>JADANN010000433.1:0-539174 GCA_018806985.1 Angiostrongylus vasorum
AACGAGTTCTAAGATCCATTATTCTTTATGGCTGGCATGCTGAGGAGTAAGGAACGATGTTAGCACAATGGTTCATAAAGTGCTCAAAAACTTGAACCGAGTGGTCTTCATTTCTTCAGTAAACGCTCAAGTCCTACCACTATTACCGTCATGAAGGTACTTAGTAAGAAAACCGACACTATTTTTTGACTGCCGCACCTAACAATGATTATGAAGATATGAGTTGATTCTTGAAGGACGAACGATGAAGACAGAAGAAAACTGTTGCAAACATGCAAACGCGCCGAAGAAAAAAGAACAGTACATTGAAATATCGCCTGGCGCTCGCGATTAAAATTCTCCACCTGCCGTGTGTGGCAAAGGACGGAGAGATTCACATCAACTAGCACAAGTTCTAAGTTTAGTAGCGAAGTGCTGAAAATCATAAAAATTCCATTGAATAATCTTATTCACACTAGTTCCGTATCGCAACTACATTTCAAGACTCCTCAATCCAGCAGCTTGGAAAAGCGGCCCCAGACTCTTTCGATTCCTTTTTCAATTTCTCAAGAGAAGTGGATCAGATGTGTTAACGCACAACTTGTCCACGCAGAACAACATGCGAGGATTGTAGAAGCCCTAATTTTTGAGTCGTCTTTTAACTCATTCTTTCCTTAGAGTTCGCAAGTGCGTCCGCTGCCTTGTTATAACATTTTTGGAGCTCTTTTGTGGCCCGTATTGGAGAGCAAATTCCATGCTCACCTTTTCAACTCAATAGTCCTTTCAGAGATCTACGGTTGAGATCCCTATTAGAACCTGAACCATGTTGGAATTTAGCGCATCATCCACAGAGCAACGATGCATCATGTATCCTATAATAAACTGCCGCACGCAAGGTCAACACAGGATTGAGTAGTGCGGAAACTTCACGACTATCCTATTACTGAGATCCAGAGAAGTATACATCAAGAACGAAGCGTCTTCCTAATCATTTAATGAAAAAATTTTGGTTACACTTCAGAGATAAGGCCAATCTTACGACGTTTTAGGAAAAATGTAAATCCTTTCGAGCTGCCGTTTACAAGATTGGCGAGTGGAGTGAATGGTTTACATCAACTAGCCATATCTGCAATTTGAAATCGTTTACAGAAAACAGAATGGCTCTCGTAGACGCTTTGCTCGAAAGCAACCGTTGCCATAGACGATGAGTAAGGAATGAATAGCAAATTTCTAAGTTTAGAACGGCTTGTGACGACTAGTTGCTTCTGTAAGCATAGGATCGCGCTTTCACCACTTTCTTTATGCTATTAGCTATTATTTAATGCACTTTTTGAAAAAAAAGTGCACAGTCCTTTGAAAAGTTCGCTCGATATTTGCTGAGCTTTCTATTGATGGCATGTCCTCTAGGTTCAATTTCGATATTTCTTCACATCTATCTTCCAGAAGAATATGCATTCAATATGGTTCATGCCAGACTGTGGCAGTTTATCTTGGGTGAGTTTGAAAGTTCTTCTTGATGCTCAACCGATGGACAGCACAAGTTGTGTAAATTCGTCGTTTTCTTTCTCAGCAATCGCGAGGTTGTTAAACAGCATACATGAAGTTGAAATAAGATGTTCGGTCATTGCAGCAAAAGCATCACCAAAGCAGAGACAGCGTTCGATGTTTCTGTCTGAAATGGGCTGTGAAACTCAAGCTCTGAGCTTGGCGTGGCAACCATATCCTCCAAGGGGTAGAAATCGTACAAAATGTGTGATCTGCTTCATGCTTTTCGAGCAATTTGAACAAAAAAAATCTGGTGTCCAACAATGACAGAACGCAGTGGCTAAATGATCTCTAAAAACACTGCTCGTTATTTCGGTTCGATTTTTCGTCGAACCATGACCACTTCACGACAAGCTGATGGGAATCAGACTTGTAAGAGGTGAAAGAGCTTACAAGATACATCGGTAGGCCACCATAAGTTACCATATAGGAAAGATATGTACCCAACCATTCCTAGTAATTTAATGAAATTGAATGAATAGAATATCTCTAACGAGCTAACATTCACCGAATGCTTTATCTTTAGTCTTTTCTATACAAAATTCAGACGTCCCACTCCTACAGAAAGAAAGGTGCTTTAAATACCCATCAGAATGCCCAGCTGATTATGCATTGGTTGGATAATGTTGTTTGGCCAATGAGGTTTTCTAATTGTCTGACGAAATGGTAATCGATTGCTGATATATATACCGAGTAAAGTGGGCAACGCGAATCCTTCTACACTAACTTGTTCATTTTCTGGTTCACCGCTTGCGAATTATAAGGAGAGGCCTGTTGTGAAAACAAAATTGGTGTCTTTCGATTGAAGTAACGAATTTCGCAAATTTCACGCTGTTTTTTGTTGTTCCGCCTTCTTCATCGTCCTCGCGCGGTCGGTCACTTTTTACATTCTTATCTTCATTGACTTCGGTTTTAATATTGTCTTCGAATCAACAATCAGCAATAGATTAAATCAAAAAGACCGAACGAAGGAGTCGCCCCCAGGAATTGTTATCGAAAAGATAATTCAATCATATCCATATTGCGGTGAAGACTTGGAAACGCCCTTGGAAGGTTAAGTCGCGTCTCCAGGGAAGATCAAATTGGGCAACCAGCAAAAGGCACAGCTTCGGTACCCTACAGTAAGTGCTACCTTCTATAATATCGGTGAGACGACCTGTGGGAGGCCAAAAATTCCCGGGTTGCGCTGGTCGTCACTGGAACCGGATCTAACGAACAAACGACACGCCGTGTAGATTGTTTCTTGCTCTGCACACATAATACTAGAAGATTCTTAACGCCGATCATCACGCCATTTCTGAAGATGCTGGTGGCATCAAATGCAATATGATCTAATGGCGAGAAACAGCAAGAAGGAAGACCGACATAGGCGAACTAAGCAACGAGACCTTAATCATTTGCAGGGAGAGGGTTCTATTCCGAAATATGGGTGGCGCGGGTCTTGCCATCCACCCGTCCATTATCCATCTCGTCGACACGAACGAGAACATCTCCCCTCGCATGTCTTCCAAAATCAACCGCTGCGGCGTGAAAAAGACGACAACCACCAACTGCAACTCACCAACCTATGGAGCCGATGGGTGCGTATCGGACGTGTTCTATTATCGGTTGGAGAACGTTGTCTGGAATGATCACCTGTACCACCTGTAGTACCCGTTGTTGATCGGCGAGTGACTCGAGCGGGCGCCAGTAAATCCTCCATTTTTCCCTGTCGCGTGCAAGAGTAGCCCAGTGGGTTCTACTCGCTCAAGGGACCCGTCGAGCATCATATCTTTCTTCTAGGCTCTTCGCGAAAAAGCTCTGACAATCGCGTTGGTGGTTTTCCTGCTACGTTTGACATCTGAGGAACCCAGTTACGCATTACGTCTTCGGCCCACCTTATCTTCGATTGTTTGACGTACAGAACGGCATGTTTGATTTTTGATCGTCGACGCAGGTCGGGAGCTGCGGATCCCATCCCTTACTGTGTGGAACGGGACACTTCTAGCATCGTCCTTTCGACTGTGCGTCTACGATAACGCTGACTGATCATTCATCCTGCTCACGCAGCGACCAAGTTTCTGAGGCATACGTTAGGGACAGGAAGTACCGCTGAGTCGAAAAGGTGGGCACGGGGTCTGGATGTTCTTCATCCTCTTCACTACATCCTTGATGCTCTTGAAAGCTCCCTCAGACCGCTCGTTTCCTTCTGCTCAGCTCTGGAACTAAGTCGTTCATCATATTGATTTCCCGAATTAGATAGACATAACTAGAGCGTTCGAAGGCATTCGTTCCATTGAGCGTGAAATGGGGCATACGAAACCAATCCCGTTCCTCATGAACATCGTTTTTCGTGAGATTTAATCGAAGGCAATCTTTCTACATGCTTTGTCAAAGTCGGGGAGCTTCGTTGGCTAATGTTTGATGTTGTAAAGACGACGTCATCAGCAAAATGAAGATGGTGTAACTGCCAACCATCGGTTTTTCACTCCCACATTATCCTATTCCAGTGCTTCGCATGACGTTCTGGAGGGTGGCGGTAAATAATTTTGGCGAGATGGGATCGCCTGCTGACCCCCCTTGCGTCATAACATGGTCGTAGAATGTGAAATCTTGGTTGTGAAATTTTTGTACAGTTCACGAAGAATCTTTATGTACTGAACAGGGGACTCTTTGATTACCAAGGGCTTCCATGACTGCTTCTATCTCAATTGAACCAAAGCCTTCTGTAAATCGATGAAAGTGAGACAGAGCGGTCTTTTGTACTCTCGCGATACTTCAATGAGTCTTGTTATTGTGTGGATGTGGTCCATCGTACTAAATCCTTTTCGAAACCCTGCTTGCTCACATGGCTGTCCTTCGTCCAGTGTTCTGTCAATCCCTGTTTAGGGATGACTCGAGTGAAAAGTTTGCAGACGACAGACAGCAAGCAGATTCGGGCGATAGTTGCCGATATCGTGTAGGTCACCCTTCTTGAACAATAACACGGTCCTGCTGGTCTTCCACTGAGTAGGGACCTTGCATTCAGACAGGTAACGTGTGAAGAGCCGAGCCAGTGTGTTTACGAGGATTGACGGAAGGTTCTTCAGGAGTTCTGGTCTTATCCTTTCCGGACCTGGTGCTGATCCATTTTTTCACCGACGAAATGGCATGTCGGATTTCGGAAGGGAGAACAGATGGCATAACATATCCATCCTCCCTTATTTCATATGACGGAAGGTGGACGTGGCTATCGAAGAGATCCGTGTAGTATTTGTGAATAATTTTCTCCATTGCCTTTCTGGACACTGTAACTGTTCCGTCTGGGCGCCGGAGTGCAATCAACTTGGTCTTCCAATTGGCCAAGCTTCGGTGGGCTCTGCGAATGCTTTTCCCAGCCTCTGCAGCTTCGACCATTACTGCTGCTCTTCTCCCTTTAAGATCTTCTTTTATCGCCTGTCTGCATTGTTTTGCAACTTCGGACGTTAGTTCGCGGTTGCCTGCAGCTCGTGCGAATCTACCCTGGTGTATCAGTTCGAGTGTTTCTGGAGACGGACAATTCGTGGTGAGTTTCGAACTTTCAGCTTTCTTAGCGCTAAGGTGAAGATGTTGAATGAACAGTTCGTATTCTCCGTCGATGTTATCGACAACGGGATCTTCAGACAGCCGACTAATGAATTGAATAAGTCGCAGTTTACGGTGGTTCTCGGACTTCGCTTTTTTGAGTTCGGCGGCTTTTTTCTCCTTTACGCGAGAAATAGATTCTTGCACGAAGGAGATGGTGGTCTGATCCCGTGTAGAATTTTGGGACAACAGCGACATCGGTTAGACAAAAACCTTCTATTTACTATGATGTGGTCTATTTCGTTATGGCACTCTCCATTGGGAGATTCCAACATCCAGCGTTGAGGGTAGGGGCTTCTGGAATTGCGAGTTACCATGGACGGTCTTAGTCCCCTTGATAAACTCAGATAGACGGCCGCCCACCCTGTTCGTTTTATTCCAATCCATTGGGTTCCAATGTGACGTTCTTCAGACGTTCTTCTTGTTCCAACCTTGGCGTTGAAATCTCCCAATGATGACCTTGAATAATGGATGGTCTTCTCTGTAGAACTTCTCCAAGTCAATATAGAACGCTTCGACTTCTTCTTCGTCATAGTTTGATGTTGGCGCGTAAACGACGGTGATTGTCAAAGCCGGTATTGATCCACACCTTTTTAATCGCAAACGTCCGATTCGGATTTATGCAGTTCGAATGAATCGATGTTCATGGACAAACTCGTGTTGACGAGAACGCCGACGCCACCGACGCATCTACCGTCGCATGTTCCGAGGAACAGTTCTTCTCCGGTGTCATAGATGGCGTTGAATAGGTGGCACCGTCTCGTCTTGGCCATGGGCGATGATGTGGTACCTTATCCCTCTTGCTTGCATGAGCAAGTCTCCTATCGTAGACTCGGATGCAAGTGTACGTGCATTGTAGGTACAGATGGTCACCATAGTTCTTTGTAATCCGAGCAGATTCCATTGACCCTGAGATTTAAGCAGCCTCTCTGTACTCCTACCACCCAACTCTGCGAAATTGGGGAGCTCCTTCGGCGTCAGGGGAATGAGGCGCGTTTTTTTTACGCTGTTTTGCATTTTTCATATCCACGTATAGCTTGCTGGGCTCTAAACGTGGGGGGCTGGTTATACTCACGTGCAGCTTGCCAGGGGGTCATGGAGCTTATTTGTTGGAGGCGACTTCTAACCGCCTCTCATATACTTCCCTGTCACTTCATTGCAAGCTTTTGGCCGAATTGACTCGTAGAATACAATCCGCATGAGCGAGAACGCACCCACACACGCGTGCATGAATACGTCTCGTAAATACAGGAAGTATGTGCCAAATGGATGCAACAGAAAATAGGGAATCTAATCCCCTGGATCCACCTGCGTCTCAGGGAAGCAAAGGTCGCTTTTGGTCTGCGATTAACCCCCTATCCGCCACCTGGGGACGCGTCACGTGGCCTCGCGACTAACCGGCTCGAGATCCCTCGTATGAGGGAGATGCGTGGTCTGGAATGATAAGGCGCATTATCAATTTGATGTCAGAGAACTTCTACACCATAATAGCAAAGGCCAATGAAAGCGAATAGATGATCGGAAAATTTGGATTAGGGAGGAAGAAATGAGAATAAAACCGTTTTGCTGGACACCTGTCTGCACCTCGCCTCTTCCGAGGAAACTCGTTTATACAGAAGAAAGAAAGCAACCGTTGGGATTGGAAGTCTTCTAACTGCACTACTCATGCGAAAGACAGATCATGTTCTACCAAGCGAAAGTTGCCGTCTTCTTAACGCACCGTTAGTTCCATCATTCTGCACTGGCCCCAACCTGGTTTTACCGCCTTCTTGTGCAGAAATTTGATTCAGTCGTTCGAGTTAACGACTACGAGGAGAAAGTCTACCTGTATACGACGAGAATATTTCGAATGAAATACTATCCAAGCGTGGCTGACTGATTAAAAAAAGTCGGCCAATGATTACGAGGTGGTACCGAAAGGACTTAATATTTGTGCCGAATTTGCCCAAATACATCAAGCAAAAAGATCAGATCGTATCCCCACTACCACTCAGGAGTTGATCGTGAAAAGAAGGAAAACTGAAGCTTGCTCCTAGTGCAGCACATTTAAGAAAGCTAGTAATTAATGCCAGTTGCAGAAGAGCGTTGCAAGAAAAAGATCCTGAAAAAAATACCGTCGGAACTCGCGTGATTGTAATATTCCGCTCTCAGCGCTAATAAGCGAAGATTGGATCACCAAAACTCCAAACCATGGAATGCAATTAACAACGGAAAAGTTCTACATCAAATTTTTTCGTTTCACAATCTCTCTTTGAATCCCAAAAATTCCGCTACAGAAAAACCACCGGAATTCTTCCTTCAGAGGTGCGAGCTGGAATAGAAAGCACAAGATTAGACACAGGTCCAAAGACCAGGTAATATCATCCTTTGGAGATGGTAGCGACTATTTATATGCAGTTCGCAAACCATTTCGCACCCTGCCTTTAAAGGAAAAAAGTCCCATACCAGCTGAGGACATCGCACACGATCATACTGTCTAGAAAAGGTGACCGAAGGAATCTTCGTAACTATATTCCGATATATGCTCCTACAAAGTGTCCTTGTTGACCTTATGAGAGGCTAGTATAAGATGCTGTTGTTGGTGTAGTTGCGGCTCTTCCACGGCTTTTGTTTCGGCTACTTTGTTTTCCTCAGCGCTTGGACGCATTTTATCTAAGAATAGCCGTATATATTTACTTGTAAGTTCTAATGCCACGGGATCTCCCTCATATGAGGGATCTTGGGCCGGTTAGTCGCGAGGCTACGTGGCGCGTCCCCACGCGGCGGAAAAGGTTGTTAACAGCGGACCAAAAGCGACCTTTGCTTCCCTGAGACGCAGCTGGATCCAGAGGATAGACGCAATGTTTCTGCTGCGCCGATCTGGCACCTACTTCCTGTATTTACGAGACGTATTCATGCACGTGTGTGTAGGTGCGTTCTCGCTTATGCGGATTGTATTCTACGAGTCAATTCGGCCAAAAAGCTTGCAGCGAAGTGACAAGGAAGTACATAGGAGGCGGTTAGAAGTCGCCTCCAAGAAATAAGCTCCATGTCCACTCAGGGAGAGCCTGGCAAGCTACCCATGAGTATGCCCAGCCCCCACGTTCAGAGCCCAGCAAGCTATACGTGGGTATCAAAAATGCTAAACACAGTAAAAAAAATGGGCCTCATTCCCCTGATCCCGAAGGAGCCCCCAATTTCGCAGCGTTGGGTAGGACGAGTACGCAGAGGCTGCTAAAATCTCAGGGCCATTAGAAGCTGAATGGAAGATGCCTGGATTTTGAAGAATTATGGTGACGATCTGTACCTACAATGCACGTAGACTTGCATCCAAGTCCTCGATAGAAGACTTGCTCATGCAAGCAAGAAGGATAAAGTGCGACGTCATCGGCCTGGCCGAGACGAGAAGATGCCAGCCTTTGAACTCCGTCTATGACACCGGAGAAGAACTGTTCCTCGGAACATGCGACAGTAGAGGAGTTGGCGGCGTCGGCGTGCTCGTCAACACGAGTTTCTCCATGAACGTGGATTCATTCGAACAACTTACAACCCGAATCGGACGTTTACGATAAAAAGATGTGGATCAATTACGGCTTTGATCTTCGTCGTTTACGCGCCGGCATCAAACTATGACGAAGAAAAAGTCGAAGCATTCTATATGGACTTGGAGAAGTTCTACAGAGAAGACCACACATTCTTCAAGGTCATCATTGGAGAATTCAACGCCAAGATTGGACCAAGAAGAACGTCTGAAGAACGTCCCATTGGGACCCATGGATTAGAATGGAACGAAGTAGGTGAGCTGCTGTCTGAGTTTATCATGGCGACCAAGACAATCCATGGTAACTCACAATTCCAGAAGCGCCCACCCGTCAGCGCTGGACGTGGAAGTCTCCCAATGGAGAGTACCATACCGAAAATAGACCACATCATAGTAAATAAAAGGATTTGCCTAACCGATGTCGCTGTTTTCCCAAAATTCTACACGGGATTAGACCACCATCTCCTTCGTGCAAGATTTTATTTCTCGCGTAAAGGAGAAAAAGCCGCTAAATTCAAAAACCGAAGTCCCAGAACCACCATAAACTGTGACTTATTCAGTTCATTAGTCGGCCGTTGGGAAGATGCCGTTGTCGATAACATCGACGAAGAGTGCGATCGGCTCATTCAACATCTTCACGTTAGCGCTATGAAAGCTGAGAGTTCGAAAGTCACCAAGATACGTCAGTCTCCAGAAACACTCGAGCTGATACGCCAGCGTGGAATCGCACGGGCTGCAGGCAACCGCGAACTAACGTCCGAAGTTGCAAAACAGTGCAGACAGGCGATAAAAGAAGATCTTGAAGAGAAAGAAACAGCAGTAATGGTCGAAGCTGCAGAGGGCTGGGAAAAGCATTCGCGAGAGTCCACCGAAGCTTCGCCAATTGCAAGACCAAGATGATTGCACTGCGACGCCCAGACGGAACTGTTACAGCGTCCAGAAAGGGCAATGGAGAAAATCATTCACGAATACTACTCAGAATACTACTTCGATAACCATGTCAAACCTTCCGTCATACGAAATAAAGGAGGATGGATATGTTATGCCATCTGTTCTCCTTTCCGAAATCCGACATGCTATTTCGTCGGTGAAAAATGGATCAGCACCAGGTCCAGACAGGATAAGACCAGAACTCCTGAAGAACCTTTCCGTCAATCCTCGTAAACACACTGGCTCGGCTCTTCACACGTTACCTGTCCGAATGCAAGGTCCCTACCCACTGGAAGACCAGCAGGACAGTGTTATTGTTCAAGAAGGGTGACCTACAAGATATCGGCAAGTATCGTCGAATCTACTTACTGTCTGTCGTCTACAAGCTTTTCACTCGAGTCATCCTAAACAGGGTTGACAGAACACTGGACGAAAGACAGCCATGTGAGCAAGCAGGGTTTCGAAAAGGATTTGGTACGATGGACCACATCCACACGGTAACAAGGCTCATTGAAGTATCGCGAGAGTACAAAAGATCGCTCTGTCTCACCTTCATCGATTTACAAAAGGCTTTTGATTCAGTCGAGATAGGATGCAGTCTTGGAAGCCCTGTGATAGTCAAGGCGTCCCTACTCAGTACATAAAGATCCTTCGTGAGCTGTACAAAAATTTCACAACCAAGGTATCACCATTCTACGACGATATTATCATTGACGTCAAAACAGGAGTTAGGCAAGGCGATACCATCTCGCCAGAAATTTATTTACCGCCACCCTTCCAGAACGTCATGCGAACATTGGAATGGGATAATATGGGAGTGAAAATCGATGGTCGGCAGTTTACACCATCTTCGCTTTGCTGATGACATCGTCCTTATAACACCAAACATTAGCCAAGCAGAACGAATGTTTACCAACTTTGATAAAGCCTGTGGAAAGATTGGTCTTCAACTAAATCACACAAAATCGATGTTCATGAAGAACGGATCGGTTTCGCATGTTCCATACATGCTCAAAGGAACGAATATCTCCGAATGCTCCACTTATGTCTATCTAAGTCGGGAAATCAACATGATGAACGACTTAGCTCCAGAGCTGAGCAGAAGGAAACGAGCGGTTTGGGGTGCTCTCAAGAGTATCGAGAGTGCAGTGAAGAGAACAAGGAACACCCGACTCCGCACCACCTTTTCGACTCAACGGTACTTCCTGCCCTAACGTATGCGTCAGAAACTTGGTCGCTGCCTAAGCAGGATGAAAGGTCACTTAGCGTTATTGCACGCGCAGTCGAAAGGGCGATGCTAGGGAGTATCCCGTTCCACACAAGCAAGGGAAGGGATCCGTAGCCCCGATCTGCGTCGACGATCAAAAATCAAAGATGCCGTTCTGTACGCCAAACAATCGAAGGTAAGATGGGCCGGACACGTAATGCGTATGATTGACAACCGATGGAGAAGAGCCGTTTGTGACTGGATTCTCCGAGATATCAAGTGTACTGCAGTAAGACCACCGACCCGATGGTCAGAGTTCTTCACGAAGAGCCTAGAAGAAAAAATATGATGTTCGACGAATCCCTAGAGCGAGCAGAACCAATTGGGCTACTCTTGCACGCGACAGGGAAAAAATGGAAGACTTACTGGCGCCCGCTCGAGTCACTCGACGATCAACGAGACTATAGGTAATACAGGTGACAGATGATAAATTCTAATGAACTGATCTTGTAGAGCTGATCCAAGGTTCGTATAAGTGGTGGGTCCCACTCGCAACAGCACTGCTCTGAGGAAAACGAAATCGCCGAAACGTCAGCTATCGACCAACAACACCAACAACAACAACGACAACGAAAACTTATACCAGAGTCTGAACAAGTCAACGAAATCAGTTCATAAGAACTTATAAACAAATAAATCAACTACTTATGCCGAGGTTTATAGAAGGTCGGTTTTTTGAATAGCGTTATAAGTGGGTGAAATATTTATGTTGTGCATTTTACGTGTGTTATATTATAGCAACCTCGCATCAGCTCGACAATGGCAGTTCGTAAGGGTGAATATATATGTGCATATATATATATATATATATATATATATATATATATATGCGTATTATAGATATTTGTGTATATCGTTCAAAGTCGCCTTCTTGGGTTATTCTCCGATATCCTTGTTTAATGTACTCTACATGCTCCTCACAAAGATCATACTGTTGAGCATATCAAGGAAATTGGATGAAGCACAATCACATAAGCAAGCAAGATTTCGAAAGGAATTTGGTTGCATGGACCACATCCAAAACATATTCATGGTCACTGAATTATGTCGGAAGTACCACCCTCTTCTAGCCCTGAGTTTTTTCGACTATTTTGACAGCGTGGCGATGAGTGCAATCCTCTCAGCGCTCGTTGAACAAGGAGTGGATCCGTCCCTACATAAGAACTCTGTCTGACTTTTACAAGAACTGCACTGTAAAAAAGAGGTTTTCAGATAACCTGTTACTATAATCGTAGGAAAAGGGATTCGACAAGGCGCACTATATCGCGAAAGCAGTTCAGTGCTGCACTGCAGTAGACAATGAAGTCACTTGATTAGAATGAGGATGGCGTACACATTTGGGTACTTGGAAACTTGGACGGTAAGTCTTCACGACTTGTGCGGACCCCAGCATATTTGCCATTTGTTTCTCCCTTGATCGTCGTTCATAGTGGTGGTTTTATTCGAGCATGGAGACACATGCGAGCCTTATACCGTGATCTGTAAGACAGCTTCAGCTGCGATTGCAGCTGCTTAGCTTCGACTGCGAACAGATTCGGTCAATGTGTAGGTGGTAGTCATAGGGGACGCCTGCATCCTCCTGGAGTCCACTCGCATTTCTTCTTGTCCATATGTCGTCTCTTCTTCTCGTTATATGACCAGCCCATCTGTGTTTCACTACCGACGTGTGTTCGCCTGTATCTCGAAGATGAGGTAGATTTTGAACGGTTTCGCATTCTGGCTAGATATTGTGTGCGCCGGTTATATTTCAGAAGACATCGTTCAAGCTCTCTGACTAGCGTTCAGTATTCTTGACGTGATTGAAGTATCAGCCTACGTCTTTACAGCATGACAGGGCACTGGAGGACAGCTGCATCGAAAATTGAGCGCTGATTTGGGGTTTCTACGTTGGTCTGGGGCTTTCTTAGAAAGCTCGAATGCGGCTCGAGCTGCTGTCCTTCTTTCGTTTAATTCCTCATTTATGTTGTTTCCCATGTTCATTGATCGTCTAAGGTATACGTCCAAGCTGGTCTTTCCAATCAGAACACCATCCAGTTTTATAGAATCTCCGCACTATGGCTTTGCCATGAGCTTGGACTTCTAATTAATGCGTAATCTGATGTTTTTTAGCGCTTCGTTGAGCTCATCGATCACCGTCTTTGCTTCCTTGATCTTTCTTGAAAAGGTAACGATGTCTTCTGTGAAACGAAGATTTATTGGAATTTTCCATCGAAGATGTATGCCTTTCTCCTTCCAATCGGGTGATTTCATCGCCCACTTCAGTGCTACACAGCTTTGGCGATATTGCTTAACCTTGTCGAGCCCAATTCCACTGGGTTGTGGTAGGAGCTCTATGGAAAAGCAGTATTTTGGCAATAGAGCTTCGAAAACAATCAGAGAGAAATCTTATGTAAAACGGATCCACTCCTTGGTAGGAAAGCGCTGACAGGATTTCACTTGTTTCGACGTTGCCAGAAGCTTTTTCGTAGTCGACAAAAAAAATAGAACCAAAGGCGTGTGGTATTTTCGTCTAAAGTCAAACGACTTTGGATATAATTTCGATTCCGTCAATGCAGCGAAATTGTTCCCGAAGTCCTTCTTACTTAACAGGGTTGCGCACTATCCAATGTCTTCGATTCGCCAGGCAGGATAATCTTTCGTGAGGAGCTAGGAAAGCTCTTCAAGCATTTTCGGAAGACAGTTACTTTCGGTCACCTATCTTGAGCAGTATAAACGCGCGCGACGTCCTTCACTGGTCCTGGATTTTTTCTAAGACTGTCATATTATTTGCGAGAGGTACATGTAAACTATGGCTACCTGCTCTAAGAAAAGAAAGGAAATCTGCGGTGATATTAGCGGCTCTAGCAGTTGTGCCTGCTCTCATGTTTTCTATCACAACTCGAACCTCAAAGGAAAGAATTTCGGGTGGTTTTTCTCCAACGGGAATTTTATTAGCTTGCGACGGTAATTGCGAAGCGGAAATGTTGGTGTAGAAGTTCTATCCATCCCGTCTTCGTTCATCAGAGATGCCAGCGGGGACGTTATAATCACGCAAGGCCCGACGGCATTTTTTTCAGACTCATTTTTTTTGTGCTGCTTCTAATACTTTCTTCTCTCTGCACTGATATTGGTTTTTCTACAAAACTCTTCTGCAAAAGGCATTTATTACTTACCCTGTTGGACGTGTTGCAGTTGGATCAAGCTTCAGCTTTTTTTTCTTGAGAGCAACTCTTTGGTGGTAGTAAAGATGCAATCTGGCCTTTTGCTTGATGAACTGAGGCGAATACCGTACAGCTTTTAGGTCCTTTGGGAAGCAGCTCGTAGTCTTCGGTCAAGTTTTCTTTAATCTGCTGGCCACGTCTGGACAGAGTTTTGCTCAGGATGTTTTCGTCATATACAGCTAGACTTTTTTCTTTGTGGTCGATAATGTGAATTGTTTTCCAGTTCGGGCTATGAGGAGAATATTCTGACATTATACGTGCAGAGTAAGAAACAATCTTCGTAGCGTGTCGTGGGTGTGTTCGTCACATCCGGTCTCAGTCACATCCTGAATACTCCCGATATTTTGTGGCCTCTCACCAGTCGCCTCGCCGCCTGACGTCGTGTAAAGAAGCACTCAGTGTGTGGGCTGATGGGACTAGTCTATTGCAGGGCCGAGCAATTTGATCCTTCCCTGGAGTCCTGACTTAACCTGGCAAAGGTGTATCTGGGTCTTCACCACGATGTGGGTCCATGGAATTATTTGTTAAGCAACAGTTTCTTCGTTGGACCTTTCTAGTGCTTGATTCGGAGGCGATGTTGAAACCTCAAACTTGCGTAAATGAACCAGGATCACTTGCGAACAATCAATCTGGCATGCCTCGTACCGAGCAGCCCGCTCTCAAATCGACTGGAGAAAAGGATCCAAGAAAGCAGCTGGCTGCGAAGCCTGCTTGAAAAGTGGCACCAGCCACTGCTGCTGTGAAAATCCTCATCGTTGTCGTCCTGGAACCACAACATCGTCCTCGAACCATAACTCTGCGACAAAGCGTACATGATGGTAAATTCCTAGTCAAATCCTATTTTCGCCGATGACATCGTCATCTTCTCATGATGTATCAACGAATCAAAGACGAAAAAGTCAGTGAACGCTTAAAGCGGTAAAAATGACTGGGTTGAAAATGAATCGGAAAAAAGACCCAATTTATGAAAAACCCATGGCAAGAAGGCGTTGAGATCAAACATGGCGGTTCTCTTATTGCACAGATCATCTTGTGCGTGTATGGGGATTAGTGAGCATGGGGAGCGACACGAAGGAGTAATTATACGAAAAAAGGAGAGAAGCTTGGCCCACATTCTGCCCTCTCAAATAATTTCACCGATCAAACTAGAACAACCGGTAATCGGCGGTCACCTTTTCGATTTGACTGTCATCCCAGCGCTCTGCTATGCAGCATAGACGTGAGCTGATACTTCAACCATCCCCTAGGATGACCACCTTCGCGTTGGGATGGACGTGTTTGTAACCAATGTCGATCAGCTGTACTCTCAGCTGCCATTGTTTTACAGATCATGGTATGAGACTCGCAGCAGTCACCACGATCAAATCAAACCACCACAATGGAAGACGACTGCAAGGAAAAAGAAACTAATGGTAAATGTGTTGAGGTCCGTACAACTAGTGAAGACAAGCCGTTTAAGTATCCAAATAAATGAGTACTTTTTTTTGCTGTAATGGCTTCCTTAGTTGTCTAGAACTCGAAGTCGACAATTTTTTTGTCAAGAGTAAAAGATTCGTTCCCACCTTCTCAGCTTAATAATTAGGATTTTTATCTCAATGCTTTACTTTCGTTCAAAAATGAGTTATTCGCGATCAGTAGTGGAATTCAATCTACTCCTTACGATAGCAGAAAGTCTCGTTTTTGTTGAGCACGACTACAACAAAAAAATGATTTTATGGGTTTTCAGCGGACGTATGTTTTGAGCTTCTGTTGTGGTTAGAATATTTCAGAGCTGTTATTCTTCTGTACTACACTTAATGTTTTCAGTAATTAATGTCTTTCTACTGAAATTTCGTTGAAAATGTGACATTTACATGGATTTCTTTTTATGTAATCAATTCTAGTTTCGGAAATGCCACATCGACAATTCTGTAATGAGGCCCCGGAACTAGAAATTTTGTTCATTGTTCATATTTTCAATCATTGTCGACTCACGACATCGTGAAAAGGGAAGAGGAGAGTTTGCGTATTGGTTAGTGATGTAGTTAATCAGGAAGGAAAGGCAGTGGTTCAATTCCCTACCCTAACTCCTTCCTAAAATCCACGTAGGAACGCCTTAGCCTACCTTTAAGATTGCTAGGACAATCAACTCGATCAGCATTCTACGACGTTCTCAAAGAATGAGAAGTCCCCAATCAGGTGGAGAAACAACACGCGAAGTGTTCAATGGTTCATTTTTGACGATGAATGCGAGGAAAACGAATCAAATGTAAGAAATGTTGGGATCCACACAGTAGGTGTGATGATGAGTCATGTAAAGTAAAATAAAAAAGTACTTCGAGATTCTACGGGAGTTGATCGGTTCTCAAATATCGCCAAGAAGTCGAATTTTTTTTATTTCATGGTCTTCTACTTGTCGTTCACGAAGGTGGATCAGTTTGTATATGCGTGTTACGTGAAGATTCCATTCCTGATTCCTCTTTTTCAAAAATATTATTATGCCTTTGAAAAGACTGGATCTTGGGATAATGGAAGCAAAGCCTTCGCCAAAATACGTAGTCCAGCTCATGACTACCAGAATGAGGTATGCTGTCTTACGCGTAAGATTGTTCAAGGGCGGAGGCAACGATTTCGACGCTAGCAACCTCTGCAACTATTCTAGTATCTGGACGAGGATGACTTTGCTCCTAGGATCAATGTGCTCTACGTCCATCTTAAAATCCAAGCCTTAATTTTTTTGTGTATAAGGCTTTTATCCAAATTGTGACCTGTAAGAGAATTCGAACAGAATGCTGTCATAAATTACTGGGAAGTATGCATGTGGAAGACAATTTCTGGAAAATCTTCTCATTAAGATTGTATTTGCTTAATAATCGAAGAAAGTATCTGGCGAATAGTTTGGTATTACCATCAAACGGTTAACTAATCTGGGAAAGCTTCACGAGTCTCCCAAGGTTGTACCGCTTCATCGTTGTTGGGAGATGCTCCTGGATCCTGAACTGTAACGTACAGCAAGAATTCGTTCCACTAGCAGGGCTTCACACTCTGAGAAAAACTCCGACGTTCCCATCCGAAAGTCTAACTAATTGTAAACCAATATCAAGAGTCACCACCGTCCTGAGGCAAAAACTAGTCGCGTGGTGGTAAATCTCCCTCTGAAACACAAGGGTGGCGACTGCCTGTGGTAGCGACGACCTGAAAAAGACTTCGGCTAGGCTGAGCTCAGAACACCACGAAACCACAATGGCTGAGCCAGCTAATCTTCACAGAGTGTAAATTACGTGGACCAGCACAACTAGTAAGGATGGGCCGCGGTATCCAAATAAGTAGGCTTGACGAGTTTATTGTGAACAGATGGGGTCCGAAATGGAAATTTAAAAAAATACCACTTGATATCCTCGCCATAAACTGCAAAGACGAAGTGCTCCAAATGAAAAGTATTGTTTTTGTTTCGACGTATAAAGTTGGATAAGCCTGTCTTTATTATGAGATAAATCAACTATGGCCACTTGTTGTCTACTGCCTATTCTTTATATGGCAGGACATGATGTGAGACAAAACCACAATAATGCTGAGATGTTTGCAAAGCACTAGACAGACTGCAGGTGTTCTCTGTGGAGATCGCAGCCGCTATAACCTCTTTCAGAGGCTAACGCGCTCACCCGCACACCATGCGAGTCCGTTTCGCCTTTCTCTCAGGCGTGTTTTATAGGTGAAATTAGCAATCACCCGTCGACGCAATTGATCTGGAGAGCACAAATCGGCATTGAAACTAGTTAAGCTGAAGCTGTAGTATAAATCGCAATGTGGCCTCCGAACAAACACCTGCGATCCAAAGTTTTGCAAATATTTCAACCTCATTGTGTTTGTAATATCTCACATCATGCCCTGCAATAAAAATAATAGGCAGTAAATAACAAGTAAAGATATTGTGATTTATACTACTGCTTCAGCTTAACTCGGTTCTATCCCGATTTGTGCTCCACATATCAAGCCCTGTTGACGAATGATTGTTGATAGTACGCAGAACACACGGTTACAGAAACGCAGAAAAAGGATGCGCATGGAGTGATGGTGAACGTGTTAGCTCCTGGAAAGGATGATAGCGACAACGATCTCCACCGAAGACAACTGCGGTTAGAAGTTTTGCAAATTTCTCAACATCATTGTGGTTATTATCAATCAACTGTTTTCCTCATCATTTAACGCATGGAAAGTTTTGTCAGGTTTGGTTATGTAGTCATTATTGAACAACTTCTTTCTTTTTTAAGTTTTTTTCCTGATTAATCAATCCGACGTCATCTAAAACCTCGTCGCGAAAAAAAAACTGGGTGCTAGATGAAAACCTACATTCTGTGATTTCGACTGCAGATTCAGGTTAACTGGGTTTAAGACCGCTTTGTCCTTCTCAGATCAATCCCGTTGACGGGTGATTGCTGATGGTACCGCTTATCTGCGCCATGTGTAATCCCCTTGATCGTCTAGTGCGTCGAGCGAGCGCCAGTAAGACTTCCATTTTTCCCTGTTGCTTGTAAGCGTAGGCCAGTCGGTTCTGCTCTTTCTAGGGACTCGTTGATCGTCATAGCTTTTCTTCTAGTGTTTTCGTGAAGAACGCTGACTATCGGGTTGGTGGTCTTCCCTGCAGTACGTTTAAAATCTCGAGGAATCCATTTAATTATTATTTAACGACGCTTGTCCATGGGTTGTCGTTAATACGCACTACGTGTTCGGTCCTCCGTCGAAGCTTCGGATGAATTCCTTGAATTTTGTGACCTTTTCTAGGGTTTCTCCAGGCTCTAAGGAAAGCGAAGTCCGCCAAAACATCAACTTGTTCCTTAATTAAGAATAAAATAACACCTTATGTTTGCTCAATAAGAACATAAAGTCGTCCATCATTTTGATATCCCAAACTGGATGGACATAACTGAAGTATTTCGAGACATTCGTTCCTTGAGCGTAATAGGGCATAAGAAACTAATCGTCTCTTCATGAATATGATTTTTGCAATTATTACTCGAAGATGAAGTTGATGAGCATTCTTTCCATACACGTTCTCAAAGTTGATAAGCATTCCTTCCCCTTGGTAAGTGTTTGGTGTTATAAGAACGAAGTCATCAGCAAATCGAAGGTGACGTAATTGCCAACCATCGATTTTCACTTCCATGTTACTCCATTCCAGTGCTCCCATGACGTTCACGAGAGTACCGGTGAATAGTTTTGGCGAAATAGCATCGCCTTGCATAACTCCTGTTTTGACGTAGATGTTAATATCGTTGTGGATTGGTAATGTCTTGACTGTGAAGATTTTATACAGCTCACGAAGAATCTTTACATGCGGAGTAGGAAATCCCTTGACTTCCCTGAGTGTCTAGAGCTTCTATGATTGCTTCTGTTTCAGCTAAGTAAAAAACGCAATTTAAATAGATGAAAGTGAGACTGAGCGGTCTCTTGTACACTCGCGATACTTCAATGAGTCTTGTTATCATGTAGATGTGGTCCATCGTACTGCTAGTGTTCCGTCAGTCGTGTTTGGGATGACTCGAGTGAAAGGTTTGTAGACGATATGCAACATGCAGATTGTGCGATAGTTGCCGATATCGTCTAGGAAACCGTTCTAGAACAACAGTAAGGTCATGCGGGTCTTCCACTGGGTGAAGACCTTGCATGCAAACAGGAAGCGATAAAGATCTGAGCCAGTGTGTTTGTAAAGATTGGCAGAATGTTCTCTTGGTGTTCAGGTTTTATCCTATTCGGATCTGGTGTTCTTCGTTTTTTTCACCAATGAAATAACATGCCGGATCTCGGGAAAGGAGAACCGGTGGTACGACATATTCATCCCATCTATTTCATATGACAGCAGGAGAACGTTGCTATTGAAGAGATCTGAGTAGTAATCGTGAATTGTTTTTCTCCATTGCCTATCTGGATAGCTGTAACTGTTCTCTCTGATCGTCGGAGGGCAAGCATATTGGTTTTGCAGTTGGCGAAACTTTGCTGAGCTTTGCAAGTGCTCTTCCTAACGTCTTCAGCTTAGACCAAAACCGCTGTTTTTTCTCCCTTTTAAAATCTCCTTTTATTACTTGTCTGAATTGTTTTGCAAGCTCGTACATGAGTTTGTGGCTGCTTGTAGCTCGGACGATTCCACGCTGGCGTATCAGCACGAGTGTTTCTGGAGACAGATGTCGCTTGGTGACTTTCGAACTCCCTGCTTTCACAGCGCTTGTGGGAAGATGTTTAGTGAGCTGACCGCATTCGTCATCGATGTTATCGAGAACGGCATCTTCTCAATATCCGACTAATGGATTGAATAAGTCCCAGTTTATGGTGGTTCTGGGACGACGGCTTTTTGAATTTAGCGGCTTTTTTATCCTCTCCGCGAGAAATGAAACTTGAACAAAGGAGACAATTGTTTGATCCTGTGTAGAATTGCAAACACTAGCAAAATCGGTTAGGCAAAAACTTCGCCTTACTTTGATCTTGTTTATCTCGTTATCGCTCTCTCCATTCGGAGGCACCCACCTCCAGTGTTGAGACTGGGGCTCCTAGAATGGCGAGTTACCATGAACGGTGTTGGTCTTAATGATAATCTTAGACGGATGCTCACCCTCCTCCTTCTATTCTAATCCATGAGTTCCAATGTGACGTTCTTCAGCCGTTTTCCTGGTTCAGTCTTAGCGTTAAAATCTCCAATGATGACCTTGAGGAATGTGTAGCCTTCTCTATAAAACTCCTTCGAATCCATATAGAACGCTTCGGCTAAATTTTTGTGACAGCTTGCTGCTGGTAATTTAAACGGCGGAGATTGACTCAAGAGATTCCTGTGAGGGAAGAGTTCGTGGATGGCACCGTTAGGGATAAAAAGAGTGGGTAAGAGAAGGGTAGAACGGGGGCCACAGTTGCACACTGCGTGAGAAGTGAGCAGCCGGGAAGGGTAATTGCGGTTCGATCAGGCCTGGGGACTCCGAGTTTTGCAAATATCTTAGCATAACTGTGGTTTTGTTTTACATAATACCTTGTCCTGAAAAAAACAGTGGGTAATGGATAAAAAGTTATATGTTGATAGGAAGTTATCAACACATAATTTAATTCTCCACGGATAACGTTTCGGCGATTTGGCGTTCATCAGACCCGTTTTCTTCTGCCTACCTAATTTTGACAAGTGATTGTTCTGGAAGACGTTAACAACAGAAACGTTTTAGCGGACTGCAATTTAATCGTTAACAGGTTATTATTGTTGTAGAATTTATACCTAATGGGGCTAAATAACAACGTGTCTACCTACAACCCCGGAAAAAGTCGAAGTAGACGGGAACGTTTGCCATTAAAAATAAATGTCAACGACATTATATTAGCTATCCACAGACAAGGTTTGCTGCGCTTTATAACGCCAAACTGTTGAAGGTAAGGTGGGCAGGACACGTAATGCATACGAATGACAACCGACGGATTGGAGCGGTTAGTGATTTGATACCACATTCCTTGAGGAAGTCAAACGGGCGGCAAAAACATCCCCTACATGGTGCTCAGCGAGTCCCTAAAACGAGTGGAACCTACTAGGATACTCTTACCCACGACAGAGAGAAATGAAGGTATTTAGTGGCGTCCGCTGGGAGTCATAAGACGACCACTAAGACGACAAGAAAAACGTGAATCAAATAACAGCTTGCAAGAACAAAGTAGCCTGTCCATTACTGCAGAGGTCAATAGAGAATCGGTCATTCGAACAATTCTTTCCTTTGTTTAGGTGGTTTTCATTATTTGATTGGAATTTTGATTTTGAAAAATTGCTTTAGAGAAAATTGGCACTGTACCAGTCATAACCATTGCGAGTCGTATTGCTCCATAGACTCGATGCTTGTTGTAGAAGACACTATCTACGCCTCGTGGTAGACCAAGATAGAATGTTCCTGAATGTTATCATTTATCACAAAGGGATTTTTTCCTAAGTCAATAAAATCAATGTACTGGAAAATAGTTCCTTAGTAGGAAAAAAGAGCAAAAACTCTACATATGTAATGTAATATGCTATTTTTTGTAGGAAATTTGGAAAATGGTGGTAACGATGTTGTACTGGTTTTTGAGTAGAATTGTTCGACTAAATGATTTGAAACTAGTTACTTTTTCATATGCTGATTTTTTCTATAGCAGGGTATGATGTAAAATATATTCGCAATGATGCTGCGATATTTGCAAAACTCCGGACCAGGAGGTGTCTGCGGTGGGGGATCGAATACGCTATTACAATTTATAGGGTTAACGTTTACGTGTTCACCCACCACACCATACTTCGCTTTGCCTTTCTCTCAGCCGTGTTTTCATACGTGCTATCAGCAATCATCTGTGAATAAACTGATCTGGAAAGCATAAATCGCCATGATTTGATTTCGACGCCTTCATGATAGCGAAAGTTTTGCCTCATAGAAAATTTCATATTCAAGGATCTTCATGCCCAATACTCGTTGTTTCCGATGAAATATCACTGGCATCCAAAGCAAAATAGAGTATCTGTGCCAAAGAGCGAAGGGCTAGATGTTTGCTTCTGACGTGCCATTAAATTGTAGACAATACTTCTAAGCTAATTAGAAAAAAATCCCACTAAACAATTTACCTCCAGGTTTCAATAGACACAATATCTTCCAAACTTCCCGCAAATCTCCAATCGGATCGATAGGATCACCATATCTGTATGCTTCTTTAAATAATTAAAAAATTGTAGAGACTCCAAAAGCACTGCGGCTAAATGGACACAAGTTTTCAAAGCAGGTGGGAATTAGAAAGTTGAGAGAAATTCTATTCTAAACAATATCGCTTCTTTTAAAGACGACCTTTGGTGAATTTTTTTTACACTACATTTTTTCCACAATAAAGTTGCTCATTTTAATGAGGAATTCTAATGTCTTTGACAATGGTACTGAAAATTTTACCACTCACCACAACATAAAGCCGATTCAGAAATGTCGCAAAAAAAATCTCTAAGAATTTTCCACGCTTACCTTCCAAGCCCACTGTGTTCAATAGACGAGAACGATATCGCAAAATCAAAGCCGTTTTGATTCCTTAAGATCGACATGTTAAAAGAAGCATTGCTCGCATTCAAATCTGTTTAACGTATTCACGTTGTGAGCTCTATAGCTGTCATAAATGAGCAAATATTTTCAATTCTGCAGAGGTCACTTCACTTCTGACGAGTTTGGCGCGCAAAGACGTTTTCTTACAATTCTTGCAATCCAGGCTATAGTTAATCCAATAAAGATGTGAGACGCGTTAATCAGGACAAGTTCTATTCTGTTCTTAGAAATATTCAAAAAGCCTTTTCTCTAAAGAGTTCACTGACCAGCAATTTCATTGGCACTTTACTAGCAATTGACTAGCATGAGTACAAAAAGTCGAAAGATCCAGTGTAAGCAACAAAACACTTCCAAATGCTGGTAGCAATCTGTTCGTATGACAGACCAGACTTGCAAATAATAAATAAGCATATGTACCATCGGGCGCATGCGGCGCAGTAGTCGGAGGCGCCCTGCAACACAGTCGTGGAATCGATCCCAGCACACATGGCCCACCAAACCTTCCATCCCTCCGGGGTCGGCAAATTGGTATCAGACTTGTCTGGGAGGATAGCAGCACTGGTTCAATACATCGGTAGGGAACCGCGAGTCATTGTAAAGACCAGATATGCATTCAATCACCTCCAACGATGCTTGTTGAAGTCGAATGCATGACGCATTGCTCAGGGGATTGATCAACGCCGAGAGTTTTGTCCTTTATTATCCCTTTATCTTTACGGAGAATTTGAGTCCACTTTTTTCCACTTGTTGTGAGAGAGACAAATTATGCGGCGTAACACGGAATATTTGGAGAGAAGGGAGAAAAAAAATGAGTAAGCCTAACGAAACAATGCTGAAAAAAAGCTTAAAAACACTACATGTGTAAAGCTGTGTGGCAACGATATAGAATTATTGCTGAAGAATCACTTTTGTTGAGTCGAATCTAAAACCAGAAAATGAGGAACTGAGGTGGTGAAATTTAACAGACATCTTATGGTCTCGTTCGGAGTATGTGATGACAGAATAAGGTGGATTTGAAGGAACTCCCATGGAGGGCATTACTTAGTTAATTTAAACTTAAAGAGAACAGTTGTGAAGCAACAAGAAGCTGGTTGTCATTGTCAAATTTTGCTGAGAAGACAGAAAATTGAAACGTTCCTGAACAGCGTTTGACGTGTTTAGACGTATAGAAGTTGCAATATGCCTGCACATAAAAGGATATCTGTGGAAGTAATATGCGTTTCGAATAACGAGTGATCAAGAGAAACGTGCGAAAAAATCAGCGATGGTGGTAATGCTGTTTTTTCCACGCCTTGTGTTTGCTTTGCGAATATTTGGAAAACACCAGAAATCTTCTTAAGAAGAGATGAAAAGACCAGAAAAAACATCTGTATTCAATGATCACTTATCTAACAAACGAGCCGACTACGGCTGGTAAAATCTGTCCTCCACATTTGGTAGATTAGACTACTTATTTTGGGACACATTTTTTCAATACATAAAGCACCTAGCGGAAAATTGAGCGCAGTCCTACATGACTGTCCGACGAACTTAGTCGGATATGTGTCAATGAAGATTTAGAAAGTAACTAATCAGTGAGCGATAAACGAATTTCCACGAAAACCGACGATAATTGGCTTGACTTGAATTGCTGTTAAGGAGGTCAAGTGAGTGTGATTCGTCCTGTTTAGAACTTTTCTTTACAATAACCCAAAAGTGAAGAGGTTCAGAGATACGCGAAAAACACAGAAGCGTGAAAGTCGCAAGTAGTTTCATATTTTATCTATTTCGACTAACGGAACGTCCCACCGATAGCGTAGTCCTCTTTAAGCTCTCCAAACAACTTCACACGTAGAATCTTACGGTAAACTTTAGAAAAAAATACACTTACTTTTTCCATTGCTTTGCAAATTCGATAGGGTGAATGTATTTAACCTTATCGGTACCGTGAATCGTTGTGTTTTGATATTCTACTGTAATCACCTGAAATTTAAGTGGTATAAGTGGACACGATTATATTTTTGCTCCAATAATTTCTAGATTTTTTTGGTGGAAGAATACTGGAATACTTCCAAATAGAGTCAAGTGTTCTGTCCATAAGTTGGAGATTACTTTTCGGACAGACAGCGAAGTGGTCTGCATGATATTGAGGGAAATCAGCGCTATCATGCAACATCCAACAATGGATTTCCAAATTTTATCAGTATTAATAGCCACTAGCAACAGACGATGAAGAGCAGCTTCAAAGTTTTTTACAATTTAAAAAATATTTCTTCTCTTATATCTTCAACTAGAGCACTGCTCTCCCAACCTGTCACCGCGAAAATATGTGGAGTAGTTCTTCACCGGCGTCGAACTTCGATGGAAGTCGACTTTCGTCCAGAATTAAGCTCTTAGAAAAGCGAAAACATAACCTAGGGAAATACATGACCACATTTTAACGACCATGCATAATTGCAACTACTAACTCTACTAACTCAACTTTAACTACTGACAGTGTTTAAAACAACACCATTATGCTGGGTTCGAATAAAAACACCCGTGTAGAAAAAATCTCTACGACTTTCGCTTCGAAGATGCTTTCTTAAAATTTTCTACCTTCTTGCCCACAATTAGCCTTCTTTGCATTTATAGTGAAGAGGGATCTTCGAACATTTCCCACGTTTTTTTCGGTTGAAAGTTTCATCTTATTTATGAATTTCGTGGGATGCTGGTCAAATCGACTCTCTTTACAATCTTGGATATGGCTGAGCTATGGTGTTCAAAGGGCGCGTGTGGCACAGTGGTCGGAGATCGGCCCTCTAACACACACGTGGAATCGATCTTCGCGCCCATGGCCCACCAAGCCTTCCATCCCTCCGGGTCGGTAAATTTTTTACCAGACTTGTCTTCTCACAAGGAATGGAGTAAAGCATTGGAGTGGGGTCGAACCAGCCCATGGTTTCTGATAAACTGCACCATTAACCACTGCCCTATTCCTCTTCCTTTGAAGTGATAATATTGTATTAAAAAAGTTACGGTTTTCGAGAAAAAATGATGATCTGGAGTCGAGAAAATTTGTTACTGTTTGCATAATCGACCGTGGAAACAAAATCCTTTTTGCTCGAAAGTCATTAAGCATGAAAGAAAGATATGAGGGAGAGAGAATGGGGGGAGAAAGAGGGAAGGAGATAGGTAGAGAGGGAGCGAAAAGCTGTTTATGGTCACGATTGATCAGAAGGAGGCCTATGATTCATACGACAGAAGCAATAAGTTGAGGCATCACTATTCATTCTCTTGATCAAGTCGTATTTTCTTATCCCTTATTTCCTCCTAAGGGCATACCTTCGTGGTCTGGAGCTGTTTCTGGATGTCGTGCTGTGATGTACAGCGGTAGATTCATCCCTCCAGCAAGGCCTCCCAAGCTGAGGAAGAGTCCGGCGTTTCTATCACGAAGCCCATCTAAGAGTAAACCGATACCAGAATCTACCACCGTCTTGGTATCAAACTTGTCGCATGTTGACAAATCTCCTCTGACCCACAAAGGCAGCGACTGCGTGTGGTGGTGACGATCTGGGGCAGACTCAGGCTAGGCTGACCTCGAGACTCCAAGGGAACCATAATGGCTAAACCAGCAAAACTCCGAAAAAAATGGAAATTAGGACAAAAACAACCAGGGAATGTGGGCCATCCTGGGATCCATGCATCCTTTATTTAGGTACATGCATGTACAATATGCAACTTGGAGATGGGCCAAGATTGTTGCTTGTAAGTAAGACAAGAAAGAGAGGAAATAGCGCAGTGGTTATTGATGCAGTGGACTAGGGATGCAAAGATGCTAATTGGACGCCCTCCTCAACGAGGTCCTGCAATCCACCTGGGAACGCCTCAGCCGCCTGTCTCCGAGGTTACATGAAGAATCGACTCAGTCAGCACTCTTCGACATTCGTAAAGAAAACGAGATCTGCAAGCAGCAGCTGAAACAGCACGCGAAATGGTCGATGATTGTTGTGGACGACGAATGCGAGATAAACGAATCAAATGCAGGAAGTGCTGAGACCCGTGTGGTAGATGTGATAAAGAGTCATCTAAAAAAAATTAAGAGATGAAATGTCGCCATGAATATTATTGAAAATTTAGAATTTGACGTTTCAAGTGAAGGCTTCTGGATTAAATTTCAAGCTGAAGTTCAACCCATGTATAGTTAAAGGACCCCACTTCACGAGTTGTGCAAACAGCGGGTTTTGCACTTGTTTCTTTACCTGGCGATCGTCTTCCAAGGTGAAATTTAATTCTAGCATAATGGCCAGTGCGAGTTCCATACCCTGGTTTGTAAAGTATGCTATCTGCGAGTATAGTTGATTCATTTTAGTTACAAGTACGTCAACACAACATGTATGTGGTCGTCCTAAGAGAGCTCTACATCCAAGTGCGATCTATTATACACTTCTTTTCGTCCAGTTTTTCCTTTCCTCTAACCTTTGATGGCCCTAGGACAATCTTCGTAAAAAACTTGTATAGGACACTCAATAAACATATCGGGCGATAATTACGTAGTTCCCTTTGGTCACTTTTCATTAGGAAGATAACCATTCACGACGCCCGATATGTCAACTAGGCGCCAACTTTTGTTTGTAAAGCTATGGTCGATTTCTGCATGTACCGTTCCGTTAGGTGCTCTCATTTACAGCGGCGACGATGGATTTCCACGGAAGACGCGTGCTGTGCGTAAGAGTCGGCAAGACGGCTCCAACACTCACCTCTTTCTTCTAATACAAAATATTTTTCAAAATGATAATTTTGTATCCTCTATTTGCACTCGTGGATCTTTCCTCCTCAGGCGTTGGAGTTCCCGACAACAAATTTGCAATGGAGTTTATCTTCGTGGATAACTTGTTCAAACTGATAGAAGAACGCATCTAATTCGTGCTCATTATCTGTGTCGTTTGTGAGTACCTCGCTACCTCGTATGTATCGATGAGATGGGCACTAAACGGATGGCGATGCCTGCACCAACAACATTTCGGGACGTGACCTTGCTTCGCGAACTGCTATGGCCCCATTGCTTAGTTGGCGTATCTCACTCTCTTCGATTTTTGTTTCCTCTAAGGTGACCACACTAAATTTGATGCGCTCCACGCTTTTAAGAAGGGAGTTCAGATCGGCGCCTTTGGAGAGTGTTCACGTCATTAGTGCAGAATAAGAAATAATCTACATGGCGTGTGGTATGTGTGTTCACCAGATCCGGCTCCACTAAAATAATACGTAACCCGACCTCTCGCCGCTCGTCTCAGCGTCTGACATCACAGGCAGGTGCACCAAGTGTGCGGAGTACTGAGATTGGCCTATTGCTGGTTGGGCAATTAGATCTTACCTTGAGTCCCAGTATAACATTATAAGGGAGTTTTCAGGTGCACCAGTTGATTTGGGTACGAAAAGCCGAGATAAGAAATGGAGGTAGAAATGCAAAAACTACCGAGCGCTCAAACACGATGTAGAATCCGAAAACTCCCTTGTTGTTGCAGAGATTGCTAATTATATGTAGAATAGATAAGTATATAATGGACTTTTTGTAATAGTTGCAAATTGTACGTTGTTAAACAAGTTTCTTGAAACGGCTCTTGAAACAAGTTTAAACAAGTTTATTTACTGCCTACTACAATTTTTCACGACGTGGTATTATGTGAAATACAGCTACAATGATGCTGAGATATATACAAAACTCCGCAACGCAGGTGTATGCGGCAGTGAACGAACACCTTATTACCCTTTCCGAGGGCTAACGCGTTTACCATCACACCATTACGGGTCCTTCATTTTAGCTTTCTCTCAGCTAGCTTTTTTATCTACTAGTGCCATCAGTAATCACCCTTCTCAGCAACTTCTAATCTTATCATGGCGAAAACCCTCAGTTCTTGAATTCCATGGGCGAAAAGGACACTACTGCGTGACTTCATTTTTTCCAAGTTTTTTATGATTCATTCTCTATTCAGTAGCAATAGTCTGTAGTTGAAAAATGAACTGCTACGTTTTCTCCAAACTACTAAGTGTAAGTGAGCTTTTACTAGACCACTCTGGGTACAACATATGTGTTGGACAAACTATCGTAAGAGTACAGAAAGTCCAGCAAAAAAGATCTCTGTAGCAAAATAAGATGACTGGCATGAAATGCATTTTGGCGAATTGGCCTCGCAAAAACTTAGTGTTTAGCACTGTACATAGTGCTGTTTGGACATTATGTGCAGATGGTGTTTTACTCTAGTCCAATTTCTGTTGATGTATCGATCCCCAAAAAATCTGCCAAAAAAGGTGGAAAAAATGGAAAGGTGTAAACTATTAAATGCACAGTCATTTCCTTCAAATGAAGCTTTACGTGCGCAGAAAAGATAAAATAAATGAATATACCTCATTGGCACCAAGCAGCAAAGCATACACTTCACTCCAAGGACTCTGCGATCCAACAACGAAACCACTTTTTTCCCTTGACGGGATATGTTTTTAACGCATGATAAACCGATTCTGCAATTTATTCTCAAGAGTTCTTAAGTACACGCGAGAAAAACTATCAAGAAATTAAAAGACGTCATATTTTCGTCTTAATTTTTGATGTAACCATATTATTTTTGTTTGCATCTGTATATATGTCTGCGTCATGTCTTTACAAAGATTCCTTGGAACGCAAAAAGGTATCTCACTTCGACCAGTGTTACTGTTCGTTGAAAAAGCAAGATTTTTTGTTGGATTATTGAGGTTACTGTGTCAGCGTAGTTCTAAATCGGCGTCACAGATAGCTACGCGCCCATATCGTTAGGAAGAATTTTGTTGCCGTACGAGTGTTTAGTTGCAACTAAGCAAATTACCAGTTCATCAATTTATTCAAAGCTTGATTTTCGAATGAGAATGACAAGGTTTTGGTCACCTAGAAAAAAATTTGATAAGTCCTCACCACACATCGCAACTCGGCACTAAGTAATATCCAGCAATGAAATGGGAACCACGAGAGAGATATCATTGTATTAAGGAAGGAAACTAGGAACGAAGCTGATATCAAAAAGAATCAAATTGCTGAGTCGAGTATTTAATAATTTCCGCGTTGAGCAATATGTGACTGCTTTCTTCTTGAGCAGAGACGAAGTCGTCAAAAACAAGATTTGCTAAATAGTGGACGACGTTCCTGCGATCTTGCTTCCTTCAAAACTTGGATAGGTCAAATTTACTTACAGTTTGCTCAGCCCAACATTTTTATAACCTCGACGAAAAACTCAAAACACAAATTTTATTCGCATAGTAAAGAAGTCCTTTTTAAACAATTAACGTTTTGAGACACGTTGGATTTACAAACTATCAGCGTTTTGTTTTTCATTTGCCTTCCAGTTATTTTTTAAAGAGTAGGCTGACGTAGGTAACGAAAGTGCTTGGCTCAGGTTATGAAATCAGCTTGAGCTATGGTGTGAGATCACGCGCTATCATAAGATACTCCTATGGGTGGCTCATTTTTGAATTTCTGGGAATTATCCAAAATGCTTCAAGAGTTTTACGCACCGATGTTTTCAATTTCTATGAGAGGATACTAACTTCTACTTCAAACTGCACTCCATTGTTTTTGTGCTGTCTTTCCCTAGTTAAGTGTTTTGCTTGGCTTCACATTTTCCAAGTAGGTGCTCTTTTATGCAGAAGTGGAGCGGTCTGTGTACATCGCACTCGAACTCATGCAATCACTACCTTTACTGCTAAGATAACTTATGTCATTGCACTTTATGGGCAAACTTTCATAGAAGCGGATACGAATTAGCTGACATTTTTAGAGTTTACAGTGGGCCTTCGGTCAATTCTACCGATTCGGCTTTTTTAAAGCAACTTTTTACAGCTGTGATTGCTCTAATGGAAGGAAATGGCAAAATAAATAGGACCTTATTTTCGGTAGACATATCGCTTGAGAACATGGCTCTCTCTAAACCTATCCCAAAGAGCAGCCAATTCGTTGTTATTGGAGGTGGGTGTTTTGCGCGCCAAACTCGACGATTTTTTTGTTCTACTCTCTTTCTGTGCAGACACTGATTGTTGTTCGAAGATGCTTCTCACAAGCACCTTCTTTGTGTGTAAAGGGTAATGGAAGAGATAGTATCCTTTCATTCCTTGGTTTTCGATTCCAGTTTATGATATAGCCTTTTGGGATATTGTAATCTGAGCGTTCATAAACAGAAGCGAATTTGCTCTCGGTTTCTTTCGAATATAATTTGTGCACTCTGAATGCCGGTTAAGCCATTCAAACATTTGTTTACTTCCTTCTGTGTTGAGCAGATGTCTAAATAGTCATCGATAAACCAACAATAGGGAAGAGGTGCTGCTGGTGAGCCAGTACGAATGCTTCATCTTAAGACGTGAACGCTAACAACCTCGCGTTTTCTCAGCAAGAATACAGTAAATTATTTGAACAGTCTGAAGTTAGTAGAAGATCGGTCATCTGAATAACTTGTTTGTTTAGCATATTAATAACGAATATAACAAATCATCAAACTTCCTCGCATCAACTTTGTAACTCACATTCCTAAACGGCCACGTGATAGAGTTTTTTCGAAGTTACCGCTGCTAACGTCTCGAAGTACTCCGCAATATAAGCCATCCGCAAGCTCTTTTTTGCAACACGAGGGAGCACTAAGACTGCATGCTTCTCGATTCAGCATCGAGTGGCCCTTGTAAAAGAATGCGTAAGGTGCCCAGTCTTCAAAATGTCCAGAAAAAATTAGGCACAAATGACTGGGTTAGGAATGGGAAAGAGACTATTACCAAGCATTGCAATCGCCCTCACGTGTAGAGTTGAAGCACCCGTACTGATTGTGCGGCTACTACTCTACTGCAGGCATATCGATGATTGAAAGATACATATTGATCAGTCACACCAAGGTTAAAGGAAAGTCGGTTTTGAAATATTATTGCGCATTGTACTAGCTGATAATGATACCGACTTCAACAGGATGGATTATCCGGAAAAACAAGTGGTTATCACCGGACAATCACCGCATTCGATAAGAACGATCTTGAATAAAAGAGCATCGCAGGATGAGTATGGCTCATTCGAGAGAGATGTTCGACTGAGGAAGATCAGGCCCAATGCGCGATCAAGACGCCACTTCAAGAACACGAACAACTGTGGACAATCGACTCGGATAATCGGCTCTGATGAAGATGAAAGCGTCGAAACGTCAACCGAAAATAAAGAACATTTGTCAACCTCGTGTAAGCTTGTCAAAAAAGAATACATATAAACGATTGTTTCCTTATTTGCTCACTAGAATGGGAGATATTTGGATACGTCAACACTTGAACGGATCATTTTTTAACAGTAGTGGCAACCCTAACAACTTTCTCATTCGGTTCTTTGACTCGCGATCTTCGCCAATGGAGGTGATTTCATTCGAGCATGGAGGGATGTGCCTCACACAGTCGATCAGAAGAAGATCATCAGCTGCGAGCACAGATTACTGATATTAGCCATAAACATGTACACCCAACGTGTAGATGGTTGTCCTAGGTGACGCCTGCATCCTCGTGGAATCCACCATGCAGTTGTTTTCGTTCATTCATCCTCTGTTATTCTTATTTTTCGAACGCTGGAACTTGGCATTCCAGTTTGATGTTGTGAGCATCGGTTCAATTTTGGAAGGTATCGTTCAAGCGCTCTGTGGTTGGTGCGCAGATTTCCTGACGTGGTTGATGTGCCAGCCTAAGTCTCCGTTGCACAACAGAGCCCCACAAGCGCATCAACTAGCGATTTCTAATGGCTGCGAAACTTTCGCTTCTAAGGGTAAGGAGAGAGCAAAAACTGCCAAACTACCAAACCAGCAGTTACTAAACTCCTTTTGGTCAACCTCCTTAGGTAGGGCGACCAAGATCCATCGCTATTGATGGATTTTCTCCTTTTAAGGTAAGGCATCATGTGGGTTGCTAGACGTGCGTGTAATTCGTGCTCACCAGCTCTGAAGAAATTCGCGATGATATTTTCGAGTCCTTGAGTTGTGCCTCTCTTCATGTTTTCTTTCCCTTTGGTATAGAACTACTCCGTTATCAATTCCATGCCATGGCGGAGTGCATTAATGGTCACATGTTCGTTTATCAGGTAAGATAGTGAAACATTACCGTCGCAATTATATCCAAGGCGCTTCATCAAACATGAACGTTTTTTATGCATCTTCCAGTAACTTTTTTGCCTCTACCGATGCAAATGTTTCTGCAAAAATCTTCTATAGCTATCATTTATTACAAATCGCGTTAGGTGCGTTGCAGTAGGACCTAGCATCAGCCTCCTTGTATTTTGAGCAACTCTTTGGTGGCACTGAGATGTCATCTAAACTTCTTGTTTGAAGAACTGAGGCTAGATCGACACACATTTTAGGTCCTTTCAAAAGCAGCGTGTGGTCCTTGGTTGCGCCTTCGTTGTTTCCCTGTGATATGAGGTCAGGGATTTTGTTGACGATATCCTCGTCATACACGACTTGTTTCGTTTTTCTTGGATGACGACAGGAACTTTTTTTGGCTTACGACTGAATCGATTCTTCACACAGAAGAGACCCTGATCAGAACCAACAAAGAATCAAGGAAGCACTGAGGTGTCAAAAATGCGGCACTTTCTGCTCGTGAGATCGATCTCCTCATAGGGAGCGACTTTAGGAAATTCACATGTCCATCGGCGATCATCTGCCTTTCCGAAAAATAAGTGCTCATGAAAAGATCTGCCTCAGACAAAGAGTCCTACTAGGCAGTTTGCATTTTTCACTTCGTTTTCCTACTCCGAATTTTTCCTATTCTGTACCTGATTTGGTTAACCACTTCTCCCTCCAGGGGCCACGCATCTCCCTCATATGAGGGATCTCCAGCCGGTAAGTCGCGACGCTACGTGGCGCGTCCCCAGGTGGCAGATAGGGGGGTTAATCGAAGACCAAAAGTGACCTTTGCTTCCCTGAGACGCAGGTGGATCCAGGGGATCGACTCCCTGTTTCTGCTGCTCCGATTTGGCACAAACTTCCTGTATTTACGAGACGTATCCATGCACGCGTGTGTAGATGCGTTCTGGTTTATGCGGATTTTATTCTAGGAGTCAATTCGGCGAAAACCCTGCAATTAAGTGACAGGGAAGTATACGCGAAACGGGTAAGGAGTCGCCTCCAACAAATAAGCTCCATGTCCACTCTGGGAAAGCCTGGCAGGCTACCCGTGAGTATACCTAGCCCCCAAGTTCAGAGCCCAGCAAGCCATACGTGGGTGTCAAAATAAACACAGTAAAAAAAACGGGCCTCATACCCCTGACCCAGAAAGAGCCCCCATTTTCGCAGCGTTGGCTAGGACGAGTACGGAGAGCCTGCTAAAATCTCAGGGCCAATGGAATCTGCCTGGATTACAACGAACTATAGTGACGAACTCTACCTACAATGCACGTACGCTTGCATCCGAGTCTAGGATAGGAGACTTGCTTATGCAAGCAAGAAGGATAAGGTACGACGTCATCGTCCTAGCAGAGACGAGACGATGCCACTCATTTATCGCCGTCTGTGACACCGGAGAAGAACTGTTCCTCGGAATATGCGACAGTACAGGAGTCGGCGGCGTCGGCGTTCTCGTCAACAAGAGTTTGTCCATGAACATCGATTCATTCGAACAGCTTAGAACCCGAATCGGACGTTTACAATTAAAAAGACGTGGATCAATACCGGCTTTGACAATCACCGTCGTTTACGCGCCGACATCAAACTACGACGAAGAAGAAGTCGAAGCGTTCTATGAGGGACTTGGAGAACTTCTACAGAGAAGACCATGCATTCTTCAAGGTCATCATTGGAGATTTCAACGCCAGGATTGGACCAAGAAGAACGTCTGAAGAACGTCGCATTGGAACCAACGGATTGGAATGGAACGAACTGGGTGAGCGGCTATCTGAGTTTATCACAGGGACTAAGACGTCCATGGTAACTGGCAATTCCAAAAGCCCCTACCCTCAACGCTGGACGTTGGTGTCTCCCAATGGAGAGTACCATATCGAAACAGACCACATCATAGTCAATAGAAGGTTTTGCCTAACCGATGTCGCTGTTGTCCCAAAATTCTACACGGGTTCAGACCACCGTTTCCTTAGTGCAAGATTCTATTTCTCTCGTAAAGGAGAAAAAAGCCGCTAAACTCAAAAACCGAAGTCGCAGAACCACCGTAAACAGGGACTTATGCAATTCACTAGTCGGCTGTTGGGAAGACGCCGTTGTCGATAACATCGACGAAGAATACGATCGGTTCATTCAACATTTTTACATTAGCGCTATGAAAGCTGAGAGCTTGAAAGTCACCAAGAGACGTCTGTCCTCAGAAACACTCGAGCTGATACGCCAGCATGGAATCACACGAGTTGCAGGGAACCGCGAACTAACGTCCGAAGTTGCAAAAACAGTGCAGACAGGCATCAAAAGAAGATCTTAAAGGAAGAGGAGGACCAGTAATGGTCGAAGCTGCTGAGGCTGAGAAAAACATTCGCAGAGCCCACCGATGCTTGGCCAATTGCAAGACCAAGATGATTGTACTCCGACGCCCAGACGGAACAGTTACAGCGTCCAGAAAGGCAATGGAGGAAATCATTCACGAATACTGCTCATATCTACTCGATACCCACTTTTATCTTCCGTCTTATGAAATAAAGGAGGATGGATATGTTGTAGCACCGGTTCTCCCTTTCCAAATGCGACATGCCATTTCGTCGGTGAAAAATGGAACAGCACCAGGTCCGGACAGGATAAGATCAAACACCTGAGGAACCTTCCGCCAGTCTTCGTAAGCACACTAGCTCGGCTCTTCACACACTACCTGTCTGAATGCAAGGTCCTTACTCAGTGGAGGACCAGCAGGACCGTGTTATTGTTCAAGAAGGGTGACCTACACGATATCAGCAACTATCGCCCAATCTGGTTGCTGTCTGTCGTCTGCAAACTTTTCACTCGAGTCGTCCTAAACAGGATTGAGAAAACACTGGTCAAAGGACAGCCATGTGAGCAAGCAGGGTTTCGAAAAATATTTAATACGATGGACCGACCACATCCACACAATGGCAAGGCTCACTGAAGTATCGCGAGAGTACAAAAGACCGCTCTGTCTCAATTCCATCGATTTACAGGCCTTTGATTCAATTGAGAGAGAAGCAGTCATGGAATCCCTTGATGGTCAAGGAGTCCCTACTCAGTACATAAGGATTCTTCGTGAACTGTACAAAAAATTTCACAACCAAGGTATTACCATTCTACAAGGATAATAACATTAACATCAAAAGAGGAGTTAGGCAACGCGACACCATCTCGCCAAAATTATTTACCGCCACCCTCCAGAACGCCATGCCAACATTGAAATGGGATAATATGGGAGTGAAAATCGATGGTCGGCAGTTACAGCATCTTCGCTTTGCTGATGACATCGTCCATATAACACCAAACATTAGCCAAGCGGAACGAATGCTTGCCGACTTTGATAAAGCGTGGAAACGACTGGTCTTCGAGTAAATCTCACAAAAACGATGTTAGTGAGGAACGGATTGGTTTCGTATTCCCCATTCATGCTCAACGGAACGAATATCTCCGAATGCTCCAGTTACGTCTATCCAAGTCGGGAAATCATCATGTTGAACGAATTAGCTCCGGAGTTGAGCAGAGGGAAAACGAGCGGCTTGGAGAGCTTTCAAGAGCATCGAGGATGTAGTGAAGAGAACAAAGAACACCTTACTTCGTGCCCACCTTCGACTCAGCGATACTTCCTGCCCTAACGTATGCGTCAGAAACGTGGTCGCTGCGTAAGCAGGATGAAAGATCACTCAGCGTTATCGAAAGCGCAGTCGAAAGGACGATGCCAGGCGTGTCCCGTTTCACACAAGTAAGGGATGGGATCCGAAGCTCCGACCTGCGTCAACGATCAAAAAATCAAAGATGCCGTTCTGTACTCCAAACAGTCGAAGATAAGATGGGCCGGATACGTAATGCGGACTGCAGCCGATGGACAAGAGCCGTTAGTAACTGGATTCCTCGGGATATCAAGTGTACTGCAGGAGGACCCATCGACTCGATGGTCAGAGTTCTTCACGAAGAGCCTAGAAGAAGAATATAATGCTCGACGAATCCCTAGAGCGAGCAGAACCCACTAAGCTATTCTTGCACGCGACAGAGAAAAATGGAAGATTTACTGACGCCCGCTCGATTCACTCGACGATTAACGGGGCTGTAGGTCACAGGCGACAGATGAATCTTGTACGTTAAAGTTTCAACAAGGATTTTATAGAAACGCTTCCATTTATGGATTACTTTTTCGAGCTGGTTGCAAAACGCGTGGAATTCACTCTCATCGGCTGTATCTCGACCTCCTGCTGTTTCCTTCTTGTAGGGGCAATCCCACGGATCTCCTTCACATGAGGGATCTCGAGCAGTTTAGTCGCGACGCCATGTGGCGCGACTCCAGGTGGCGGATATAGGGTTAATCGCAGTCCAAAAGCGACCTTTGCTTCCCTGGGAAGCATGCCTATCCAGGGGATGCAGTCAGTGTTTCTGCTGCGCGGATATGGCACATACTTTCTGTATTAACGAAGCGTGTTCTTGCATTCGTGTGTGGGCGCGTTTTCGCTTATGCCCATTTCATTCTTCGAGTCAATTCGGCTAAAAGCGTGGAATTGAATAAGAAGAAGTATACAGGAAGCGCTAAGGAGTCGCCTCCAACAACTATGCTCCATGTCCACTCTGGGAGAGAGCGGCAAGCTGCCTGAGTTTGCCGATCCCCACGTTCAGAGCTTAACAAGCTATATGTGGGGATGAAAATCTAAGCACAGTAAAAGAAACGAGCTTCATTCCATTGGCCCCCAAGGAACCCCCCAATTCCTCAGAGTTAGGTAGGACGAGCACGAAGATGCTGCTAAAATCTCAAAAACTTTGTAAGCGTAAATCGCAAACGATTTGCATCTGAGCCCTCGAAAGAAGACTTGATCAAGAAAGCAAGGTGGATAAATTAGGTGCAACATCATCGGACTGGCCGAGCGAGACAACTCCATCCAATGAAGCCCGTCTCTGACACTGGAGAAGAACTGTTCCTCGGAATATGCGACAATAGAGAACATGGTGGCGTCCGTGTTTTCCTCGACACAAGTGGCCATGAACATCTAGTTATTCAAACAACTAACAATCCGGATCGGCAGTTTACGACTGAAGAGATGTGTATCAATATCGGGTTTTAAAATCATCCTCGTTTACGGGTTGAGATAAAACTATGACAAAGAGGAAGTCGAAAAAGTCCTATATGGACCTGAAGAAGTTCTACAGAGAAGACCACACATTCTTCAACGTCATCATTGGAGGTTTTTAACTCTAGGATTGGACCAAAGAGAACGTCTGAAGAACGTCGCATTCGAATCTACGGATTAGAGTGGGAGAGCAGGGTGAGCGGCTATCAGAGTTTGTCATGACGACCAAGAGACGATTTATGGTAACACAATTCCAGAGCCCCCCACCCTCAGCGCTGGACGTGGGAGTCTCCCACTGGAGAGTACCACAACGAAACAGATAATAAATCGAAGGTTTTGCCTTGCCGATGCCGCTGTTTTTATTAAATTCTACACAGGGTCAGACCATGAGCTCCATCGTGCACGGCCTCATTCCTCGCGGAAGCGAGAAAAAAGTCCATGAATTCATAAAATAAAGTCAGAGAACCACAATAACTGGGATTTATTCTATTCACTAGTCGGCTGCTGGGAAGATGCCGCTGTTGATAACATCGACGAAGAATACGATAGGCTCATTCAATATCTTTACGTTAGCGCCATGAAAGCTGAGAGTTCGAAAGTCACCAAGAGACGCCAGCCTCCAGAAACAGACGAGCTGGTACGCCAGCGTGGAATCGCACGAGCTGCCCTAGCCGCCAACTCGCGTCCAAATTTGCAATATAGGGCAGATAGGCGATAAAAGATCTCAAGGACAGAAAAGCAGCTGTTATGGTAAACTGCAGACGCTGGGAAAAGCATTCGCAGAGCCCACTCGCCAACCAACCAAGATGATTGTACTCCGACACCCAGACGGAACAGTTACAGCGTCCAGGAAGGCAACTGAGAGAATCATTCAAGTCTACTACTCAGATCTCTTCAGGCGTTTCCTTGCTGTCATAGTAAGTAATGTAGGAGACTTATATCATCCCACCACTTGTCCTTCCGAAATAAGGCATGCTATTTCACAGTTGAAAAATTGAACAACAGCTGGCAAAGGCCGGATTAGATCTGAACACCTAAAGAACCTACCTCCAGTCTTCGTAAACACACTAGTTCTAATCTTCATACGTTGCCTTTCAGAATGCTAGACTCCTACTGAGTGAAAGACCAGCAAGACTGTGTTATTGTTCAAGGAGGGTGACCTCCACGATATCGTCAGTTATCACCCAATTTGCCAGCTGTTTGCCGTCTACAAACTTTCCACACGAGTTATCCCAATCAGGTTTGACGAACCACTGGACTAAGGAGAGATAAGTGAGCAAGGAGCGTTTCGAAAACGGCTCAGTACGATACACCGTACGCATACGATAACAATAGTTCTTAATGTATCACGAGAGTGAAACAGATGGCTCCGTCTTACTTTCATCGAATCAAAGGAGGCTTTTGACTCAGTTGAGATAGAAGCAGTCATGGAAGCTCTGGACGGCCAAGGCGTTCCTAGGCAGTAAGTGCAAGATTCTTCGCGAGTTACATGAAACTTACATCACTAATCTGTAACGATGTTAACATTGACGTTTAACAAGGAATTAGGCAAGGTGATCTCATCTCCGCAGAAATATTTACTGACAACCGCGAGAACGCCACGCGAGCGTTGGAATGGGACAGCATGCGATTTGAAAACCAGTCCTCTGCAATCACACCATCTTCGCCTTGTTGATGACATCGTCTTATGACTCCAACCATTACCCAGGCAAACAGATTGCTTATCAATCTTGATAACGCCTATAGAAAGATTAGTTTTCAACTAAATCCCACAAACACGATGTTTATGAAGATCGGATTGGTTTCCAATATTGTAAACGTTTTTCTAAAGGTTATTCGACCTGATATTGTAAAGGTTTTTTGATTGAATGGGTGGATAGCACACTGGTAATGATGTCGGTCATCACGAGTATAGTTCTAATTCGATTCCGCTCCAGACCAATCAAGCCGTTCATCTCTCTGAGGTTGGGAAATTGCTACCGGACTTGTCTGGGAAAAAACCACTCCCTGCAGTCAAATTGGGAACGCTTCAGCTCGGCTATCTCAGGACTCAGGGAGAATTGCTCTCTGGAGTGTACGACTTTTACGACGAAGTGAAAATCCTCAGGCAGCAGCCGTAGCCACACGTAAAGTTGGAAGATCTTAGCGGATAATGTATGCGAGGAAACGAATCGAATGTGAGAGGTGCTGGGATCCGCACAGTAGACGTGAAGACGGGTTATGTATATAGCAACTATTGCCAGGATAGCTACTCTTCCTTCATTTTACTGCATGTTTACCTTTATAATGTAACCATACCAATTAGTACAGTTGCAAAACCTATGTACGCAAAGTACAACAATTCTATGTGGTGGTAGGGAGTCCAACAATTATTGCTAGAATAGTTTCTATTCTTTCATCTTATCGTATGTTTTCGCAATAACGACATTCGTTGACCGTCATATCGGTTTGCAATCTTGCAGCATATAAATGTTTTCACTTCATTCTGAGAAACGTTGCTTGTCACAAATAGGCCTATTTATTCAAACCTTTCATGCAATCGTTTGTGTGTTGTTTCTGTTCCAAGCTGTCATGCGCACGATAACACAAAGGGCACCAAGTTGTTTGAGAAACCGTCCTTGGTCATCTGATCTGATCATGAGCTAGTTAGATGCTGAAGTCGACGAATGTTTTTAGTAAATGTTTTAGAACTGTGCCACAACACTGCCTCCTCCAGAAGACATTTAAATAGCCCGTGAGTCAGTATGGGTATTCGCTTCGTTAGGCCCCCCACCTTATTCACTTATTCATCATCTGTGATACACCATATAGTTAATCCAAGGTGTTAACTCTTCATGTACGTGTTCAATATTGCAAATTAACTTTGATGTCGTATAATACTGTTTCACTACCCTATAGCAAAGCTACTAACCAGCTTTACCCTCACTTACTGATCATGATACCACATTGCAGTCTGCATTGTTAACCGAAGTTCACATATTGTTATTCTTCAACTGTTACTGTTATAAACGGTCTAATTACCCAAGTTTGAGATGTTGCTCTGCAACAGCTACGAAAAAAGACCTGCATGCCAACTTCTTCGATGACGAGCATTCTACTCAAATCTAGGGATCACAAGATGCCCAGAACTGACTCAAAGACCTAATTTCCACTAGCAACTACTAAATTTTTGGTGAACTGGCCTAACCACGACATATTCTGGTTTATTGGCCTGCTATATTCTGCTGCATCAAATACGCAATCACGACAATATAAAATAAAAAAAATCTAAGACCGCTTAATATGTGACAGTGTTGAAAATTAGCTATGAATTTACATTATTCCTACAGGAGACTCTTGTAAATAAAATATGTAAGATTACACAAGTTCCTTCAAATAGCTGCGAAAAATTTTGAATGTTGCTGAATATTATCTGAAAATCCTTGGACTTACTGCCTTCTTTTCCATATGCTGATATTGTAATCAGATCGTTCTCACTAAGTGATAGCCAGGAAGGAATCTGCTTCCACTCACGAGGTTCTGGTTTCGCCCGATTATCCAGGTAAATCTTGAAGCCGATAAATGATTAAAGAACAAAACGGAGATTATGAATGACGCAGAAACAACAACTTTTTCCAAAGCGGCGAGGTTCTTTTTGTCATGGTCGTTGATTATGTGGTCACCTTGTGTGATCGTATTCATTTTTCATTTCTATTAACACATTTCCATGGAGAACTCAAAAAATAAAGCAAGATGTGCTTTTAGCACGTAAGGATCCCATATCCTCACAATTATCAATCCAAAAAATTGGACAAGCCTACGCAAAGCAAACAGAAAAAAGCAAGGGAATCTTTAAGTAGTTAGTGTTACCTTTTGCAGCTTACTGTAGCCGTTCATTAAAAATTCGTCCTCCAGATTGGGAGGTAATGTATTCGGTGGCGTTTTGGATTCGTTGTTCTCGACCGCAATTCTCAACCAGTCATTAAACACCTTAAGTAAACTGAAAGATTATCAAAAAAAGCAGCACGATTTTAGAAATTACGAATGCAGTGGTTCATTTCGAGAAACTTCAATAGTTTCAATAATGACTTTTTAGTGTTCATTTCTCCTGATTCTCTTTGCTTTTCTTCCAGTCACATAAACGTAAGTGACTGAATAAATGGTGATAAAGGTTAGCAGAGATTCCACTGTTTCTGAAAAAAACCTTGCGGTGGGAATCAGAACAGTAACGTTACATATATGTGCTATTTTACACACACAAATAGCTTACATAATAGCCTAAGAAGTCGATTTCACACGAGAAATATTAAACAGTTGTTGAAACTCCAACAATCGGCTTCCTATTCACGTCGTCATTCATCGAATAATTCACTGTTCTCTTAATGAGAACGCAATGGTTGTTATTTCATTTTTTTATTTACGAAAAGTTCCCGTTTCGGTAGATTTTGCCTTCTTCAAGCTAAAAAATACCAAGTTGCCTGCAATCTACTCAGCCAAACACCATCATCACCAAGGTGCGTAACCATGATTTTAAGTACGCTAAAAACAAAATAGCTTCTTCGGACTCTCACCTCGTTCTATTACGGTGTTCATAAATAAGTGAGCGTTTTCTAACCGTATTATTTAAAACGCCATAACTTACTTAAAACAAAAATTGATAATCAAAATAAAAACCATTTGAATTGACACATTTCTGCAAACAAAAAAAACAAATTTATTCATTTAAGTTGCACAAATTCCTGGAGTTCTGGAAGTAATGAATTCGTTGAGAGCACTTTTTGCGTCATCGTGGTAGGTGAAGCATTTCTCGCACAGGAAGTTGTCAAGGTGCTCGAAGAAGTGATAGTTAATAAGCGAGAGGTCTGGTGAATATAGCGAATAAGGCAAAGTTTCGTAGCCCAACTCGTTCAACTTTTTGTAGCGCTGGTTCCGAAAAGTGAGGCTAGGCGTTGTCGTGGAGAAGGATTGTTGGTCCTTTCCTGCTGACTAAAGCGGATCGTTGTTGTTGGAGTTTACGGTGCATTTCATCGATTTGTTGGCAACACTTCTCTGCCGTAATCGTTTCGCCCTGGTGTAAAAGCTGTGATAAATAAGCACGGCTGTAGACTACCAAACAGTCACCATTACCTTTTTTGGTTCAATTTTGGCCTTGAAAAATGGTGTGGGGCTTGATCGCAATCCAATTGAGCTTAACCTCGCATGCTGTCCAGAATCCTTTTTGTTACGAACAATAGGAGCAGACGGCACTTCAAAACGGCGTTTTTTTTATTGTCGTTTAATTCGTTCGGCACCCACTTGTCAAATTTTTTTTGTCCTTCCTATCGGATTCAAGTAGGTGGAAACTGTTCCTGTGCTTACGCCAAGTTGTTCTGCAGGCTCTCGAACAGCTGTTCGCGTGTTTGCTTCCACTAGTGAGTTCAATTCGTCGTCGTCAAGTTCATTCGGACGTCCGCTGTCTGCCTTATCTTCGAGGTTGAAGTCACCAGATCGGAATTTCCAGAACAATGTTCGCACTGCTGATTCCCAATACTACCTTCACCCCAAACTTCATTAACGTTTCGGGCCATCTCTGCAGCACTACGACTGAGTTTGAACTAATGAAAGAAAACTTGACGAAAACTCGTTTTTGACATCTAGAACTGTGAAGCTCAAAATTGGTAAATAATTTAACTATTAACAAAACATAAAGACCTGGTTAGAAAAAAGGAATCAGCTTTTCGATATTACGTAATACTGCAAAATACAACAAATATATTATTGGTAAAAAAATACACCGAGGCAATAAATATTTTAAAACGCTCATTTATTTCCGAACAATCAAATATAACTCTTCCGCTGAGTATGTCACCTGGGGACCAACCGTACGGAGTTCACGTGGAAGCCTGATGTGCCACTCTCCCTTTAAAATATCAGTCTCAAATACTGTGCGAGATCACGCGTGACTACGAGGCGTTCCTTTCTGCGATTCATTGTCGGATTCCTAGAATTTATCCAGAATGCTTCGAGAGTTCTGCGCGCTGATGTTTTTGGTTCCTGTGCGCAGATAGTACCTTCTACTTCAAAATATTTCCCGCTATGTCTCTGTCTCGCACGCGCGTCTAGTGGAGCATTTGATTTCATTTTAAGTTTACCGATTGGATGATCTTTTATACGGGTGCAGTGTGGTCTGCCCGTTTCGCAGATGTATTCCTACGTAAGCGCTTTTTCAGAAAATCGGATAAATCGTACCCGAACTCATGCAATCACCTTCTCTACCGTTAGGGGCATATTATGCAATCATACGTTGTTCATAGACGGTTATACAGACGGTTGCGAACTATCTGTATAAAACAACATCGCCGAGTGAAGTTCTTCATTCGAGCCGTCCCCCCTTGTGTTGGAATCGGCTTCACGCGAATACAATCACCGACATAGTGACAATACCTGTGAATCATCGACTCGAATCAATGCGGCTATGCAGAAGGCGAAGGCGCCAAAACGTCAGCAGAATATAGCAGCTCAATCATTAAAAAATTATTGATTAATGTTACAGAGGTTCTTCTCAAGATAGCTGAATTGTAGTTCACTCGCATCAGCTGACTATTGTCCAACTCAAAACATCGAAAATTACCTTTGGAAAGACAGCGACTTAGTGCAAGCCCCAAAGAAATCTTTTTTTGTCCGAATTACACAGAAAACTTAATAAGCATGAAAAAAATACATCCACTCGCAACCTTAGCTGCCTTTCGAATCCATGATTGCCGTTTCTGAGTGCTCACATGCAATCCAATACATCCAATACACCAATCGAGGGCCCTACTTTGCCTTTCTTCAGCCAGTTTTTTTTGTCCTGTCAATGAGCTCGCGCAAAGGGTGAACGCGCATTCGAAGTCCACCGGAGATTCCGAGTTCTGCTTATATCTCGACATCATTGTGGTTGCATCTCAGCTAACACTGCGCCATGAAAAAAAGAAAGGGAAGTAGACAAAGTTTTAACATTAAGCATTAAGATATTGTGATTTCTACAGTGGTTTCAATTTGGCTAATTCCAATGTCGATTTATGCTCTTCAAATCTTTCCCGTTGACGTATGATTGCTGCTAACACCGATAAAGGAAATAAATGTCTGACAGAAAGGCAAAAACAAGGGCGTCGGCTCGTGCAGTGGATAGTACATGAGCCCCCCTGAATGGACAACAGTGGGTTCGAAACCCAAGTAACGTTGCGAGTTTTGCTCATATATTGGCATGACTGTGGTTGTAGCATTAAGATTAGTAGGGAAACATTGCAGTTCAAAACTACTGTCGGCCCAAGAAACACAACATCATGCCCAACATAACAGGCTAGAAAAAATCAAGAAAAGAGGTGAAACTCTCACAAACCAGGGGCTTATTACTAATGACGTAAAACGGCTAATAAGTATTAAAAAACAGAAGATAATCGATTCGATTGTCAATAAAACTGAAACTTACCTTTGCACACGAATGGGGCGAGACAAAATCTAACTTTGGGACCAAATGTGACAGCTCACGAATCTTGAAATTGTTTGGTCGAAAAACATTAGCCTCTAGTTCTTCATAACTGGTGTAACCCTTCGTTGTTTTCACAAAACTGCAAAGAATCTACTTAGAAGATAGAAATCCTGCATTTGTACACATTCAAAAGCCCTATAATGACAAGTAAATGTTCAAATTATTAAATCTGTCAACATATTAAGAATATAGATTACTGAGAATGCTGGCAAGTTGTTTTTGTTCTGTTGAAAAAAAAACTTTGAAAATAGTACTAAAACTAATAAACGTTCTGCTCACTGAAGCAATCAACATATTGGGAATCTGGATTACGATGAAGACAACTATTTATTTTCAACACCAGCTTTCTATTAACCTTTGCTTTGATCAAATGATTCATCCTTCTCTTGATGAGCAAACACGAGGTTTCTATGCATTCTTTATTATCACAATTTTAACTTATTATTTACTGCCTACTGTTTTTAACGGCAGGGTATTTATTGCGAAATATAACTTTGATGACGCTGAGATATTTCCAAAATTCCGGACCGCAGGTGTCTGCGGTGGGGAACGAACGCGCTATTGTCCTTTCCGGGGAGTAACGCGTTCACTACCACACCCATCCCGCTGACAGGTTATTGCTGATGGCAAAAGATCGATAGATCTAGCTGAGAGACAGGCGAAACGAAGGACCCGCATGGTGTGGTGGTGAACGCGTTACCCCCGGGAAGGACAATAGCGCGTTCGTTCCCCACTGCAGACACCTGCGGTCCGGAGTTTTGTAAATATCTCATCGTCATCAAAGTTATATTCTTTATTAGCAAATATGCTTGCGGTTTTCGCCTTCTTCAAAACCATTAAAGGTCTAACTGAATGCAATCTAACCACTCAAACACCTCCATAACCAAAACAGAAGAATACGAAACCAAGATTTTAAATGCACTGAAAACTAAATCGCTTCTTCACAGAATCACCGATTCCTATGAATCTTCCACTGAGTATTTCACGTTTAGACCAACCGCGCCAATTCACATAGATGGCTAATGTGCCTCGCTCACACTAAAATACCAGTCTTATATAGAATGCAAGAGGAAATGGACAAATGTTTTGAGTTATTGAATAAACAATCAGAGCACATCAAGTTTACTGGAGAGAAACAGAGAAAAAATTGGCCTTCGTTTTCGAACTTCCAAATTAACCTATCAGAAAATGGCTGCATCACAAAGGTACCGAAAAACAAGTACTAAAAACGTACCGGTTCATTATCTTTCTTCTCACCCCTCACACACAAATAGGGCACTTGCAAGAAACATGTTTTGAACGACAACCATTATGAGCACAGGGCCAGAGAACAAGGAGGAATCCCTAAAATTGGCGCGGCAAATAGCCATTTGCAATGGCTACAAAACTGTATCTCCTCGGAATAGGCTCAGAGGAGGAATCGTGCCAACAAACGATAGTTTATACGAGAATAAGGTTTCATTTATCATTTATCTTCGTTGTCGTTATCGTTGTTGTTGTCGTTGCTGTTGGTGATGTTGGTAGATGGCTGACGCTTCGGCGATTTCGCCTTCCTCCGAGCTTGGACGTATTTTATACAAGAATACTTTAATTATTTAGTGGGACAAAACCAAAGTATTAAAGAACATCAAACTTTTTAAATAGACGCCATATTGCTCAGAAAGTTACTCACCGTGATATTATGAGTGGGACTGGCCCACGCTTGTTCACGTGGGGTCGCCAGCGAGGTACACCCAGAGGTCAAAATATCATTTTGAAATAGGGCACCAGGTCACGTGTGATAGTGTTTCCGGTTCATCTTTGGATTTTTTGAAGCTTATACAAAACGCCTCAAGGGTTTTGCGCGTTGATGTTTTTCATTCCAGCGCTAGGATCTGGACACTCACTTCAAAATCATCGCCATTGTGCTTTTGTACCCTACTTGTAGTTATTCCTATTCAGTTGTATGTTAGAATAACAGAAGAGCATCACAACGATGTTTCTCTCCATCGAGCATCCTCTGAAAAGGAATATAGAAATCAACACCGAAAATTAAATATGGAGTGGGTCAATACAGCAAAGCCAGCAGGTTTAGAGACTTCAGTTATTTCTCGGCTTAAAAACGACCATTCAACATGTCTTGTCCTGCACTTCCTTATTAAGACACATAAGCTTACTTCTACTGATGAATTGCGTCCAGCGGTCGGTCTTCCTTTGAAAGTGAGACCAATTATCAATTGTATAGGTGGGCCAACGGAAAGAATAGCGTGGTTCCGAAACCTTATCCTGACCCAGTTGCAAAGTTCATTCCAACTCATTTACCCAACACCAAAATATTTCTAGACCACCTACGGTGGGCGCAACCAAACAGCACGGGAGTCATTCGATGTTACTTCACTTTATAGCAACGTGTCGAATGACTCCGCAATGCAAGCCATTTTCGAGTTGCTCGTAGAGCACGAAAAGGAAATAGAAATCTACGATTTGTTGATTGCGCAACAGATGACTCTACTAAAACAGTGTCTTAGTTGTTCAATCTTTAGATGGTCTGGAAAATATTTTGATTAGAAGATTGGCTATGGTACAGCGTTTAGCACCAAGCCTTGCCGTCGCTTTCATGTCTAAGGTAGAAACTCCAGTTCTTGATCGCGGACCCTTACTCTACTGTCGATACATAGATGACTGCTCATTCGTCTGTTCCGCATATTGCACTTGAACTCATGCAGTCTCCGTCCCTCTCGTTAGGACAGAAAGATTATTAAGAGATGTCTTATAATAAGTGGTCGCCACAGTTATGTGGCGGTTACTCACCTCCTACCCTATACCCTGCACCGTTAGTTAGTTCACAACCAGCTCTATAATCGTTTCTGCAGCTCAGAAAATCGTGTAATCTGTCGTAACGGGAGGAAGGGGGGATTGCATGAGTTCAGGTGCAATATATTTGATCTCATGTAAGGTATGTGGTGAAGAGCACATACGTGAAGCGGGTAGACCACTTTGTGTCAGCGCAAAAGAACATCTAGATGGAAAAGCTAAAATTCGACAAAGTACTGCTGTGCACACACATAGGAAGAAAAGCACAATGGTGATGATTTTGAAGTCAATGTCCGGATTCTATCACGTGAATCTAAAACATAAACGTGCAAGATTCTTGAGAAGGTTTGGATAAATTCTGAATGCCTAAAGATGAGCGGGGAAGTCGAATGCCTCACTATCATACGTGATATGGCGCCTTATCTCAGAATGATTTTTGATGCTTATCCCCATGAGTGGGTCTCACTCATCATCCATTGCGAACAACACACGGATGGCCCAGTACGGTGCGTAGTTGTTGAAAACTCGCGTCTATTCATATGCTGGATCCTCATTAATAGTACGGAGTTCACCGAATTGAGGGGCTACTCTTAGGTATGTATGGTACGTCCAGGCTCTAAGGAATGCGAAGTCGCCGAAACGTCTACCATTGAACAACGACAACAACTATAATAAGAACACCTATACGAATCTCGCAATAACTAAACAGGGGGCAGTTTGTAAAAAAACACATATATAGGTATGTCGAAGTAATGGCTGTTTTTCTAGTACACGGACTCACTAGAACCCATAAGGTGACGTAGTTTTTTCTGCGTGACCCGCTTCCCATACCGCCTGTGCGGATCCCAGAACTTCTCACATTTCTCCCTCTTTTACGCATCCATCATTCATAAAGACCTTCTTATTTTTTCTACGTTTTTTTCGGCCACTGTTTTACGATTTTCCTTGTTATGAACACCGTTGAATGCTGGTTCTCCTTGGAATCTTGGACTCATTTGATTTGAGGACAGCGAGCTTTTTCGGTCAAAACTAGTGCCAGTTTTTCGCTCCCGAATGGTGAAAGGCTTCGTAACACCGCTGTGGGATCGACCTACCACTGTTTTTATGACGATCAACATCTATAGGAACTATTCCCGAATAATTCCTATTTCATATTTTAGCTTATGTTTCCTCCTCGCTTGTAACTATCTTAAACCTATCTTTGTACCAATGATGCTGAGATATTTGCAAAACTCCGGACTGCAGGTGTCTGCGGTAGGGAACGAACGCGCTATTGTCCTTTCCAGGGAGTAACGCGTTCGCCACCACACCATGCAGGTCCTTCGTTTCGCCTGTCTCCTGTTAAAGTCCCTGCCATTAGAAAGAGTAAGCAGTAATTAAAACGATTAAGATTGTGATTATAACTAAAGCCTCTGCTTAACTGGGTTCGTTGCCGATTTGGGCTCCCCAGATCAATCCCGCTGACGGGTGATTGCTGATGGCAGAGAATCGACAGAACTAGTTGAGAGACAGGCGAAAAGAAGGACCCGCATGGTGTGGTGGTGAACGCGTTACTCCCCGGAAAGCACAATAGCGCGTTCGTTCTCCACCGCAGATACCTGCGGTCCGGAGTTTTGCAAATATCTCAGCAATCTCGTGGTTATTCCCCAAATAGTTCCCTTTTTTCTATACTAGCGTATGTTTCCTGTTGAACTCTAACTATCTTAAACCTATTTGTCCATCATCTCTAAATTGTCTCTTAGCGACCATCTCATGCAGTTGCCTTACAGCTAGGTGGAAGGGATTCTGTAACTTCTTTCAAAAAACCGCTCTTCTTTGTCGGACAGTTCGGCAGTGAATGAAAACTACCGTTCCAATGAACTTTCCGTACGAGCACCTGCACCCTTTCGCATCTAGCACTATCAGATTGTACTAGTTGAAAAAAACCTTTGGAACCTCTCTCTATGCGCTGTCACCAGTTCTCTCTGGCAAAGCACCACCCACTACAGAAGTAACAAAAGCAGCCCATCGGTATTTGTCTTCAAGTGCTCGTAGTGTTGGTCTAGCGTTTATCCAGTTCGTTCATCTCGCTCAACTAGTCCGTATATTTCGCCCTGCTTTTATTGTTGTTATTCTTACTATCTTCATAAAAGTTGTAACCTGGTGTCTCAAGACTCAGTGACTTACACACAAAAGACCCGCGTGGCAACTACAAGGACTAATATTTTCAACGACTTGGTATTCTTATAAAGTTGCGAGCTCAACGCCGCAACAGTATCACCGCAACTGTGCTACCCGTCTTTTAATAAAATTCTCACAAAAAATGAAATCTTTCAAATGTTAAAAGCTAAGTAAGGATAAAGTTCTCGGCGTGGACCAATCCCTGATGGATGAGCTATGCATTCGATCGACTTCATTAAGCATCGTTGAAGATCCCTGAATGCATGTCTGGCCTATAGAATGACTTGCGGTGGCCTACCGATGTAGTGAGACAGTGCTGCTATCATCCTCCCTGAGAAGTATGGTGCCGATTTGCCGACCCCCGAAGGGATGGAAAGCTGGGTGGGCCAAGGGCACTGAGATCGATCTCATGTTGTTGCAAAGTGCTTCCGACCACTGCACCACATGCGTCTTTCCCAAATATTGCAAGAATAATGGAAGGACTGGTTATTTGTATCTTATAACCATCTTGATGAGTATTAATTATATATTTTTTAGCTTGGATAACCTTATCATTCAAAGTTTCTGGGTGAGGAGCAGACGACGTACCAAGCCCAATTACAGCAAAGATCTTTCTGCGTGGACCCTTTCACAGTTATCTATATTGAAAGAAATCCTCTGGCATACCATATTTGATTCATCTGATACCGTTATCTCATCTGCACCGCGGTGATCCACGTCATTTATCTCTCTCCTATATCTATAGTAGGAGATCCGACAAACATCACATCGCCAAGGTTGTTTTTTGCCGCATCGCATATAATGATTAACATAGCTGGAATGGAAAGAGCACAATTCACTACTTTCTTGAGAGCAAACACGATGTTATTGCTACGCTATTTATCTAGCACTGGCTGATGTTTCAGCGGTTTCGCCTTAATTAGAGCCTGGAAAGCTCAAATTGAAATTCGATATACTCAATCAAACAGTTCAATGAAAAAAAACTCACTACATAAACCTAGAATTATATTTGAATCGATCCAATTTTAAATTCAGATCTGAATTTAAATTCAAGTAGTTTTAAAACTAAACCCGATTATTTAGGTACTGTCTCTTTTTTTATTAGATTACATGCTAATTTAACTTTCCCTGGTTTTGAAGGAAGCGAAACCGCTGAAACGTCATATAGTGGTGAATAAAGGCTTCATTAACAACCTCGTGTCTTCTCATCATAGAAACGCTGAATCACTGCCTAATGCCAAGGTTAATAGAAAGATGGCACCTTCTTAAGAGTTATCAACGAAGCCGAGAGATTCCTCTTAATTTAGGGATCCTTAAGCGATTAGTACCAAGATTACGGTACTGCGAATCCAAGAATGTTCATCTATTCAATGCTCTATTGGATTGCTATCCTATTTCTTAATATCTTCTGCATGTGCGACTGGGTTTGCTGGGGGCATACGATAGTTACATCCTGCAAATAGATTAGGGAAAAAATATTAGGCACATGTTGACGAGAAATATATCACTAAGAATAACAATTCTTCTTGGTACGTGCCATGGTAGAAGAGTCAGAGACACGCCTACAACACTTTTCGTTAAAAGAAGAATAAAGAATTGAATCAGATGTTTATGGTAAGGAAGACATGGATAAATGCAGATTTCCTCGTCTCTTATGCGTAGCTGATGGAGCTTTTCGACGTTACCTCACTTTACACCAACGTATCGAATGACTCCGCAACGCAAGCGATCGTCGAACTTCTCGTTAAACAAGAACGAGGAATAATTATGTATGGCTTGCCTCTTCAGAACCCTACCGATGACTAAGCTGCTCGAATAAAACCCTCCGCTCTCGTTCTCGACCGCTACTGTGCTGTAAATACATGGAAGTTTGTTTTGTTGGCTCCTCTACGCAGCAGGAGACAAAAAAATCCCTTTGAATTATTAAAGGGGCATTCTGAGCACACTACATTCACCCAGGAGAAACTGAAAGAAAACTGGCTTCCATTCCTCAACGTCCCAATTAAATGATCAGATAGCGGGTACATGAAAAAAGTGTTCGGGAATTAGCCATCTCTACGGCTACGAAATAGTAAATCAACGTGATATATTTAGAAGGAAAGCGACTGTCCAAAACGAAAAGCCTCACCAGGAAAAATTTCCTTTTACCTTTCCACATTATTAGCGATAAAGTGTGGCTATGAAGAGATGCTCAAGAAGAGCAGATCTAGAAGAATCGGTAGCGATAATTTAAATACTACCGAATACTTCTCGTCGTCAAGGCTCGTAACCGCCTCTACGATTGTCTATGTGAAACAACAAAATGCGTAGTTCCCCTTACAGTAGGAACGGTGTTTGTATGAGTTCAGGTACGACGTGCCTGATCTCTCGTAATACTTGCGAAGATGGATATACTAGTGAAACTGAAGACCATTATGTATCCGTATAAAAGACGCCTAAATGGGAAACGAAAAGTAAGACAAAGTGCTCCACCAGGCGCGCTTAGGATACAAAGGCATAGCGTAGACGATTTTGATACAAAAAGTCACTTCCTTCGCATACGATGTCAAAAACACAAACGTGCAAAATTCTTGAGGTTTTTGGATAAATGCCAGGAATTCCACAATGAATAGCAAGGAAAAAATTCTATGAGATCACATGTGATTCAACCCCTTATCTTAGAATCTCTTTATACGTTCTTACGAAGTGATCTTGTTTAGCTGATGTGAGGTTGGTATATGTTTTCGTTGTCGTTGTCGTTGTTGTTGTTGTTGGTGTTGGTGTTGTTGGTCGATGGCTGACGTTCCAGCGATTTCGCCTTCCTCAGAGCCTGGACGTATTTTATACAAGAATACTTTAACTATTCGGTGGAAAAAAAGGCTAAAGTATTAACGAAGATTAAACTTCTAAAATTAAAATTAAAACTCACCGTGATGTTACGAGTGGGACTGGCCCAGCCTTTCTGTTCAATATGGCGTCTATTTAAAAGTTTGATCTTCATCATTACTTTGGCTTTTTTTCCACCGAATAATTAGAGTATTCTTGTATAAAATACATCCAAGCTCTGAGGATGACGAAATCGCCGAAACGTCGGCCATCGACCAACAACACCAACAGCAACGACAACACAACGATAACGACAAAGAAGACCTATACCAACCTCGCATCGGCTAAAGAAGATAGGTTCATAAGGTCATATAAATAAATATTTCAACCATCTATGCCGAGGTTTATAGAAAGTCGGTCTTTTGAGTTGTCTTATTAAAATCGATTTTTGATGAGGAATAGAGCAATCAACAACCGTATGCGACTTTGCGCTGCTGCTCATCTTTAGTGGAAGCCACATAAAAAAACGGTGCGCTTTTCAAGAAGCGGTTGATTATATGATTGTATGAGATTTTCACCTTTATGTTTCTGTTGCCGAAGCGTTTGTTACAATAAATTTATATCGGTACACCTTTCCAGGCTCTCAAGAAGGCGAAAGTGTCGAAATGTCGCTTTACCATAATAGAGAATAAAGTGACACCTCGTGTTTGCTCGACAAGATTATAGGTAATGCAGATCTTGTTAATTTCGCAGCTAAGCCTTGATAGGTTCTATAGAGAACCATTTACTAGAAGTTCATCATTGGCAAATTCAGTTAACGCCAAGTGCTGACTCAGAATAGCGTCTAAAGAATTATACATCGGAGTATTCGAAGTGAGCTCCTATCTGGGACCGCCATGATAATGAATATTATGGACACTAATTCACTACTCCAGAAGAGTACACTCCGTGAACGTAGGAATTGATGGAGAGAAGTAGACGGTAAGTGATGAGTAATGAAGGAGGGTTCCCTCATGAGGGGTGGGTATCACCAAACACCACAGGTGTGACGGCATACATGTTCGGCCCATGTAGCAACGTCCACGAACGCATCGACAAAACAGCTCAAGGTTTCGCCTTTCTAGGCAAGTACAAATTCACCATTGTCAGAGATATTGAACAAAATGAACAAAGAATTGTACAAGGCTGTGCTGATGCACAGAAGTGAAAAAAAGTCGCCTTTGGCAAGTATCATACAACGTGTCAACCCTGTCATCCACAAGGATTTTGATGGAATAGTTCACAACGAGATTGACAGAAGCTGGAACTGGGAATGGCTGCGTAATAAGGTTTAGAAAGTGATCAGCTCAGTGCGATAATTCATATCCACACGCTAATAAATTGAGGTATTCCAAGAGCGGACGCGTGTAGTGCAGTGGTCGGAGGCGTTCTGGAAGACACATAGGATCGATTCCAGCGCCTTTGGCCCACCAAGCCTTCCATTCCTCCAGGGTTGGCGAATTGGTACCAGACTTGTCTGGGAAGATAGCAACACTGGATCGAAGCAACGGTAGACCATCGCGAGTCATTGTAGAGGCCAGATATGCATTCAATCACCTCCAACGGTACTTAGTGAAGTCGAATGCATAGCACATCCCTAATGGATTCGTCAACGCCGAGAGCTTTATCCTTTATCCGTTATTGGAACAATATAACATGTTACTTTATTTAACTTTCATGATATTATAGGGTTAACTTAAGCTTGTATCCTTCATTAACCATGCAACAAATTCGTAACCAGGGCCTCGCCATAGAACAACGATTTTATTATCAGCTTAAAGACAGAGAAATTTGAAAAGGAAAGGGAACTAGAAAGAGAGAGGGGGAAAGGGAGATAAATTCGATGACGAAATGACATCATGCCAATTTACAGCCACTCTCGAAATTATCAGATGTAAACTAGGGAGGGATAATGCGCTTAACGGAGTGAATAACCCTGTGCATTCTTGTTACATGGATCTGAGTCAAAAAAAGGAATAATTATGAGCAACATATCCACAGAACTGATCAGAACGAAACGAGTGACCTGGAGAGCTTTTATGAGCGTGGAGGGTTTAGTAAGAACAAAACGCAGCTAACTGCGCAACCACCTTCCCCTTCCGTCTCTGCAATACTTCCGCCTTAACGTTAACATAGGAAACCTGGACATTACGTAATGAGGATGAGAAATCACTGAGTGACACCTGTTGCGCAATCAAAATGGTTATAATAGAAGCCCTCTGCATTACGAATGTGAAAAAGGAGTACGAATTCCCTGATAATCAACTATCCAAAACTAAAGGTCGATTATCTGCTGGATAATCCATCATTTCAGGAATGAACATACGGCTTGCAAATGGTTTTTTCTTTTTCGTAATTACCATGAAGAAATTTTATCAGCTCAGCAAGGTACCAGTTACATCATACATATTTATAGTATGGCCACCAAAATTGCCTTCGTTAAAGAGAGCTATTGAGCTTTCAGCTATAACTTTGGTCTGTTTCTTCGCCTGATAATACATATTTGAAATAATAGTCGGCTAAAAAATTATGCATAGGAACGTTACTTACTAATTAAACGTTAAAGGTCTTACTAAAAACAAGTATTTGAACTAACCTAAGCATTTAACCAAGGATTTAAGTGGCTCTATAATTAATTCTAAATACCACGATACTTATGAACTGCTGGTGAAATGAAACATGACAGAACAACCCATTTGTTCAAAGTGATAAAATCTTCTTTTTTACTTTTTTAATGTTACAGGATTCGTCCTTCACATTTACTTTACGAATCCAAGCATTTGTGCATTAGACTTGTTTCCTCACATACATCATCGAAGAAGTTCTTTGGATTTCTCGCTTGTGGATTACGATGGTACTTCAGAATTTTCCTTTCGGTATGAATGTCAATGAATGATGACCGAGTCGATTTACTCATGAGTTCTGAGATAGATAGCCAGGCTAGAGTGATCCTACTTGGACTGAAGAGAGCAAACCTACTCCTAGACAAGTCTGGTGCCAATCTGCTGTGCTGGATGGAATGAGAGACTTGATGAGCCAAGAGCGATGTCGAACCAACATAGTTATTGTGGTGATCAACATCATTACTGTTGCACCACGCGCTTTGTGGTGGCTACAAATTTGTCTCAATTACCGTTTTTTGTTCGCCAACAAAATCTCACTATAGAAAGAAATTGTTACACGACATTGTCCTCAGAAAAAAGTGCACATTAAACTAGAAAATCTATTGGGTTGTAACATATGAAATGCTCGATTTTATTGTTTTAATTTTTCCATACAATTTTTTTAAACGAAATTTTGTTCTTCAAATATTTTTTGAAGCGCGAAGTCTTTTCTTTCTACATCCATTATTGGGTTTCTTAAGACTTAATATTTTACCATTTCTATAGGCTCTAACCTTAGTATGAATTAACGTGATATTCGTGTTCTTTTTTTGTACGAGTGGAAGAGCGGACATCATGCCGCGGTGGGAGCATCGAATATCATCCAATTTGAGGTGAAGGTAATATTGGTGAAACAACAGTGCGAACACGGTTCCGGAAATTCCGATCTGGTGATTTCGACCTCAAAGTTAAGGAAGGTCCTGGACGCTCCAATGAACTTGACGAAGGAACTAGTGAAAGCAAACACGCGAACATAAACGGTAAGCACAAGAACAGTTTCCACTCACTTGAATCGAATAGGGAAGACAAAAAAACTCGGCAGGTAGGTGCCACACGATTTAAACGATAGTCAAAAAAAATCGTCGTTGTGACGTGTCGTCTGCTCTTATTCTGCGCAACGAAAAGTAGCCCTTTTCTTAATCGAGTTCTGCTATGCGACGAGAACTGGATTCTCTACGACACGTTCGGCTTAATGGTTGGATTGTGCTTAGGCTCCACAGAACTTCCCAAAACCGAAATTGCACCCAAAAAAAGTTCTTGGTGACTGTTTGGTGGTCCGTAGCCAGGCTGATTCATCACACCTTTTTTGAATCCAGGCGAAACTTACGGCAAAGAAGTATTGCCAACAAATCGACAAAACGCACTGTAAAAATCTAATAACAACGACCGACATTAGGCAACAGAAAGAGACCAATCCTTCTCCACGAGACAACGTCCGGCTTCACGTTGCGGAACCAACGCTGTAGAACTTGAACGAGTTGGTCTACGAAATTTTATTTCAACCGACGTATTCACCAGACGTCTCGGCTACCGACCAGCAATTCTTCAAGCACCTTGACAACTTCCTAGGCGAGGAATGCTTCACCAACCACGATGACCGAAAAAATCCTTTCAACGAATTTATAGCTTCAAGTATTCCAGAATTTTAAGCAACTGGAATAGTAGATTGTTTGTTGTTGGAAAAAAATATATTGATTCTAATTGTGCTTATTTCGAGTGGTAAAGTTTAGTATGAAAAAGTTATGGCTATTTAAATTTTACGTTTAAAATCGGACATTGCATATGTTACAACTTAACACGACTAGTTAATTGATGATGATATTGGAACCACTCACACTAATCGCAATGGATGATGTTCTCTGAAAAGAAAAAAATTCTCCGATATAAAATCCGTGACGAGTTTCATGAAATCAACTAAGCATGAATCTCACCGACGTAGCAGATGATGATGATGATGATGATGATGATGATGAGGTTTGCAATTATGATTGCACAAATATTTCCTTTTATAGACCGCATACAGTCACTTTGTGAAACAGCTGAAATTTTTCAATTCTTACCGTTTTCGCTCACTAAATCCTGCAAACAACTAGTTAGACTCCTATTATTAATAATATTTACATTGTTTTAGGAAAAATGATCGCAGAAAATAGTCATGGAAATTACAAGTGAGGAATGCAGAAACTAAACTCCCAACGGTTTACCGCCTCATCGTGGCTGGGAGGTATGCCTGAGGGTCGAACTACAATGTACGGCGGAGATTCATCCCCGGTACGGTCTCCCAAGCAGAGAAGGACTCCGACGTTTCCATCAGGAAGCCTAGCTAAGAGTAAACCAATACCAGGATGCACCACCGTCCTGGTATCAAAGTCCCATGGTGGCAAATCTCGCTCTGATCCACAAGGGCTGCGACTGCCTGTGGTGGTGACGACCTGGGGCAGACTTTGGCCAGGGTGGCTACGGGATTCCAAGGAATTACAATGGCTTAACCAGCAAATCTCCGAAAATGGAGATTGTGCTGGGGCCCGCGCAACCAGTGAGAACGGGCCATTCAAGTATCAAGAATCAAGAAATGCAGGAAACTAATTGGTAACGAAATACGTAATAATAAACCATGTTATTAGTCTTCAGTTCCATAATGTGTCGTTTCTTTCTTCCTTTTTTTTAAACCACTATTAGCCTTCGGCGCAAGAATGCCTGTTGTTCTGTTACCCATCAAATAAATTAAACCATAACCAGTTAGACCTCCATTCATCACTCTCATGCACCACTCAGCTGCTCAATTGGCTCTCATCGATCAGGAGATAGGCAAGCTGCGTCAAGCTTTTCCTATGAACCCTCATCCGTCATTGTTTCTGTTAAGACTACAAGAAACAGTTGACTTGATGGCACCTTGCTATGGAAATTGATTCGCTATCACTGATAGTTTGTTGCGCTCTCTTAGGGTACATATGGGGTGATTTGTTGAACAAGATCCGAACCTCCTCCCATGTTTTTTACATTAGAATCATTTTATTGCAGATTTTTAGGTAAATCTAGGTGTGTGCTGCAATACGGATCACGGCAAGGTTACTCGTATAAAGATGCATTACGTGTACATAGAAGATCATATGTATCTCATAGGTATCGCAACCACGTGCCCATGAGTTAATTCCCATGAAAAGAGTGCTTCCGTGTACATACGCGACTATATCGACATTTACTGAGTCTACGAAAAGCCTACAAGCAATCAAATGGGAGATAAATGGAAAGCATTTAATTGGGCAATTTAGTAGAAGGACAATGTAAAATTCAAGTACAACAAGTGGAACACTTTCCTCAATTCCTCCAAAGATTGGCAAAGTCATGGAAATTGTGGAAGAATTTCCGATTTCAGCAGAACGTTATCAAGTTACGCAGCACAACTAATATGATAAAGGTAAATGAGTCGTTATGAAATTGAAGGAATAAAGGGGTACAGAAAGAATAATGATAAACTTCTATTTACTGCGTATTATTTTTCTCCATGGCAGGGTGTTGCTGGAAAACAACCATAATGAAGCTGCCACAAAAGCAAAAAAAACCTGGAACCTTAGTTGAACTGCGAACCCTCGATTACCCTATCCGGGGGGCTTATTTGTTATCCATTAAACAACTGAGGCCCTTTCTTTGCCTTTCTACTAGCGAATTTCAGCTGTTGAGAAAGTATACAGCAGTACACAGCAAAGTATAAAATACACAAAAAGAGTAGTTCAGCAGTGAACACAGCATTATATTGCACTAGCCTGGAAGAACCGTTAGTGGCCCTGTCCAGCGGTTATCGCTGGAACGCATCATGTAAGATATTAGATGATGAGGTGACATTGCAAATTTGAGCACCGACTCTGATTCGCTGAAACTCCTTGAAAAGATGTCGTTGTTATCAGCATAACAGAGATTTGCAAAGAATATTCCATCAATGTGTATCCCTTTCCTCTCCAGCCTAGCGACTTTATTATCCACTACAATGCGACTGTGAACAGCTTTGGCGACGTAGTATTGCCTGTCGAATCTTTTTTTCCAATGGGTACAGCAAAGGAGCCGATGGAAAACAGTACTTTCATGTTTCAGTTTTTATAACAACAACATAGCGTTCTTGCGTAGGATGGCTACACTCCTTGGTGGACGAGCATTGATACGAATGCATGCGATCCGACGCTGTTAAGCCCTTTTTCATGGTCCAGAAAGCTTAGCACTAGGGATAGGTGGGATTTTCGACTAACTTCAATGAGAATGGAGCGGTTGGTATGGGATCCTTGTAGCAAAATTCGGGCCAAAATCCTGCATGTTTAACCGGCTGTGCTCCATCCAATGTCCTTGATATAAGCAACAAAACATTCTTCCCTTGGTGTGAGGATGGCAGAAGTTTTCGTTGTTTGTTGTTGTTGTTGTTATTATTATTGTTGTTGCTGTTCGTAAAAGGTAATAATAATGATAGTGTTACCGTAATGACGCTGATAGGAAAAGTGGCGTTATTACTATAAAGGTTTCTTATTTTTTTAGTTTCCTTCACTTGAATTCTTCCAGTGAAATACGTTGAAATTTTCTAACGTGAATTTTAGGCTTCGAATGGTTACCGACATTCCATGGTGATGATCCTCACCCTTACAACCTTACTCATTCTGATCTCGAACAACCGACTGATTCAAGGCAAGATCTTCCAAGAAATTTATGGGTAAACTCGTTAATTTATTCCATAAACTTTGCTTTGATACAAGGCTAATAATGTACAGTTTATCCTTGAATCAATATTGAATGAGCAAATGCGCATGTAATATGCCTGACAATGGACACAGCATGAGACTCAGTATTACAGGTGCGGATAGTTCAACAAGACGAGGGTTCGAAGCGCATCTGAGATACCTAAATTTAATGTCTCGGCTCCTTTGTGGTTCCGTCATGTATATTCTTCGATGTGAAAACAATGTGGTGTCGGGTTCTTTGACCGCTTTTTCTTACCATTATAATGGAGATCGGATGGAAAACTCAAGTTTTCGTGGTAGTGATAGCATTCGTCTAGAGTTCTTATGTGAAAAATGCGTATTCTATAATCGATCAGCGTCGCCGAAATGTCGTTCGTCCTGTCACCACGAAAGGACTTAGTGTTCCATAAATCTTAAGACATTGGCTGGTAGTTCATACTTGGCGCACCCTAATTAGGATTTTTAACCGGGCTCACGTAACGGAATACGTTTTGGAGTTAGCTTGCTCCTGTTCCAGAGTTAATGAGACACATCATGAGATGATGATCACCTCTTTCACATGTCGTCGCGTTGATCGTCAAGTTATTCGAACGGGCACCAGTAAACCTTCCATTTTTTTTCTATCGCGTTCAAGAGTATCCCAGTGGGTCCTGAAACGACGATACTCATCGAAAAACTTGTAGAAATCCGGCATCAAGCAGATAGGAAACTGGTACTTACAAACATTCAACTTTGACTTATAGAATTTTCTCTGAAGGCATGATTTTCTACCATTTACATGAGTTGGCTGTAGTCCTAGTTATAAAGTATTTTCTAGCAGTATGATGAGTTGCTTTCCCGAGTTGATCACAAGGTGCATTAAATCGCAATCGTGTGTTACAAGCCGCCGTAAACTGAGCTACCACGGTTCCTGATAATTGGATACATTTCTGGCCCTTTGTTACAAGTAGTGCTGACCTCACCACATTTTCCTACCATTTCTTCCTCGTTCAATTGTAGTCTATGATGATGGTCTGCTACGAATATGCCGAAGTCCACAAATCCCATTACGAGAACCTAAAATCCTTTCCCTCTGCGAATACAGATGGTTGACGTAATCCACAAACACATCCAACCATCATTCTGGTGGTCGTCCAAGAGAAAGCTTGTGTTCTGTTCATGTCCAGTCTATTGTTCTGTTCGCCCATTCATCTATTCTTCTTATTATATCTCCGGCAGACCTATACTTCTCTAGAGATGGATCTCGAAGGTTGGATTGTTTCCCGAGAACTGAGCTGCGCTTTCTGGCTAGACTAAGAGAGCACGAATAATTCAAGAAAACACCTTCCAAGCACTCTGCGGGTGGTGTGCAGAATTCTTTCATGCTATCAGAAGTCTGCGCTGCATAACAGAGCGCTGGAAAGACTGTTAAGTTGACAAGGTAGGCGTCAAGTTCTCTGTATTTATTTTATGTTATCGGTGGCTTCCTTGGAGGGCTGGTATACGGCTGATGCTGCTCTCATTCTGCTCTCTAGTTCTTTCTTTATGTTATTTTCCATGTTCAGTGAAGGCCTAGGCTAAATTTACAAGCTCGTTCTCTGTAGTCATAAAGCCACACATTACGAATTGTTTCCCTTCTCACCATCGGTACCTCATGAACTGAATATTCGTTCTTTTTTATGCGCACTTCAATCATTTTTTGGCACGTTGAGCTCGTTGGGAACTGCCTAGGTTCCACTGGTGCTTCTCCAGGAGGTGGCAGTGTCATCACTAAAACGAAGAATTGACAGTAATTTATCATCAATGCGTACGCTTTCCTCGTCCCAATCATTTGACTTTATTGTCCATCGCAGCTCTGCAGCAAACAACTTTGGCGAAATGCTGTATACTTGTCGAACTCATTTTTCTACGGATGTGGTACTAGGTTGATGGAAAAGCAGTATTTTAACAGTGCACTGCTGATGACAGACTGACAGAGTTCTTATGTTGGGCGGATCCAGTTTTTGGTCAATGTGTGCTGATAGGATTACGTTCGTTTCGATGCTATCAAACACTTTCTCCTAGTTACGACAGGTCAGGAAAGGGAGCAGATGATACTCCAGACAGATTTCTGTGACCAGTGTCATGGTTAGGATGTCGTCCATGCAGCGAAATCCCTGTCTAAATCTTGCTTGATCAACTGGTAGTGCCTCATCCTATCTAGCTGTTAATACTTTTTCTAAACTTTTTCCCAAATCAATTTTAAGGTATGCGATATTTCATTGGGAATACAAGACTATTTTAGAGCTAGACGAGATGATTTGTGCGATAAGCACATTCCAAAACAAATCCGGTAAGCACGAGATGAAAGAAATATGATCGCTTCTGCCGTAGGCTAACATTTTTGCTTTTGGACCACGCAACGATGACTCTGACTATAACGGAACGAATCGAGATAGTTCTTCTTGGTGGGGATCAACGAAGACATCGCAAAATTGCTGAAAAAATTTAGCAAACGGCACCAGTACCGTGGTCCAGTTTTCGGGTAACTGTTGCCAATCTCCTCGCTAAGTCTAAATAAACCGGTTCCTTCTATAACAAATGTAATTTGATAGCCAGGAACAAGCATTATTACAAAGTTCTAGCTCTTCTTGAAAACTTCTGTTTGCTAATAGTTATCAACTTTGCCTAAATGGTAAATCAAATAGTGCATTTGCTTTTATGACCCGCACCCGGTGGATCTTAATAGATTTTTTGGCGTATTGTTGAAGTTTCTGCTCCCATTAAGGGTTTTGTGCTATGACCATTGCTAGTAGCCATTGCATGTTGTTCGTTACACATTGGTTGGATAAAAAATTGTGCAATTAGAAGTTTATATCTAAGCGACATTCATGACAAACAATAAATTCGTTCACAATTTTCTGAGAACATAAAGATCATGTTTTTTGTGCATCATCCGAGCATTCGAGATCACAATGGATGAGGTTGAAAGGGTGAGGATTATCACCAAAGAACGTCGCTAACCATTCGAAGCCTAAAATTCACTATTAAAAATTTTTAACACCTGTTTTATTCTTTTTACAACTGCTAGTTTCCCTGTCAAGGTTGTTGTAGTGTTACTACCATAACTGTTGTTATCTACCAATGGTTAATCTGTTCATAATGGCTGATTTATTCTTGATGTTGGAATGCGAAGTGCAGCAGCTATTGCGTCATCGAACTGAAAACGTTACCAAAGCTGAGGCTGTGAAGCGGTAGAGCTGGTCATGGTCCCGTCATCAATGTATCAGTCATACCGAAACACCAGAAATAAAATGCGTCGTACAAAAAGTGTGGTATGTTCGTTCTTTCCGAACATGTCCCACAAAGCAGCTCCTACGAGCAACGAGGGCATAAGTCATCGTTACACTAAGACTAGCACTGCAGACACGATCGTTGCTTTAATCTCCTATCCCAGAATAACCATCCGGCTATGAATCCGCGGAGCCCGTGTATAATAAAATTGGCAAGGAACCATTCAACCACCTATATGATGCCTAATAGAGCTGAATGTATGGACATATCCCAGACAGACTGATCAACACATAACACTTTACCTTCTCCAGAACAAACTTGGACATTACATTACCTCGCGTTAGTGTAAACGCTGTAACGTCGAAGGATTCCATAGCATACGTGCTGTTAAGACGCACATTAAGCGGGCGATCCAGGAACATTGGATATCCTTGAATGAGCTGGTATGTGCTTCAGAAATTGGATGAGAATTAGGCTTATAAAGCAAGCTATTCTATCAATAAGTCCGTCCATAGAACTGGTGATCGGTCTAACTTTGAAGGATGAGGAGTCGGTAGATGCATAGTCGTCAGAAAATACTAACTTATGAATTTTGAAAAGCAAGTATAGCACGGGACATGTGGGTAAGTCGACGTTACGGCGCGAAATATCTGGTGGTTTTAAACATGACGCGCTTGCCTCTTTGACCTATTCGTTGTTCAATTTCGATACTGAGATTTGAACTCCTTTTCAGACGACGCGCGATAAAGCGGAGCGTCTTCAAGATGTTTTTCCGTTGTCTCAACATCTGACTGACGAGAAACTACTAGAAGCTCTTATGCCCTTATAACTAACTGATGCAAACCCTTATAACTGAGTGGCAAATTTTTCGGTTTTATTTTTTTGAATTTTTAATAATTTTTACAAACTAATACCAAACATTAGTGAGTTTTTTAACACTTTTAAATTTTGAAATCAAAAAGTATTAGACTATCAGCTAGTGATAAGGGTGAAGAGTTTGTTCGCTATTTCGAAAGAAATAAATGCAGCTATAAAGCGTTGCTCAAGAAGGACCGGTCTAGAGAAATCGATCCCAGTGACAGAAATGCCACCGTACACTCTAAGACGCCAGCTAGTTTTTTAACCGCCTATATAACCGTCTATGTGCGACGAAAAATTGCATAATATGCCCTAACGGTAGACGCAGGGGATTGCATGAGTCTAGATACGGTGCATCTAATCTCTTGAAAAGCGTGTGTTTAGGAGTGCGGATTATGTTGGCGGGACGGGTAGAACACTCTGCGTCTGTATGAAAACGCCTAGTCGGTAAATTTAAACTGCAATCAAACCCTCCACCAGCCTCGCATAGGACGCAGAAACATACTGGAAAAAGTTTAAACGTAAAATTCACTACCCTCACACAGAAACCGGATACATCAGCGTGTAAAAATTCTTGAGGCGATTTGGATTAATTCCAAAAATCCAAAAAGGAGCCGCAAGGAGAAGTGTCTTGGGATCACGTGTGACCTAGCGCCATTTCTCAGGCTGATTCGATGAGCTGACCGAGGCTAACTAGAAGGCTAACGAATAAATCGGTGGATGTTTAAAAGCTGTTTAATATGCGAATGAAAATTTACATGTTATCTCATCTGCTAAGGCTATGAAAGTGTTTGAGTGAGTAGATTGCATGTAAATTTGACCTTCCCAGGCTACGAAGAAGGCAAAACCTTCGAAACGTCAGCATTGTGTGCCAATAAATGCTGTTTGCTCACTGAACAAAAAACGTGAATTACTGATAAATGTCGAGGTTAATAGAAAGTAGATTACATCTTAAATTAGAATTGGCACACGATCTTACAATAAAATCACTTGGAATTACGTGGTAGGTAGTTTTGTATCACCGCAAACTGACTATTTATTTGATCTGGAAAAGCGTTGCAAGTTACTTATGGATATATTAAACCCGCTACGAGCATGTTTCAACGAGTCACCATGTGTTGCTGAAGTGCATATGGAAAGGGTGGTATCATTCTTACACGCAAAGAAACCTGGTCCTCTTCATATAATCAGATAAATCAACTACTTCTTCAGCTTTTAACTTAGTGAATCCATTCATTAATTAATTCATTAAATTTGCTCCCCAATGAGTTCTCTTCTATTGTTCTAATAAACTGTTCTTGATGAGATAACACGAAGCTGTTCACGCGTATTCTGATTTCCAATACCTAACGTCTCGATGACTTCACCTCCTTCCAAGCTATCTTTTCTGGGTTTCACGTGGGCATAACGAGAAAGATGAAGCTTATGGCGTTGATCAGTCCTGGACTGATGCGCGCTGCATTCGACTTCATCAAGCATCGCTGGAGGTTATTGAAAGCTTATTTTACCCATACAATAACTCGTGTTGGCCTATCGATGTTCCTGCTCAGAGTTATGATCTTCCTAGATAAGTCTGGTACCAATTCGTCGAGCGCAGAGGGATGAAAGGTGAGGTCAGTGCGGGGGATTAAACCAATGACCACATGTACATTGCAGAGCACCACTAAGCACTGCATTACACAACGCCCCTCTTCATAATGATAAGAAACAGTAATCTTATGTGAGCAGCAAACGAGTGGTCTTATTCTTTAAAAAACGTTAGTAACAAAGAGCAGTGAGTGCTTCTTAAAATACTAACATTTGTTCATGGACTTTCCACTAAGATAGTTGAGTGTTTACCGAATAAGCCTGCATAACAATATAACCACGTTGAAGCAAAACCGGCAGCTCGGATTGTTTTTCTCTTCTTTAAATAGCTATTGTGTTTTAATTGACATTTCTGCAACATTTTTTCGCAAAATCCTTCACTGTACCCGTCACGATCATTGAGAGTCGTATCGCTGCATAGATTCGGTACAAGTTGAATACCAAAGTATCTACGCCGTGTGGTATACCAAGGAAGAATATCCCTGAAAGACGTCATCCACACCGAACGATTCTCATTTGGAAAGGATAGACCTACTGAAAAAAGAGCTCATCAAGAAAATAAAAAAAGCGTTGCACAAATAATAAATTTTGGAGCAAGTTCGAATAAAAACGGTGCTCTATAGCTCGAAAGCAAAACCATTTCAACAAGTAGGGTTGATTTTGACGGTTTCTTAGCATCGGAAAGTTCTTGTAGATGAAATTTACGGAGAACAGCCTCGGTACGAAAAATCTGCTTCCTACAGATGAAACATTATTAACTTCTTAAAAAACTTGGACTGTTTAAATAGGATATCAGATAATGTGACGTCAAAGACCAAAAATCAAAGCGATGTTGTGCACGCTAAAAGGTCGAAAATCTAGTGTGCCGGTCTTCATGTCTGAACCACAACCAATAGGCAACAGCTGTTGGCGGCTGAATTCCTGAAGATGTCGAAGGCACAGTAGAAAGAAGATTGATCCAGAGAGTGGGCATTCTCCAAAAAACCTCTGGAAGAGAGATATGATGCTCAGCGATTTCCTAAAGCGAACAAAATCCACTGGAACAATCATGCACGCGACAACGAGAAAGGGAAAATTTACTGGCGCCTAATCGAGTCGCTTATTAACCAGTAGGAAAACAAGTGATTCCTATGGCGACAAATTTTAGGTGCTTCTTTTAAACAACAAATAAAACCACTAGACAACTCACCTCCAGGTTTCAGAAGACATGATGTCTTCCAGACCTCACGTAGATCTCCAGTCGGATCCATTGGATCGCCATAACTATAAAGTATTTGTGAATAGGTATAAAACAGTGGATCACTGTAGAAGCTCCTGGCTTAGCAAAACCAAGTTTCCGTAGAGTTTAGAAAGTTAGAGAGCTGATAGTATGGAAACAAACACTAATACTTTTAGGCAGAACTATCATTCAAAGTTTTATTTTATATTCTACGGAAAATCTATTGTGCAGTAAAATTTGAACAAGTGATTCGATTGTGAAGAAATCGTTGTCGCTTACGAGGCTTTTTGAACGCCATTTAGAAAAACGCTGAAAACTGTCCAAGCCCACTGTGTTTAATGGACGAAAACGACATCGCAAAATCGAAGCCGTTTTGATGCCTTGAGATTACCATTGGAATAGAGGCATGGTAGTTTTTTATGGGACCTATTAAAATTTCTTCAAAGAGAATTTAAAACGTTTCTGATTTAATCTTGTCGTTAACTGCGGCACAACCGTGCACGTAGACGTTGCGGTTGCGATTGCACATCAAACATGATCCGTTTTACCATGGAGTAGTAATAACATTTTAAGAGATTTATATAGCGATGTATGTGGTAGGGAAGCGGTTGGCGCAGTGATGGATACATTACTTAAAACCAGCTAGACAATGGTTTTCCAGAACCGCGACTCAACGAGGTGTTCCATTCCTAAGAGATCTACAGCCTGGCAACTGCAGTCGATAAGGCCTAGGGAACGCTCAGTACGACCAGGGTTGTGGGGGAAAAATTGCTCGAAATAGTTTAATAACATCCATTAAATAAGAGCAAATATGCTCAAGCGGCAGCCAAACCCACACGCAAACTCGAAGACCTTTGTGGAGTCGAGAAAACGATTAGAAATGAAATGAGTGCTGGCATCCGCACACTGCTTGATATCGGGCCAGGTAAAGTAAAATAAAAAAACAAAAATATCTTGCATAAATGGACATAGTTTTAAGTTGTTAAGACTACATTGAAATAATGAGGAAGCGGATAACGCAGTAGTAGTCCTGTCGATCACCACAATAACGGTGCTGGTACGACCCGCCCTGGCTCACCAAATCTCTCATCCTTCCGAGGCTGAGAAATTGGTACGAGAGTTGTTTGGAAACAGTTCACTCCCTACAAGTCATGTGTGAACGTATTCGTTAAGCTACCTTAGGACGCTACGAGGATGCACTCGAAGCATTCCACAACGAAGAGCAAAGTCCTCAAGGAGCACCCGAATACTCACGCAAAATTCCCAATGACTTTCGCGGGTAATGGAAGCGACGAAACGAATCAAATGCAATAATGCTGATGTGCACACAGTAGATGCCTAGACAGATCACAAATTCGTCGTTTTCTCTCTCAGCAATCGCGAGATTGTTATTCAGCACACCTTTACTTCCTTACAAATATAACACATACAACAGAACGGTAGCTGAAGTTTCGGCAGAATCGCCTTCTTCAGAGCCTGGAAGGGCTCACTAATACGTAACTTACTAGGTCAAACGCTTCAACAGCACAAACAGGAAGATGAAAATATGAACGATAATTACAAGATCTACGGCTTCTCAAAAAAACTCACCGCTTTTTTCACCTGTCTTCCACCGAGGAAGAACAGCCGCTCGGAGTCGCACATGGTTCACGCCTGCACCTCCCCCACTAAAAATCAGTTCTGAGATACGGGGCTAGATCACGTGTTATCTCAGGGCATTCTTCCCTGCTATTCATTCTCGGATTTTTGGAATTTATACAAAAAGCCTCGAGAAATTTGCGCATTGGTGTTTTAGTCTCCCGTGCGAGGATAACGACTTTTACATCAAAGTCTTTTCCGCTATGTTTTTGTATCCTATACGTGCGTAGTAGCGTGCCTTGTCTTGTTTTTCGTTTGCCATCTAGGTGTTCTTTTATGCGGATACATAAAGGTCTACCCATTTCACCAATATACTCGTCTCCGCAATTACTACAAGAAATCAGGTATATAGTACCTGAGCTCATGCAGTCACCGTCCCCTGCCGTAAAGGCAAATTACGCAATTTGGTGTTTCACATAGACGGTCATACAGTCATACAGGCGGTTACGAACTAACTGACGACGTAAAGTATCCGGTGGCACTTCGACTATCGCTACCGATTCCGCTAGATCTGCCCTTCTTATGCATCGCTTTATCGCTACACTTATTGCATCGCTAATGAAGGGCAAGATAAACGGGATTTTGTTTCGGGACAAACTGTTCGTTTTAAGACGTCGCTCTCCTTCTAAACCTATCTCATAGGGTTACTGTTTGGTAGCAATTGGAGATGGCTATCTCCCGAGCTAAGTTGCGCGATTCTTCCCTTTAGTTCTCTACTTGTGCACACGGAAAGGTGGCTGTTCGAAACATGTTCCTTACAAGCGCCCTCTTTTTTTAGGGTGGGAGGAAAGAAAATGAATAAACCAGGATGTTTTATTACTTGGCTTTCGGTACCACTTTATCATGTAACCGGCTGCTTGATAGGTTTATTTGAACGTTTAGAAACGGAAGTCAGTTTTCTTTCGGTTTCTCCAGGGTGAACTTAATGTACTCAAACCGCTCATCCAATAAATCAAAGCATTTGTTCATCTCCTCTTGTGTTGAGAAGATAACAAAACAATCATCTATGTAAATGCAGTAGAGTAGCGGCCGAAGACCGAGAGCGGGGGCTTCTACTTTAGACATAAACGCAATGGCAAGGCTTGGTAGCAGTCGCTGTGCCATTGCCAACCCCCCTTATTTGCGCGAAATACTTCCCAGACCATCTGAAAATCGAGCGGTTTAAGCACTTCTTTAAGAGACCCGTTAGCTGCTGGATGGACAAGCTGTGCATTTTTATTCTTCCTTTATGTTCAACAAGAAGTTCGAAGATGCCTTGCATTGCGGAGTCATTCGATGCTTTGGTGTACAGCGTGGTAACGTCGAAGGACTCCATCAGTGTTTGTGAGGTGAGCTGGAATGTGGTTAAGCAACTGGGTAAGTATTAGGCTTAAAAAGCAGGTTATTCTATCCGTTCGCCTGTCTACACAGCTGATGATGGGTCTAACCTTAAACGAGGACGGATTGGTTGACGCAAGATCATCAGGTGATATCAACTTTTGTGTTTTAATAAGTAAGTGTAAGGTGGGGCATGTTGGTCTATTGATTTTTAAAGTGAGAGATAACCGATCATTTTAAGCCTTCCGCCTTTGCTGTTTTGACCCACTGATTGTTTAGTTTTCGGTATTGACTTCTGTATTTCCTTTCAGATGATGGGCGATAGAGGGTAGCATCACTTAGATGTTCCTCTGTTATCTCAACATCCAGCAGGCGAGGAATAACTACGAACTCTCCCTCCTTACCACTAATAGACAATCTTATTGTTTTCGAGTTTATTAATCCTCTAATTTCTAGCAAGCCACATTTTTGTATCCGCATAAAAGAAAACCTAGATGGCAAACCAAAAAGCAAGACAAGGCACGCCACTAGGGACGCATAGGATACAAAACCATAGCGGAGACGATTTTGATGTAAAAGCCGCTATCCTCGCACAGGAGACTAAAACATCAAAGCGCAACTGCTTGAGGCTTTTTAGATAAATGCCAAAAACCCTAAAATGAATAGCAGGGAGGAATGCCCCCAAGATCACACGTGATCTCGCCCCGTACCCTCGTTACGATCGTTGATGTGGGGTGGTGCAATCGTCATCCCTGTGCGGCTGTTCTTTCTCGGTGGAAGACAGGTGAAAAAAGCAGTGGGTTTTTGAGAAACCGTTAATCTTCCAGTTATCGTTCAGATTTTCACTTCTCTATTTGTGCTGCTGAAGCGTTCGAACTAGTAAGTTGCGTATTAGTGTACCCCTCCAGGCTCTGAAGAAGGCGATTCTGCCAAAACGTCAACTGCGATCGCGCTGTATGTGTGTTATTGTGTGGAAGTAAACGTATGCTGTTTAACAACCTCGCGACTGCTGAGAGAGAAAACGACGAATTCATAATCAAATGCTGAGGTTAATAGAAAGTCGATCCTGGGCACAGAAGGTGAGTGCTAAATAGGCGCAGCACAAACAAGGAATCGCCCCATGGACCCACTTACGTCTCAGGGCGTATGAGGCCCTTTTTGGTCTGCGACTAGCCAACCCCCTATACACCACTTAGAGACTCGCCATTTAGCCTCGCGACTAACCGGCACGAGATACCTCTATGAAGAAGATGCGTCCGTGGTATACAACAATAGAAAACACGGTAATAAAAGAAAATTATAACTAGTCATGCACTGCCTTTTTATGCAGAGCACTTGTTGATATATTAGCATCCTTCATGTGTTAAGGCTTGTCAATACAGCAAGGTAGTCAAGGGAAGATTATAACTATACATCTTCCAATATATGTGATCTTGTCAATTATACGGTTATTAGCGCGTAATCAGCTCTGAGCATGATGATGAATTCCTTGAACCCCTTAATTATCGAAAAACAATCGTATATTTGTCAAAAAAATCACTAATCTGAGAGTTAAGTGTTTCAACTCAAAATCCAACTTTTACGCACCTAGCTCAGAATTATGCGACTTCCCATACGGTCACATATAAAAACTTGCCTTGGGTTAAGGATGAAACCAAGCCCTAATTTGTCGCCTATGAACTTACTGGTGTTTGGAAAGCAGATGATAATTTTTAAGAAATCGCAGATCCTGTTAGGTTGAAAACGTGGTAGAATTTCAAAGCAGCCTGGTCTAACGCTTTTGTATAGCGTTGATAAGATGATTTACTAAATTTTAATGAAGACTACTCTGCACCCACACTCTTTAGGTATATGGATGCGTTTAGCAGATAATTCTAAGCATAATTCTGCAGTTTTTATACTCTTCAATTTCGTACTACAGCTGTGATTCATCACTCCTGTTGATATAAAAATGAAGCAACAGTCAGCTACCAGTCAAATTACCCGCAAGTGAACTCGGTTGAAAGAACTTCCGCAGTAATATTTCCAACTGTAAAATAGTGCTTTTTTGTCAAACTCCTTCCATAACACCTGTGTTTAATGAGCTTTGAGGTTAAAAAAGGTAGGTGTACATAGGGCACAAAGGCACAATGGTGATGGTTTTGAAGTGAATGTCCGGACCCTAGCGCAAGAATCTAAGACATCAGCGCGCAAGACTCTTGAGGCGTTTTAGATAAATTTCAAGACTCCAACGATGAACCGAAAAGACGAATGCCTCGCTATCGCACGTGATACAGCGCCTTATCTCAGAACGAATTCCTGATGCACATCTCCCATGGGGGGGGCCTCACTCATCATCCCTCTTAGCAACACGTGGGTGGTCCAAAAGTGCGGTGGGTAGTCTTTGGAAAATTGACGTCTATTTATATGCTGGATCTTCATTAGTACTATGGATTTCAAATCATTAGTTTACGGTCTCAACATTCACGCTACAACGAATGTAGCCTGCATCCACCGCAAAGCAAAATTTCGGGAATCTTCGAAGTTTATTGGTAGCACTTACAATGAAATTTGTGAAAAGGACGGCTATAAAGAACAGAAATAACGAATGGCTCCCTTCTACCCAACAAATTACGTATGACGGTACTTATTATCTCCACAGTCAATTCAACGATTGCTTAGATATCGTTTTATTTAAAGCATGGATAAAACTATGTACATTAAAAATAGAGACATAAAGTTGGAATACAAAATTAATCAAACCATATAGTCGTTGAAGAAACTGCCCACCACTATAGAATCCGATGGCATACGCAGAACATGAAGATTCCTTCAAGACATTGTTAGCACGAAAAAAAAGCACTAAATTAGCCTTGCTAAGCAACAAAATGGGCAAAAGTAGGCGATCGAAACATCAAGATGCAATGACTGTGCCTCCATACAAAACTCACATAATATACAGAACTTTAGAAACCGAAAAGTGAACGAGTGCAAAGTGAACGCTGAAGTAATCAATAGTTGCGAGAATGGCTTACGTCCATGTTCCCGTAACGCCCAACAAACCGTGATCTGAAAAGGAAATAGATTACAGCACATCCATGAAATTTTGTCTACAGTCACTATACATGTCCATAAGAAATAGAACTGTGCACTATTGAAGCAAAATGTGGAACATTCTTAATCAATCGAAGAGAATTCGCAGCAACATCGTGATGCCCATAAGTATTGATATAAATGAAGCAAATAATCTCTACTGTTGATGATAAAACTACAAACACTACTTGTTTTTACATTCTTGTACTGAAACTCTCCTAACGGTTTACCACCTCATCGTGGCTGGGAGGTGTTCCTGAGTGTCGGGCTACGATGTACAGCGGGTGGATTCATCCCCGGCAGGGTCTCCCAAGCTGAGAAGTCCGGCGTTTCCATCAAGAAGCCCAACTAAGAGTAAACCAGTATCAGGATCCATCACCGTTCTGGTACTAAACTTGTCAAACTTTTGACAAATCTCCTTCTGATCCACAAGTGCGACGATTTGGTCGAGACCATCTGGGGCAGATTATGGCTAGGCTGACCTCAGGACTCTAAGGAATCACTATGGCTAAACAGTAAAACTCCGAAAAGTGGAAATTGTGCTCGCCCGCATAATCAGTGAAGACAGGTCATCCAAGCATCCAAGTAAGTATACTTTATATATGTATATGTATATGAACCTTCAAGACTTGCCAATAACAGAAGACATAGAGAGGTTATCAAATGAAAAATAGAGTACAGATAACACATAAACATTCATTTACATATCTTGTCTAATTCAGATAGAATTGATCTTATGACTTCATATGGGAAAGTACTCAGAAAGGCAAGCAGCAACTGATTAGTTCAATCCACCATAAGACCATTCCTATTACGCAGCATAGACGCATTCAAGAGGACTTCGTAAAACTTTAACGTTACACTACGATGTTGTCATGTAGCTGTAGCATTTTTACCTTTTCGATATGCAAAAAATACTAAATACGCTAAATAAGTAAGTAGAAAAGTAATGAATGAACTACTCACGAACAGCTCACCAAGCTTAGTTGGATTCTGGTTCTTCCATCTTCACATCTTTGAAGAATTCCTTGTAGTTTTCTGGTGTAACAATATCAACTCGTCGTAAAAGCCTTACACCCTTCTCACCACATTCTGCGAAAGCCTGAATCCAATTTTGCAATCAATTCCTCTGAAGCACTCGGAGTACTTCCACCTCAGTACTGCGAGTACAGAAATCTTCTAGAAGGCAAGCTTGTTCTAAGACAGCAAATAAGTCTCAAAAGAAGAGTAAATGCTGAAGTACTAGCAAAACGACGGAAGAACAAAGCGGAAACAAAGTCAGAGCTTCCATCACAGGAATACAACCCTTCCCCTTTTTATAATAATACAACATGGCGTACTGTTTAGCATGCAACTACCATAATTATTACAGGAAACATCAAAGCAACAAAAAATAAACTAGAACGGTTATAAAACAAACCTGGACTTTATCGTACTCCGCCACTAACTTCGATAACTCCTTTGGGTAAGTGAATTGCCGCAACATTTTCAGATCGGATGTGCGGCCTCTATCCAGCAAAGCCATCACTGCGTCCATAATCGAAGAGAAAAGGACTAGAAAAGTCACACAAGTTATATCGCTGAATAGCAACACGACAAAACCTATTCGAAAATGGGTAAAACCGTTACTAACACGTCAAAAGAATGGTTGTAACGGTTAGAACACGGCATAGGAACAGAATGTAAAGGCAGTTGATCACCAATAGATGGCAACAAGAGATGAACACGAACTGATAAACATAGACGGAACATGGAACCACTGAAAAAGTGGCTTACTGAAAACATGACGATTAGCTTAGCATCAGCTGGCTGAGAAGAAACTGTACACATACTTTGCAGAGTACCTACATTCATGAAGCAGCTAAAAACATGCGACTCTAACCAGATGTTCTTCCTCAGTGGAAGGAACGTGAGAAACGGTGGGTTTTTCGAGAAGCTGTTGATCGTGACATTGCCATTTAGATTTTCATCTTTCTGTCTGGCTTAATGAAGCGTTTGGCGTAGTAAATTACATATCAATGTACCCTTCCAGGTTCTGAAGAAGGTGATTCTGCCGAAACGTCATCTCTACCGGAACAAAGGATAAAGTAACACTAATGTTTGCTCAAAAACAACATTAGAGGGCTATTTAACCACAAATACACAAAAAACTGCTGTAAAATTCCCTAGACGAAACTCTAAATGTTGATATTTCGACATAAAGTAGGAAGGAAATAGTGTCGTAATGAAAGCGAGACTCTCGACTTACCGTAGAGGGTGTGTTTGTCCGCAGTTACAGAAAGTACACTGAATGCTCGTCCTGACTAGAGTGATAGTTCGTGGGTAATGGCGTTGTCCATTTATAGAGTGTTCCGTCTCGAAGTGGAATAGTGCAGATTCTGGTCACTGTTTAGAGTTGACGTTTAGTGGAAAACCTTCTTCCAGTAGGAGTCTGTGTATAACTAGTAAGAGTCGAAATGTGCGAAAATGTAGGGGAAATTTACTAAACCTTAATTCGGGCCTGAAATGTAGCACAAAGTCATTTGGAGTTAGCATCGTGTAGAATCGATATGTGGACAGTTTCACTAGACGTGGAGTAGATCGAGTAGGATGCAAATCCTCTTGTGACGATAGCAGAGCAACAAGCGGATAGCTGGCGATCCGCACTCATCATCACAGACTGGGTTTAACTTTGCTATAGAGTGGTAAAATTGAACGATTAAATAGAAACTAGTTTATTTAAACAATCGGCTTAATGCCATACTCGAAAATGCAGAGGTTTTGAATGAGGAAAATCATCGCCGTTTCCATTGCCGTGATTAAATCCGCCTTTTCTTCTGGACAGTTCACCATATCTCCTTCAGTATGGTGTCCTTTCACGTTATTTTTGTCTTTTTATCCGATAGAACAATGCTTTCTCCGTTTCCTTTTTCACTTTTGTCTTTTCTCTTAGCTGTAAAATTCCCAGCAGAATTCGTGTCCAGCGCTTCTTATCTCATCATCACTACTATTTCAGAATCTATCAAACCCACCTCATTTAACCTCTCTAGTAATAATCAATACTTTCTTGGATTGTTAAGCCAACACGGGGTTGAGAGAGATGTTTATTCGCCTAATGTTTCGGCGTCTTCGTCTTCATCTGAGCCAGTGACCTGAGTTGGTGGTCCACAGTCGTTCGTCTTTGAAAACACGACATCGAGAAGACGAACAACTGTGGATCTTCGAGTCAGGTCGCCGCCAGTTATGAAGACGAAGACGTGGAAACGCTGACTGGATGGACATCTCTATCAACCTCAGGTTAGCTCAATAATCCAAGAAGCTAATATTTCAGTTCGATTTATAGTTAAAGAATGTCTATGTGTTCGCTGTTAATATACAGTCATAACCATGCCATTTCTCTTATTCGATACTATCACAGTTATTAACCTGTACACCATTCAGTGGTTTAGATGCATAAGTGACCATTCGAAAGTCTAAACTTTAGCGCATAAACGACGGTGTGCATTGTATACAATATCCGTTGCCGGTATGAGCTCTATATGGGTCATTTTGCTGGCATTTTTTGGTGCACTTAGCCCCTTTCCCTACACTTGTAGGCGATCGATAGTTTCTGCAATACAGGTATTGTGGCTAACGTCGGCTGGAAAGCTCAATTCTGTGCTGACAAGTATCCAGTGAACCTTTCCTAGAACTACTATAGTGATCGATAATTTGAATAGCAATTGACTGTCATTTCACATCGGTATAATGGTCGTCGTGGTCACTTTATTGAATGTGCGGGTAAGGAAAAATACCGGAATAAACACAAAATAAGTTTCGATATGCTGACAGCAGTGCGTTTATATGATGGGCCATAGTAATACATAGTAAATAGTATCATATATTATCATTCATACTTATAGAACGATAGAGGGCAAAGACTGTTAACACTCCTTGCTGTGACACATGGACGTGTCACGCCGGTCGCTCCGGCGGCTTTTACGCAGCCCAGCTCTCTTTGGTTGTAATTTCTGTTCTATAAATCAGGTTTTTTCTCGGCGTTTCCAGGAAATTCCTGCGATTTTCCTGCCCCTATGTATGCTCTGTGGGCTCCTACAGCCTCCTCATCCCCATCAAGGTTCGGGTGCGTATACAGCTCTTCTGTATGAAGAGAAACACCTGTACAGTATCCAATCACACTGCTGTCAGCGTTTAGTGAAGTTATACAAGTTCTGCAAGGGCTATTGCGATGTTTGCACTTTAGCTTTAAAATCCTCACACTCCAACCTTAAGCTTAAAAGTCATAATAGCTATTGAAAATTAGAAAACAACGAATTGTTTCCTAAAGGCTATGCTGCACACTGCATGCGAAGCCAGTTTTTCGAGCCAGAGGGTCACACACTATGTTCAGCAACAATAGTCTCTCGCCGCAAAATGAGAAAATGAGAGAAATTACTGAGTTACTTTTCTATGGACGACAAATCTCATAGCATCTGCGTTGGATAAGCTATCGATTGATTACAAAAAGTACAGGAAAAACTTCTGTACACCATAATAAACCACATTGAAGAGAATGCCACCTATCCGGTGTCTTAGCGGCCACTCTTACGCAAAAACATTATGACACCTATAAGTGTGATTCTTTGCGAGAGTGTTAAGGTTCTGTTTATAAGGAATAAGGTCCCGTTTATCCTGCCTTCATTCCCAAAGAATAAGCACATCTGTAAAAACCGACATTTATTTAACCTTGTCATAAATAACCAATAGTTTGTCGGACTAGTGGGCTGCTGCGAGGTTAGAATGACAATATTTATTCGTCTAATGATTCGACGTCTTTGTCTTCTTCAAAGCCTTATTGAATCAAGTCGATGGTCCTCAGGTGGTCATTGTCGCGATGTGGATGTTCTCTGTCTTATAGAGTCGAATCCGGTGAAGTGGAGCACTTATCGAATGAGGAATCTCACTCGGCGGTGCCTTCTTATCCAGGATGGGTGTTATCTATTGCTGCCATACAGTTTGATTTGCTTTTTCGACGGTCCAAGAGGGGCAACCAAAATCCGTCTTGTATAAAAGGGCATCGCGAATTAACGTTCCCCGTTCGAACGGTGCTCTCTCCACTGGACTCGATTCGGTGAGACGACGAACAATGAAATGGCGATAACGACCACCTATAGACCATCGACTCAAATCAGTTCGTCTTTTAAGAAGACGAAAACGTGGAAATCTTATCCGAATAAATATTTTTATGTCAACCGTGTGTCAGCTCAATTATCCGGGAAGCTATTGCAAGGAGCCCAGCTATAAAACGTTGTTTAAAAAAGAGTACGATCAAGGAGCTAGCTAGTTTAGTTCTTAACCGCCTGTATGACCGTCTGTGAATAATAAAAAATTGCATAATTTCTCCTAACGGTAGAGGGGGGCGATTGCACGACTTTGGGTACTGTTCATCTGAACTTTTGTAAAGCGGTCGGGTGCGTTGGCGAAACTAAACGAGACCAAGACTAACGAAACCATTGTGCATCCCTATAAAAGAACATCTAGTCGACAGACTTAAGGTTTAACCGAATGCTCTACTAGGTACGCATAAGACGTAAACAGAACAGAAAATAAGACGTAAGGCATAACGGGGAAAATAAATGTCTCAGTGGCAGACTTATAGAGAATCTTCATCAATAAAGCAGCGAGTTATTGATCAACGCCCAGGTTAGTAGGAACTCGGTGTTGAGAATTAGAACAAAGTTTCCTCTATAATATTGCTATGTTCACTTCTCAAGTCGTTTATTTAAAGAAGAATTGTCGTTTGTTGTGAAAGAAAGGTTAGGAATTGTACACCGTCCCAAGTAACAGGGACCTAGAATTTGCAAGGGCTTAAAGTGTTAACCCATAACGGACAATGCGCATTGTGTATAATCGCACATAGCCGAAAATAATTCCACATTTCAACTGTAGACAATTATATCTTGGCTCGTACAGAATTTTATTAATTGGGATAAGTAATGTTAGGATACTTATCTTCCCTCTATCCGAAGGCCGATTTTGAGGCTACCTTGCTAAGGCGCTCCCAAGTCTTGTAGACCGGGAGAAGCTTTCCATACATGTCTGTTAGAGATTTCACAGTCTCATAAGGACTGAATATTTATTTGCGTTGGGGCGTGGTAGGACCGAGAGCTCTCATTTTATCAAGATAGGAATTCGGAGTCAACGAAATGTTTTTCTCTTTTTGTCGAAGCTTTTATCTCGTGTATGGAAGCGTCTGAAAAGTCGGGATTTCATACAACAAGGCAAGGTGGTGTCCCCCGATGTCCTGATGTATTTGAGTGCTAAGATTTATTTGCAACTCCATTAACATTTCTAAAGACATAAATTCCTCTCAACAGTTTACCGCTTCTTCGTGGCTCGGAGGTGTTCCTCGGTGTCGGGCCGCGATGTACAGCGGGGGTTACCAGAATCCACAACCGTCCTAGTATTAAACTAGTCGCGTGGTGGCAAATCTCCCTCTGATCCACATTTACGGCAACTGCCTGTGGTGATGATGACATGGAGCAGATTTTGGCCAGGCTGACTTCGGGACTCGATGGGGAAACACAGTGGCTAAGCCGGGAAAACTCCGAAAAATGGAGATTATGCTAGAGCCCGCACAACCAGTGAGAAAGGGCCGTCCAAGTTTTCAAGTAAGCAAAGACGTAAATTTAGCTGCCAATTTTTCATTGTTCTCGACCTTTAACGGATTAGTATTCGAACGTTCCATCATGATAAAATTCTATGTGCCCAAAGAGCGATCGGATAAGTCTCTTTTATAAGTTTTCCTTCTGCAAGTTTTTCCGAGTTTTTTTAAAGTCTCTCAAGTTCGTAATCATTCAGGTATGCTGGTTACCGAGTAATTGTCAGCAGTTATCGAAAAATTCAACATAGTCGCGAATGGGTGAAAAGATTACACATATTGTCAGCTTAGTCTAACGAGGAGGATCGTGTGGCCGGTTTGCTGATCTATTTCTATTTATGGTGTTGTGACTATAAAAAAGGGCTTTGCATACTAAGTAAATGAACTGGGTAGCCTTTCTGATATCCAATCGGACGAAGTTCGTCTATTGTTTTCGTAGAAAATGAAAACTTAAAAAGATAGAGCGTTCGGTGTTGATCAATACCTGAGGGATACTTCTTGCAACGGACTTCCTCAAGCATCGTTAGGTGTAATTCACTTCATATCTAGCCTATATAATGACTTGCGGCAGCATACCGATGTATCAAGTCAGTGCTTTCTATCCTCCTGGACATTATGGCATCAGTTTGCTGGTAACAGTTTTCATGAAACTTGGCAACTTGGGTAGTGGAGTGCTAACTGATGCAGTATATCTGGAGGGAAAGTTCTACCTCGGCTCAGTCCCCAATGTTCTCATTAAATCCACGTGGAAATGTCTTAATTCTGCTCACAGCTATCTCCTAGATCGCAACGGGAATCCACCAGCATTCTACGACATTCATAGAGGAGACTAAATCTCCAAACAGCAGCCGAAACAACACACGAAATGTTCGAAGACCTTTGTGGACGATGAATGCGAGGAAAGCGAAGCAAATGCGAGAAGTGCTGAGATCCGCACAGTAGATGTGATGATGAATCGTGAAAATGAAATACAAAACTAGCGCATGTCGGTCTTCTTGCGTTACGTTTCTTGTGGGTTATGACGTAAAGCTCTAGAGACTAGAAACTTTCTCATCGTCTGTTAAAATCTCTGGTTGATTTTTTAGATATGCGCCTGGTTTACAGAGTACTCCGACTGGATTATGGTTTTGTTTCTTCTTTGTACTTGTAAGTTAAGCGCCATCGACGGTCATGCATCGAGATAGGTGTGCCGCCTTAATGCTTTTTGTCATAATGGCAATAATTCATAGCATGTTTTCACTTTTGTCGGGTTTTCCCATGGAAATATCGAAGTGCTTACAGTGTTGGGGGTGACCTCACTAGTTCTCGTGTATTTCTTTTTCCCCATCCAGGAACCGTTCGTGGACACGGCGAGGCAGGAAATTATTGAGAGACGACAGGTCACGGCCATTATACATATTTGCTGGATAAAACATCATTTAGAAAGACCTTGGCTAGCAAAATAAAAAGCGATTCGGAAGAGATCGAAACTCTGTGTTCAAACATCTTGTTCCCTTTTTATCTTACATGCTGGAAAGAACGTGGGAATTTATGAGCACAGCAGCTAATTAAGAGCTAAAAATTTGGCCGGTTTAAGAGATGAAAAGGTTCTTTTAAAGATAAAAAAGTGAGGGCCATACGTGTTAACGATAATTTTGTCGTTCACTGTGCGATAACGAACGTCGTATCGCCATGCAACTGATGTCGTCTGTTCGACGAAGTGACAGCTAATACTCAGAAGGGAGTTCAAAAAACCTTTGCATGTACACAGCCAGGAATAATGAATGAAAAGTTTGAAATTGAAGGTACTTTTCAATTTTTTTCAGAATTCTCAGGATTTCTAATGAAATAAATGTGCTAAAAACCCTTGTAAGAAATAGCCGGTCCAAAGAGTTCGATAACAGTCACTGAAATACCACCGATCACTCTAAAACGCCTGCTAGTTCGCAACCGCCAGCGCGACCGTCTATGTAAAACACAAAATTGCATAATTTCCCTTAATGTTAGGCAAGTTGCGGTTTGTCTGAACTCTTGTAAGGCGTGCCGGCACGAATAAATTGGCGGAAGAGAAAGACCACCGTGCATCCATATGAAGGAACAGGTAGCCGGTAAATTTGAAGTTAATCCGATTATTCCTAAGACCGACTTCCTTTTAACCCCATTAACCACGGCATTGATTGATAATTTGCTGTTTTTTCTTTAGTAATCAGACACGAGGTTGTTACTATAGAATTTATTAGGATACAATAGCTGACGTTTCGGCGGTTTCGCCTTCTTCAGAGCCGTTTTATCCTTTGCAAGTATTCCAAATAATTTGTGGAGAGCAGCCGCACAGAGTAGTACATGGGCGAGGACTGCGCCTGGGACAGGGTCATGTGACCGGTAGCAACACTCACTTGTTGCCTTAATAGGCCATCACAAGTGGTATAGGCCAGATATGCATTTAGTCGCCTCTAACGTTGCTTGATGAAACAGAATTCATGGGACATCCATCGAGTGCCGATTGACTCTCATCTTTTCTCCCTCGGAGTTCTCAACCTATTTGACGGCATGGGATGGAAAGGAAAGACGATTTCATCAAATAAACAGAACTACTATCACGAGCTCAAAATGTTTGCAAAAATTAGAGTAACAAAACCAAATTTTGTAGATTAATCAGATTGGGTAACTGGCAGCGCCAAGAGATGCTTAGCGACGAAATTCACTTCTATTCACCATGAATACTTTGGATTCTCCGATGATCAGTCTCCACGTTTAGTGTGGATGGAAGCATAACTGCCTCATTCCGCACTTTTGGTAATTGGGTAAGAGTTTTGCCTTCTATTTGTAAAACTAGAGGTGGTAGGGCTTCCTGGGTCGCCGCCACTGGTAGTAGTGTTTGCCCCATGGAGGTGTACTACCTTGTTAATGCTCGTTGTGAACATGATGGATTTCCCTAACATTGCTTCACTTATTAGATGATCTGCAGATGTTGCATTTTCTTGCTTCGCTAACTCTACACAGGGATAATTATCTTGCCACACATTGCAATTCCACACATGGGAACCCTAGTCACGGCGATGCTGTAAACCATCGGTGAGACCAAAGTGAAGGTTGCAATAAGGACGCCTTTCGTGACATCACTGCCATGACATATTTTACATATTTTATACATGTAGCGTTATTACCTATTAAAAATTCAGATGTTTTTTTTCCGTTAAAAATACTTTTCAGACCTGTCGCATTGCCCATACAGGTAGCAAATCATGATGAGGCGATTTTGTCTTCTTTTCCTTATTACTAAGGGAGTGTGTGGCGCAGTGGTCGGAGGCCCTGCAACACGTACGTGGAATCGATCTCCGCGCTCATGGCCCACCATGCCTTCCATCCCTATGAGGTCGGCGAATTGGTACCAGACCTGTCTGGGAGGATGGCAGCACTGCTTCGATACATCGGTAGGCCACGAGTCATTGTAAAGGTCAGATATGAATTCAATCACCTTCTATGATGCTTAATGAAATCGTATCGATGGCGCATCCGACGGGAATTGTTTAATGCCGAAAACTTTATAGTTTATCCTCTTATCTCCTTATAAGAATGCAATTGACGTAAGATGTAATAGCCGATGATGATCGAAATCACACTGCCAACTAGTGTCTGTGTCGAATGAGACCAGAATATTTTAGGAGGTGCATTCCACATTGTAACATCAGTAGTGCATAAAAGATGCTGATGATGAGAAAAACAAGTTCTACCCAAACACAACGAATATCTACCGAGTAGTGGCAGTCCTACAGCATTTGAAAAATACTACAAAAGACTTTCGAGGATGCTTGAGTACGACAATATATCAAGAAAGAAAAAGAATGGAAAGTAATTCCTGATCGCCCGTACCATGAAGTGCTAGCATATCCTATACTTATTCTTGCGAGAGTAGCCAGTGGGTACGGGCAACTTAGGAATTCTAAGGAGCACAGTATTTGCCCTTTTGAATGTTCATGAAAAAATCTCACCATCGAATATGTGGTCTTCCATCTGTGCGCATAGCATCCCATGTGAACTAGTTGCTAACGGTATTTGTCTACTGATTGCTGCTAAAACGCTTCATGTATGCAGCCTAGCTGTTTCCAAATACATTCATGTACACGGCAAAATGTTTTCTTCCCAATGGAAATTCTTCTTGATCCCTTTAGAAAAAATTGCAGCAGTACTTATCCTACACGGAATATGTTTTTAGTTCGCACGTGTTATCTAACCGCCTATGAACCACCTAAGGTTCATCCTTTCAATATTTGTTTATCGTATTCTGTATTTGTCTACCACTATTATTAATAAGGTGTAGCCTTATTTGCTTTCGCTTGAGGTAGATGCTCTGAAGACAAGCAATGCACAAAGACCCACATGCTGCTGGCGAGCAACTGTCAAGGGTTATTAGCCCTTCGTTGCAAAACTTTTCGCTCTAACAAAACAGTTCAATCTTCAGTATTGTTCTTCGAATTCTGACGTCGTGGCTTAACCAGACAACCATATTTTTTTAAATCTATGGCATCATGTCGACGATATAACTCAACCTACCCAGTTTTCTCGACAACACAGCGAACCTCCAAGGCTAACATCTGTGAATTATTCCAGATCTCAGTTAGCCAACGTCGCAACACGGAAGAGCTAATCGCAAACCAATGCTGCCTCACAGAATGGTCTCATCTTTCTGCCAAACAATTCAACCCTTTGATGTCGGAACGGCAATAGGTGGCAGTCCACCAAGAGAATCGAGCATTATGGTTGTAACTCAGGAACGATGTTTCAACTAATTATTCTGAGCACTATCTAATTATTCAGTTCGTGTCATAACCAACAATTAATTCCTACAGCAACATTTCCAATCATTGATTGTCGGCAAAAGTTGACGATTCGGATTCACTCTCTCATTTCTGTGATACGCGCGATACTTCATAACATCACCTTTTCGATAGAGCATTTGATAATGCCCAGGTCTTCTGTGCATGTGCCGAAGCAGAAAAGCTTAGATCGGCTAACGCTAGCAAAGATCCGATTGTTTTTGTCCTATTCAAGACATCGCCATACTCCTTTAAGCTCTCCATCTGTTCCTTTTTGCTCAGCGTTGAAGTTAAATCTTGCCGAAGGAAAACGGCTCAGTTTGAGAAGTGTGCGTACCACATAAGTGGTTAGGTAAAGTCTAAAGATTATTTCCGTTTGAACACAAGAAATTCATCGATAACACCAAATGTAAATACGAAATTGCAGCGAATAACAGCATGGAAGTGCAGTGATTAGGGTGAAAAGTTATCGTTTCAATTTTACAGCTGTTCATTGAGAGAACCAACAACCTTCCTCTTTCTATTTGAGGAAGACCATGCATTGTCATAACTTTTTTCATTAGATGATACATTGCTCTCTATATTTACAGCTTCATCTAATTGCTCTTTATATTACATCTCTCCATCCTCCTTTTTTTTCGTCCTTTGTTTCTTTTACATCTACGATGTATTCCATAACCCTATCTATTCCTTTGAATCTTCATGACCTCTCATCGACTTTTTTGTGCTGGAGGGTTTGAATAGAATTGTTTTTTTGTCCAGTTACTGTGAAAGTGATCAATTCTGATTTCTGAAATTTTCTTACTTCGCTTTTTCTGGAAGATAATTTCATGGCTTATAAATTGTTGTATCACAACTAGGGAAAGATTTTGTCCTACATTTACGAATTAGTATTTCGTTTTTATCCAAAACTATTCTGGGTAGAAGAAATTGGAGTGAAGGGTGAAAAAAAACAAACCTCTCAAGGAAGCTACTGGCGAACTGAAAACCACGTAAACCCACGCTTACCTTTCCTATTCAACGGTCTTCCTAGCGCTCTCTTATGCTGCAGTGATGTGGGCTGATACTTCAGTCACGTCAACAATACTGTGCACTGCTCAAAGAGCACTTGAACGATGTGATCTGAAGTACGATCGGCACACACAGTACCTAGCCAAAATGCTAAGCTTCGATCTTCGATCTATTCTAATCTATCTTATCCTCGAGCCGCAAAGGACACACATCGATTGCGAACACAGATAGATGAGCCCGGTCATACAAAGGGAAAAGAAGACGATAGGTGGACGAAACTGAATGTAACTATAAATGTAGAATGGGCTCCACCGGGATGTAGGGGTCCCCAAGGACAATCAGCTACACGTTAGGCAGACGTGATAGGAACTAAAGTCAACCAGCTGTACTCGAAGCTACAGTTGTTTTACAGATCACGAAATGCGACTGGTTCCCGATTGCCATACTAGAACCTAACCACCATCACGTACAATAATTGCGATGCAAGGAAACGAATGTAAGATGTGCTGAAGTCCGCACTAGTCGTAAACAATGGCCGTGCAAGTATCCAAGTAAGTAAGAAAGTTGTTTTCTTTGCAACGAATAGGTATGAGCGACGACGAGAAGGCTTCATGTAAAAAAAAACAACAACTTGGTTGGTCGAACATGAGCACTGGCTTAAAGATTGTCATTTGCCAATGTATGGTTTTACCTTACCTATCTTTGCGGAAAGGGCGCTTGTAGCCCAGTGGTCACAGGAGAGTACAGCTGCAACACAGTCGTGGAATCGATCCCAGCACACATGGCCCACCAAACCTTCCATCCCTCCGGGGTCGGCAAATTGGTATCAGACTTGTCTGGGAGGATAGCAGCACTGGTTCAATACATCGGTAGGGGAACCGCGAGTCATTGTAAAGACCAGATATGTTCAATTACCTCCAACGATGCTTGTTGAAGTCGAATGCATGACGCATTGCTCAGGGATTGATCAACGCCGAGAGCTTCGTCCTTTATTATCCCTTTATCTTTACGGAGAAGTTGAGTCCACTTTTTTCCACTTGTTGTGAGAGAGACAAATTATGCGGCGTAACACGGAATATTTGGAGAGAAAGCAGACAAAAAATGAGTAAGCCTAACGAAACAATGCTGAAAAAAGCATAAAACACTACATGTGTAAAGCTGTTTAGCAACGATGCAGAATTATTTCTGAAGAATCACTTGTGTTGAGTCGAATCTCAAACCAGAAAATGAGAAACTGAGGTGGTGAAATTCAACAGACATCTTATGGTCTCGTTCGGAGTATGTGATGACAGAATAAGGTGGATTTGAAGGAACTCCCATCGAGGGCATTACTTAGTTAATTTAAGCTTAAAGAGAACAGTTGTGAAGCAACAAGAAGCTGGTTGTCATTGTCACATTTTGTTGAGAAGACAGAAAATGGAAACGTTCCTGAACAGCGTTTGACGTCTTTAGACGTATAGAAGTTGCAATATACCTGCACATAAAAGGATATCTGTGGAAGTAATATGCGTTACGAATAACGAGTGATCAACAGAAACGTGCGAAAAAATCAGCGATAGTGGTGATGCTGTTTTTTCCACGCCTTGCGTTTGCTTTGCGAAAATTTGGAAAACACCAGAAATGTGCACAAAAATCGTTAGGATTTGTAACGACTATCGTGTTTCTGACTATTTCGATGCATTTTAAGTGTTCATTCACGGTAGTGAACTACAGGGAATCATTCCATGGACCATCTAATAATATTCGTGTTCCTTACGATCTCTAAATCTGTAACGTTTACTTCACAGTAGTCGGTTATCGTAAATCGTCCCCAAGAACGACCTAGTGTTTGTGCTCCTGACGATCTCTAGCCCTCTACATCTTCTCCACTACAGTAGTGAATTGCCCGAAATGATTCTAAAAAGCGATGTAGTAATATTCACGCTTTCGGTGGTCTCAAGGCTACAGCTACTTCTCTTCCGCAATAATGAGTTGTCGGTAGTGAAATTCCATGCCCTGCCATGAAAAAAAGAATGGATGATTAATAAGAGTTAAGGCATTGAGAATTCGACAGGATCTTCAGCTTAACTCGGTCTGTGAAGAATTGCACATGAACCTCCGGTTAGAGTAATGGCGAGTTAAAAGTCCAGCTGAGGTTCCGGCTTTTGATCATATCTCAGCATCCTACTGGTTACCAGAAGTCTTATCAAAGAGGTTTTTTGGTGAATTTGTGTATCTGGAGGTGTTAAGGCAACCGTTACCTCTTTTTACACAATGGTCTAGTATTAAATAAGAATTCATTATGTTTTTTATAGACTTTTGCGGAGAGTGTGCTAACATACTGGGGGAAACGGTTGAAAAACCAACTATTCGTTCGTTTTCTGTATGAAATGAAAAGTCCGCGAGGGAAAAAAAAACGAACACTGAAACTCAGAATCCGTTCAATTTGTCTCACTGACGTAACAACACTTTTTTTCTTCCTCATCGTGTATCTTAAGCATTCACTTTACACATGACTTTGTTTGAACTGCTCCATTCAAATTGAAGGATCTTGTGCTATTTTTATGTAAAAGTTGCTTATTCATGTGGTCTGTCATCTTGCTAGTTTAGTTTTCTTTTATGAAATATTAACAGCATCGGATTTCGAAATTCGTGACGCATAAAGATCTCAGTTATGCGGAATATTATTACTTCCTTTGGACTCTATCACTACTATCGATACAAAGAATTTCATCTTTCGTGACTTTCCACTCAGTTCCTATTTCTTTAGAAATGGGACTATGCGCAATCCTATAATAACCATGCAATAGTCCTTAGGGACAGAGGCGATATGCTCCTTATACGTGTAAATTCAAGAGAATAATTTTTGAATACAGACAAACATTAACAAGTAGATTCTTCGGAGTTGACTGATCCCGCTGGAGATCCATTTAACTTCACTAAGCTTCCTAGAAGTGACTGAATGCATATGTAGCGTAAACAATGACAATAGGTCATTGCCGATGTATTAAGTCAATGCTTCCCAGACAACTCTCTGGTACCAATTTTTTGTACACCGGAGCAAAGGAAAGCTTGTTTTATTCAGGACACGTAGTCTGACTAACAACCGCATTTGCATTGCAGGCCACGTCTAACCACTAGGCTTTATGGATCTCGTTGTTGAATATATCTGTGAATATGTTTACCTAAATGGTTCACGTTGTTTCAAACTAACAACCTGCAGTCGCTTGAGCGGGAAGTATGTTTAAGAAGGTTATGGATCGCTTTCAACAAAGAAGTCCCACATCTTTTTCGGGAAAGCCAAGAAACTGGTTATGAATATGAGCAATATCTTTTGCACATAGCCCCCTAACTTTCTTACGGATTCTTTCCACTTGTCCACTTGTATCATAAACTGTAACGGCAGAATAACCGATGATACTTGTAACTACCAACAAGTGACTAACAGATGTCTACGACTTTAAGATGCAGCAGATATTAACGCCATGACTGTTATTGTGAATCATCATAGCAAATGCTGTGGTGGTATTTGATGGATTACACATACCCCTAACCTTCTAACGGATTCTTTCCACTTGTATCGTAAACTGTAACGGCAGAATAACCGATGATACTTGTAACTACCAACAAGTGACTAACAGGTGTCTACGACTTTCAGATGCAGCAGATATTAACGCTATGACTCTTATTATGAATCATCATAGCAAATACTGTGGTGGTATTTGATGGAATAATCTGATAGATCTTCAGTCCAAAACAACGACGCTCGGTTAGCACACATTATTCAATCCTTAGGACGTTTCCCTGCAGCATATTTCGTACTCTCTTACTAGATTATGCAAGATCTACAACGAAAATCCCTTGTTCTCTTCGCACATTATCACGTCCTGTTTGTTACGTTTCTTCGGTCTCTTGCAAGGTTTCTTTTTCTTCTTGTTGGGCTTAATCCAGCTAAAAAGTTGAACGCCGTCCATTCGGTTTTTTTCCCACATTTTTATGGGAACTGGAAGGCTGTCCATTCGGGTTTCTCCCTCACTTTTTTTTTCCTTTTCCTTAGCTTGCTTTTCTTGTTCTATGCCTCATGGAAACAACATTTAATCGAAGTTCCTTTCTAAAACCGACTGTTTTTTTGTTTCCATAAAAGATTAGATTTTTCATTGCAATATTGTGACAGTACATTGTATCTCTGTACTCAGCAAACTTCAATGACTCGAACTGTGACAAACCGCTATCCACCTTTCGACAGACACTAAAGGCATGATATCATTATTATGTTTGTTTTTTACTACTGTTTTAGCGGGCGAAATTAGGGTGGACCGTCAAGGTCAAGGTTTGCCATGAAGCTAATTCTAGTTATGACTAACAGCCAAGTTTGTCATGCTATCTTATACATGAAGTGGATCTTGTTTTTAGGGGTGGCACTTAACAAATCCACTCGATTTCAAATTTCTCTCTGAGTCAACTCGCAGCATGTAATCTGCATATTCGTGTATAATGTATATTCATGAATAGGTATATATATCTACGAACTTATACACGAATATTCTGATCTGTGCAAGGAAGCCATATCTGGCATGGGGAACATGAAAACTCATCTCCTGAATCCATTTGTTTACCCAGATCTATTTTGGACATATCCATGCGACTTCGACAAACCGACTTGAAATTCATGATTCAAAACATCGCTGGAAGGGAGAGCACGCTTTCAGAGGATTATCATTAAATAAATAAAACTTTCTTAAAACCACCCTTTCTTTGTCGTTTCTTAAACAGTCGGACTTGCATAACTTGTCTTCAAAAACCACTAGGAATCGTACGGACCCCAGATTAGTTCTTATTTCATTATAATTTTCCGACTGGACAAGGGTTTCTTTTTCCTGGAGCCATGGTAGTGCTTTCCGAGCTTGTTACCCACTTGTCAACTAACCATAATGTTGTGGCCAGGATAGGGCGCTGGTTTACTCTTAACTGAGTATTCGGACGGAAATGTCGAATACCGTGGCTGGAGATCCCTTGCTGGTTGATATTCTCCTGCTGTAACCCTAAGAACGCATCTGTTATAGCCACAACGAGGTGCAATGGTGAGTCGTTGGGCTTATAGAGTGGTACTATTGCATTTTTTAGTATTTAACCGTGTCTTCCACTAAACCACTTAAGACCTTTCCCAAGGTCTCTTTCATAGATCAAGGTCTTAGAATATGGAGGCTGATCTAATACATCCTTTCACTTTTATTCCAGATTTATCCAATGATAAATCTGAAGATAAAAATTCTTTACTAAATTTCGACTAATAAGTCTGATAAAAAGTAAAAGAGCTTTAGGCGTTCATCAATCCTTGAGAGATACTCCATGCATTAAATTTCATGAAGCATCGTTAGAAGCGATTTAATGCATATCTCGCCTGTATAGTGACTCGCGGTACCCTACCGATGTATCGAACCAGTGATACTATCCTCCCAGACAAGTGTGCTACCAATTTGCCAACCCCGCTGGAAAGTAAAAGCCTACCTGAGGACCGTGGGACACAGGGGTCGGTTCCATGTGTACTGCAGGGCGCCATTGACCACGGCGATACACGCGCTCCATAGTAAGTCCCATGCTTAAGAAAATGGAGAAACCAAGCACTATTCATTCAATGGGTGTTTTTACAGTTTCTTTGCTTTGTCTTCTATAGCTCGCTAGAATTACTTGAGTAATGAGGTCAAGTTACTAACTTCCTTTTGAGTCCTGTATGTTGTCTTAAGGGTTTGTGGAAATTTATGAATTTCTACTCAAGGGTTTCACTCTGAGCCGTTGGCGTCTCAAGGTTCGCTTTTTTGAACCAAAATAATAATGCCACAACATTGTAGTGGAATATGATTTTATAACACTAGGACCTAAATCCGTCAGGACTTACTGAGTGCTCTTTCTAAACATGTTCATGCTATCTTGTATGCATATTTTTATTCTAATATTTCTTCAGAGGTGGCAAGATGTGCAGTGGTAGTGATGTCGAACATCACGAGCCAGGGTGCTGGTTCAATCTCGCTCCGGGCTTACCAAGCCTGCCATTTCTCCGAGGGCAGAAAAATTGGTAATAGACTTGTCCAGAGATGGCTCGCCCTCTGCAATTCGAGTGGGAACGCTCCATCCCGGTCACCTCAAGACTCCAAGGAGAATCAAGTCGATCAACATTCAATGACACACATGATGAAAGGAAAATCCTCAAGCTTCAACCGATGCCACATGTAAAAAGTTGGGAAGCCTTCATGGATTATGAAGACGGGGAAACGAATCGAGTTCCAGAAGTGCTGGGATCTCTACAGTAGTCGTGAAAGACGGAGTGTATAAAAGTTTTTTTCTTGTAAAAAAATATTCCTTCACATCACCTTTCAAATTTGTGGGAATGTAGCATCATCAAAACAAATTTTTGATAATCGGTATTTATCTCTGGCTCATCCTTTCATCTCATTAATTCTACACATCACATTACATTACGATTTTCTAACCTTATCTGCTCGTTGTTTTTTTTTCTCTAGCTTGCTTCTCCATCATTTCGTTTAAAATATCACTTTCTGTTACAGCATGATAGCCGGCCTACCTACTTCGGTGCTGATACAAGTAGTATCCTTAATCGGACAGCTACCACACAGCTTAGCAGACCGTAATCTGGTGTTCGTACAGGCGATATGGAGACATGGTGATCGTGCACCGCTTTCGTTGCCGTATCCCAATGATCCTTATAATGAAACGGCATGGCAACGAGGATGGGCGCAACTTACGAATGTGGGATACCTTTCTCTCATTATTTCGTTCTAAAACGTTCATCTAAGTCTTGGATTTTTTCAAAATAGTCTCAAAACCTTAGGTAATGTACTGATAGCTTGCATAATTGCGTAAGTGGTATGATTTTTTCATGAAAACAACAAAGCTTGGAATTCCTACATGCTTTTGCTGGACCGATAAAGTCATCTAGTTGTCTAGATAGCTAGCAATATTACGCCCTTACAATTATTCAATTACGGTTTGATGAAGTACTCAAAAATACACAAGAAGAGTTTAGTTAACCAGACTACATTGACAACCGCTCACCTGTTATCGGCTGGAATTCAACATGACTGTTGAAACATTTATAAATTCGACGAGTTTCAGATAGGTATGGAACAAATGTACGAGCTCGGCACCTATTTTCGAATGAGATACGGTTTCTTCATCTCGTCTCACTTCGTTCCAAGCGAGGTGTTGTCCTAAGTAACCATTTACTGTAAATAAATTAAAAAATTAAAAACAAATTGGCTATTGTGGTGAATACGCCGTTTGGCTGTTTTTTGGTGAAAAGCTTGGAGGGAGATTTTTAAAAAATTGGGATTGAAACGAGCTTAGACTCTTTTGATGCACTGCGTTCAAAAGTTAAGCGCTGAAAAAGCTTTAGTTTTAAAACGAACTGAATTTCGAGATTACTACTAATTGTTTTCTTCCTTGTAACGATGACCTGCCTTGGATTTTCACGTTCTAAACATCGGTTTCTGGTGAACTGCTTTTGCTTCAGGTGCTTTACTCAGTAAAAACAGAAAAATTTTATGCAAGTGAATCTTCAAGTTTCTTGTGAGCTACCTTCTTTGAGATGCTGAAAAGTGAACAGTGTTTTGTATATGAATGAAGCATAGAACTTGTCTTGCACTTTGATAAGGATGTAGTTGATTTATAGGTGTACATTCGTTCATCAGATTCGGATCGCGCGCTCACCTCAGCACAGGCATTCCTAGCTGGATTCTATCCAGCGAGCGGCAGCTTTGAATGGCAGGAAGGAAATCATTGGCAACCTATATCGGTTCATGCCACGTCACCTGGAGAACCGGATCTGGTAAGTAGTAACAATAACTGCGGTAATCAATCGAAGGATTCATGTAGCAGACTGCGAAGAGAAATCCTTCATTTGCATATATATCTCCTCACTCGATCATGCTTCGTGGAATTTGCTCAGCATTCCTGCTCATTTTGCTCCACAATAGAATGATCTGTGATCATGTACCACCTATTTTCGTATCTGTTCATCTAGTAAATATTGTTGCACGAGTAACTAGAGCAAACGCCAGTGAAACCGGCAACCGACCTGGCCGCGCATTAGAGCTGCTCGTCATTTGGTTTGGTATGCACTATCAATACCACACCTCTCATCCTAAACACTGAAATTTTATTTTTTTTATGGAAAATGCTATCACATTTCTGGCTCTGCAGTGGCATAACCGCTTGACGTTACAATTTCAACTTTACCCTGAGCAACGCTTTCAGTCACGATGAACTAGTGAACTGTTGACAGGAGAAAACATGTTACAATATGATAATTAAATAATGTACACGGATTAATCGGCAAAGTTTTCTTTTAAGAAACAGATTTTAAACACTATCCAGCCATAGTACTTATCTTTGTACCATTTTAAATTTATTTTATACAGACATAAGTTTCCAACATTGGAGGATTTCTAACCTTCATATCATGGTAAACAGCAATCGAAAAACTCTATGACATCGGGCGCTCACAATTAAATTCTGGCCCATCGAAGTGACAAGGAAGATTTTCTGGGCACCGTACTGCTTACGCAAGAAAAGACTATCTCTCAGCAGTGTTTCTTCTTTCAGATTAAGCTCGAGTTCTGTGTTAAATTGAAAAACCGCTTAAAAGAAAAACCATTCTAATTCGTGTGTCAAGCAAGACATACGGTTGATGTTCATTTTCAATTTCGAGAAACACTCTAGCAGTTACAGAAATTATAGCAAATTCTACTACACTAAAGGAGAAAGATACGGCTCATGAAGTATTACTCTGTTACTGCTATCAGCAATCACTCGTCGATGAGAATAATCTATGGAGCAGAAATCTACATAAAACTCGGTTAAGCTGAAGCCACACTCAGAATCACAATGTTAACTTTTTACTTACTACATATTATAGTTTTTCATGCCAGGGTATTACGTGTGAAACAAGTGCCATATATTTGTAAAACTCCGGACCGCAGGTGTGTGCGGTAAGGAACGAATGCACTATTACACTTTCCGGAGGCTAACGAGTTCAACACCACACCATGCGGCTCCTTCGTTTCGCCTGTCTCTCAGCTACTTTTATATTGATCAGTGCCATGCCATGGATTCGATAGAACTAGCTGAGAGACAGGCGAGACGAAGGACCCAATGGTGTGATGGTGAACGCGTTACTTGCCGGAAAGGGTGCGTTCGTTCCCCACCGCAAACACCTGCGGTCCGGAGTTTTGCAAATATCTCAGCAATGTTGTGGTTGTATCACACATAATACCCGGCCGTGAAGAATTGTAATAGGCAGTAAACAAGAAGTTAACACTGTGATTTCAACTACAGCCTTGTGGTTGTATTTCACATAGTACCGTGCCATGAAAAAAAAAGAGTAGGCAGCAAATAAAAGTAAAGTGTGCGCAGTCCAGATATACACGAATTCAGACCGCTCTTCATTGAACATTCTGCAGTAATTTATTTTTAATTCTAATTTGTTATTGCCGGAGTCACCTTCATAGACAACTGTTTGCATGAAGTCAGCAGTTCCAAGATAAACTGAGCAAGATCCTGTGATGAGCAATGACGAACGATGCGCCATATTGACATGGTTACACCGTTATAATTGTCTTACAGACAAAGTATCAAATACGAACTAAAAAGTCAACTTCTCTCTCATTTTTTAATTTTTGTCAATAAAAACACTTTTTATGAATTCTTTCTTACAGCTACTGAAGCCAACGTCTATTTCATGCAAAAATATTGACAAGTTGGTGGATGAAGATTACGAAAAACAAGCCAAGTATTATGACGCTGAATACGAAGAAATGTTCAAGTTACTCGGTGAACAAACTGGAATCGCTAACTTTTCCTATCGCTACGTTAGTCAAATATACGACGTAAGAAGAGAGGTGAGTCAAAGGCCTATGTGGCTGACGATTGGAATTCATCTGCGCAACGTTAGCACAGTAAACCCTAAACACTTTTGAAGAGTATCGCTACTAAAGAGGCAATTTAAAGAGATCATTACAGTAGCGCGCTTTGGTATGATTGCTCCATTGTTGCCTGAAATAAAAGCGATTATTCAAGTCTCTTTGAAAACCATGGTGAAATCATGTAATGTTGGCTATGGAAATTGGTTTTAGTAAAGTTCATTGAAATTAAAGAGTTTCTATATTCACAATGACCGTATAGTAAGTGGAACTTTAAGGATCTCGTAAATTATTCGGAACGATCCACATGGTTCCAAATTTTTGATCCTATTTTCAAAAATTACTCGAAGCTTGCTTCAATCCAGATTTCACGGCGGAATTCGAGTCAAATTCGACTCGATCCTCCATTCGAGGATTCGAGTTTAAAACGTTGCGAAGAGAGATAAAAGACAATTTTTTCTAACTTTATTGCAGCTCGTTCATAATATGAAGGAAAAACAACCACAATGGGTTTTCAAGCATTGGTCACAGTACAACGATCGCAACACAATGGACATCATCAGCGAACTGCGTCAGATACAAAGGAGCACCAAATTCAACTCGGCCGCAAAAGCCAAAGTATCGATTATCAATGATTTCTGGGATACCTGCTAGTTTTGAACATCACGTAGTTTCCTTGTTATTGCACAGTACAGTATAAGAACAAGCGAAATCCGATAGAAAGAAGATTTGAATGTAGTAGCCGCAGAACGTTGAAATGAGCTACGCTAGAAGATCACGGAAGTAATCAAAAATTAATGGAAACCGATATTATGGCTAGCACTAGTTAGTAACATTCGAAATAATAGATTTTTCGCAGTGTATTTTAAAGTTCTTCAATGAATATTTAGGTGATGGGCGGCCATGTGCTATATAACTGGTTAGTGAATGCCGAACGAGTTGCTAACGGTACAATGAAGAATCCGAAAAAAATGCTACTTTATTCTTCGGTGAGCCTTATGAAACGCATTTGTTTACCTACTGTTGTTCAAAACACATACTTTTGAAAAAACTACCAAAGCAAAAGTTCAAGGTGCAAAGTCACAGCGCAAAGCTAGCACAGCCGGTGATTTCTGATGAAATAAATAATACGATATTAACAGCACGACGGCACCCTTCTCAGTTTGATGTACGCCCTCGGGGTCGCAAATGATCAACCAGTACCGTATGCCTCTTCGTTCATCATGGAAATCTACAAAAATGCAAGCAATTATGAAATTGAGGTGAGCAATTCGAAATACGAAGAACACCAATACCACACGAATTCTCTAAAAGCTGCTGAATTTTAACAGTTTCCTTTTTTATAAATGTTCTCGCTTTTTTGTAGCTGCATTATAGCTGAAGTACAGCAAGTCACGTTGATCGGTTATTTGATTGATTGTTCTTCCTAATGGCTTATCCTCTCATCTTGAATGAGAACATTTCTTAGTGCCAAAGTACACTGTACGGCTGGAATTTCATTATCAAGCAAGATCACTTTGAATGAGAAGCGTTTCGGCAAATTTGTTTGAAAATGCTCTTACCCCACATGCCAAGGTGAAAGCCTGCAACCCAGCATAGATATTATATTGGCAAGAATGGTAGAAAAAATGGCCTTTTTTTTTGAATTGTAGAGTACTACAAGAATGTCGTGTTTCAGCTTCTATTCCGCAATGACACCACAAAACCACCGTATCCGCTCACCATCGCAGGGTGCGAACTACCGTGTTCTGTAGAGAAAATGGCAAAGTTGTACGGTGACATGTTGGTGATCAATTATGATGAGCAGCAAGCGGTACGTTACTTTGCGTTTGAAACATTTATTGTGCGAGAAATGAAAATAATAAAAATGCACTGTACTTTTTAGGTTTTAACATTTCTCGAGGTTAGTGCAACATTTTCTTCTAGCTTAAACTGTACGTGATCAAAATCGATCATAGTAAACCAAGACAACTTACTTGAGCGAGTTTGAATAGCAATTTATAAAATGGCGAAGATATAGAGGAATAATAGACAAGCAATTTGCAGTTAAGTTTTGTTAGCGATTTTACTGTTCAATAGACTTAACAAGTGAAATCTACACTCCTGTCAAAAAATTTTCCCACATGAAAACAAAATTGTGTGCAAATACACCTCGTGAAGCTAAAGATAAAGCGCTCGGCGTTGATCAATTCCTGAGGGATGCGCCATGCATTCGACTTCATTAAGCAGCGTTTGGAGGTGATTGAATGCATATCTGGCCTTCACAATGACTCGCGTTGGCCCACCGATGTATCGAGCCATTGCTGCTATCCTCCCAGACAGGTCTGATACCAATTTGTCACCCCGGAGGGATGGAAGGCTTGGTGGGTCATGGGCGCGGCGATCGGTTCCACGTGTGTGTTGCAAGACCTCTTCGACCACTGCGCCACACGCGTTCTTAATGTAATAATATAATAACAGTAATAATAATAATAATAACAACAATAATAACAATAGTAATAATAGTAATACATTTCATAGACTATTCTATTTCTTCAGAAATCATCCTTATTTTCATCCCTATCTTTTCATCTTTCTTCCAATTTATCTCTTCTACTCATCCAGGCGCAATAAATCCAACTGATGACAACAGATTAATTCAAATTCTACTTCTTAACTCCGTCAGCACGGGTGTTCAGTTGATGAGCGTGGTTATTAATGCAACATGCTAGAAGATATCGTTACAAAAAAGCTATGAACTATTGCAAGACGATTTTCACACAGTTTTCCCTTATTTGATGACTGTCGATTATTGATTCCAACGATTACTGCCGTATCAATCGATCCATGATATTTTTTTAGTTATGCGGAACACCGGTGCCGAAGTGCAATGACTCATCAGTGACTTCCTGTCTTTTACCAATCCTTGCATTGATAAGTTTGTACTTGTGCTAAGCTCTAGCCACATACGTTTTCTTTTACTGTGATTTCTTCCTCCGGTGCATCATGTTGTTTGCTTATATCACTTTTTCGAATAAATGACTTGTAACCCGTTTACGGAGAACCTCGTCTCAGAGATTCTTCCATGAATTTCGCAGCTAGGAAAATAGTGTACTGAAAAGTAGATGGGAACATAAGTGAGAGAAAAAAAGAGCGAGTGACTACCTTTCCTATACTAAACGTTCACCATACTGATAGGTACACTCTCTTTATTATGGGCGTTTTATTATTACTTTTTTTTACGAGTACATTTTACCTATTCCCTAACATATTCAGGAATATGCTTGGAGGATTCATTAGAGTCTACTTGGAATCTTAAATAAATGGCTTATAATCCATCCCAACGGTTTACCTCCTCATCGTGGCTGGGAGGTGTTCGTGGGTGTCAGACTGCGATGTACAGCGGGGGGGGATTCGTCTCCCAGGCAGGGTCTCCCAAGCTGAGAAGGATTCCGGGGCTTCCATCAGGAAGCCTAGCTAAGAGTAAACCAATACCAGGATCCACCACAGTCTTGGTATCAAAGTCGCATGGTGGGAAATCTCTCTCTGATCCACAAGGGCTGCGACTGCCCGTGGTGGTGAAGACCTGGGGCAGACTTTGGCCAGGCTGACCTCGGGATTCTAGGGAGCCGCAATAGCTTAACCAGAAAATCTACGAGAAATGCTGAATATGCTGGGGCCCGCACAACCAGTGAGGACGGGCCGTTCAAGTATAAAAGTAAGTAAGTAAGACTTATAATCCGTTTACGAATAACACTGCCTGTTCAGATATTTCCGAACTCAGCACTAGACATGGTACTTGGACAATCTATGATTTTTTCCTCTGGTTGTTTTGTTCCATTGTTTTCATTGTTGTTGTCAGCGGCAGCGTTGTACTCGAGTTGACTCACGCAAAGCCAAAATTCACAGAAAGCCGGCATAAATCTGCTACATTGCGATTCATCTTGAAATGAATTTCCAGCCATGAATACCAACTTTCCAAGTTATACGTTTCTGAAATAACTTTCTCGTGTTTAATGGATTTTTTTTCAAAAGCACTTTATTTTTTTCGCTCTTGGCAGTGAGTAAAAAACATGCAACTGATGCAGTATTATCACATGTAGCTTGCATGTTCCCATCGGATGCTTATTGTGCAAGAATCAGGCAAAGCTAAGCAGTCTCGCTCTTTAAGGACTCCCTAGAACCAAGCTATCGTGCGCTAACAAAACCATGTATTGCTGGATCTCCACTTACCATACTCTTTCCGACCATAATACCTTTGATATCTCTATCGATACCAGTATTGCTGATCCAATATGGTTTCTAAGAATCAGGGCTGGTGTGTTCGGACCGAAGTGGCAAACTTGAATGAGTAATTTTACACAAAACTCACAAGCCATAGCCCCAGCCATTTTTCTGTGCTGGTGGACCTGGATTGTGACGGCAATTCTGAACCACATTGCCTCGACTAATCACTCTAAGACGCAGCTCCACCTCAGCCGTCATAGTGCCAATTTATCCTAACTCGTTTACCACAACGGTTTGACACGTATTTCTCGTAATTGTCTTTTTTGAAGTCTAGTGAATTTTGCAAACGAGCCGGCACAAATTTTAGAGACGAAAATAAACAAATTGCCCATTTGCCCATTCTACTTGAAGAAAGCAGGAAGTCCTATATCTGGCATCACCAAAGCACAACTTGTGAGTAGATTCGCCTAATCAGATCAAGAACTCCCTCTCTCTTTTGAACGCTTATTGTCCATTCTTCGGCAACCCAATGATTAAATGAAGCCCGAGTTATTCAACCAGTTTTCTTACAACGGTATCATCACCGAAGGTTTTTTTGTAATGAACATTGTGGAAAAAATTGAAAACGCCAACGTACTTCGATGGTTAGGGGGCGAAGAATGCGAGGAAATAGCATCAGAACATCTACAGTAGCGCAGAACATCTGAAGTGTTTTCTGGAATAACATTTTTCCTCAATTTTTTATTTAAAATCAAAAAAATTCTATTTACAGAGAAATATAACTTCAGTGATGCTGAGATATTTGCAAAACTCCGGACCGCAGGTGTATGCGGTGGGAAACGAACGCGCTATTATCCTTTCCGGAGGCAAACGCGTTCACCACCACACTACGCGGGTCCTTCTGTTTCGCCTGTCCCTCAGCTCATTGCCGATTTGGTGATGAACGCGTTAGCCCACGGAAAGGGTAACAGCGCGTTCGTTTCCCACAGCATGCACCTGCAGTCCGAGTTTCGCAATTATCTCAGCAGCATTGAAGTAATTTTTAGAATTGCCTATTTACAGTGTTAACCAGGCAAAATTTGCACACCTGGTGCATTAAACTAGCATCGACTGGATTTATTTAAATGCTGGTAGCGAATGGCAGGTGAAGCTAGCGAAAAATTACAACTCCTTGAATAAAGGACCGTAAGGAATATTGCTTTGATAGTATACTAAGAAACCTATGGTAATGTTCATGAAATCAACAGTTATCAATGCCTAATGTCCTATCTCTTATTGCAAAAATGAGCCTGTTATCATTTTTTTGTTGAATTTTCCAGAAAAATTGGCTAGATTCACCGCTCAACCGGATTCTGAGTAAAAAAGTAATTTTCTACATGACTGAGCCGAGACGAGGTAGCTAATATTTTTTACTCCGCTAACGTTTTGGCTCCTTCGCTACAGGACGAATTGCCTCTGCCGAGAGTAGATAGAATATAATCGATCAACGTCCGTCCTTTATAAAAGCGCACTTCCGAGTGAAGTTCACCATCCCAGCAGTGCTCCTTCCAGTGGATCCTACTCGATGCGAGAAAGAACACCCACATCGCGAATATGAACAGCTATAGATGGTCGGCTAGAATCATTTCGGCTCTGAGGAAGACGAAGAGGTTGAAACGTTAGCCGAATAAACGTTTTTTGTAACAAGCTCGTTTCAGGTTAATCATATTGAAAATCACTGGTTATCGTTATCGAGGTTTAATCTTAAGAATATTAAATAGGGGGTACAAATCTAATTAACCTAAAGATATTATCGAGAAGTACCAAGTGCCAGGGTCCACCACTGTCCTAGTATGAAACTAGTCGCATGGTGGCAAATCACCCTCTGATCCACAAAGGCTGGGGCAGACTGTGGTGATGGCGACCTGAGGCAGACTATGGCCAGACTGGCCTCCGGACTCCAGGGAACGACAATAGCTAGACCAGTAAAACTCCGAAAAACCGGAAATTGTGCTAGGGTTCGCACAACCAGTGAAGAGTGGCCATCTAAGTATCCAAGTATGACTGCGATTTTTAATTAGTGGAAAAACACGAGTACTTTTCTTTTTTTTATATTTTTAAAAAATCTCGAGCTCAGAAAGTAAGAAATAGGAGAAAAACGGTTTAAACTGCCTGAGAAAAAGGCTAAGCAAGGGCTTCAGTAGTGCAGTGTGTCACGTGAACCCCCTCAAAGAGTATTCGCAGTTCGCAGTTCGCTCTGCCGTGGTATCCAAGTTTCGCAAATATCTCAACATCATCGTGGTTGTATTCCACATCGTACGCTGTCTTGACAAACAGTAATGGGCAATAAATAAAAGTTAACGTTGTAAAACTCACTTAATTGAAAATTAGACTTGGGTCTGAGTGTGAGGTACAAAAAATATTCTATTGAATAAGCTGCATACTAACGTAGAACCTCCCGGTTTTTGAAAACGCTCTACATCAAACTATTTATTAAAAAAAAGAAAAATATTGTTAATGGTTACAAACTTCATGTACAATTTAGTCAGAGTACCAGAATTTAAAAAAAGGAAAAAAAAACGTGAAAACGTCGGAAAAAAATGCCGTTTCAACGAAGATATAGGTAGACCCTTTGCGGGAGTTCATCTGATAACGTCGGTATTTTCCACAATTCTTTCTTAGACCGCATTAAGGTGCAAGTCGTTCGACTGGTTTTAATCTTATGACTTCTTAAACGATTTCTTCGAATGGCATGTGTTTATCTTGTTCGAAAAGATCGCTTTCTACATTAGAAATGTTTGTTGTATGGGAACTAACAAAAACACAGGCAGTCTAAACCTGCACCAGAGGAAAATAGGTGCAGTTCTCACGACCGACTTTCTGTTAATGTCGGCTTTGATCAAATAATAATCTATAATTCTTGTTGAACAAGCACGATGTGTTACTTCATTCCTCATTACGGAAAAGTTGATGTTTCGGCGGATTTCGCCTTTTTCAGAGCCTAGGAAGGTCAAGTTGACCGTAACCTACCCAAGCAAACACTTCCATAACCAAACAGAGAAAAACGCCGAACCAAAAATTTGAACCACATTAAACACAGAATAGCTTCTTCGCACACTCACCGCTTTCTAAGAGTCTTCTACTCAATGTGTTGTCTCCCATCAAAACAACATTTTTAAATACTGCCCAATATCACCCGTGATTATGAGGCATTCCTCCCTGTGGTTCATTTCAGGATCGTTGGAATTAATCCAGAATACCTCGACAATTTCGCGAGCTTGTGTTTTCCAAAAGGCGCGTTTGGCGTAGTGTTCGGAGGTGCCCTGAAACACACACGTGAAACACAATCGATCCCTCACCCATGGCTCACCAAGCTTTCCATACCTCCGGGGTCGGCAAAGTGGTAGCAGACTTGTCTAGGAGGATGGCAGCATTGTTTCGATATATCGGATGGCCACCGCTAGTCATTCACCGAGTAAAGGTCAGCTATGCATTCAATCACCTCAAAATGATGCTTCATAAAGTCGAATGCATGGTGCATAGTGCATCCATCACAGATTGATCAACGCCGAGAGTTTTATCCTTTATTTGTTTTCGACTGGTGTCGAGGGATCGTAACTTCTCCTTCAAGGTCTTCCACGTTATGTCTCTGTGTTCTATGTATGCCTAGTGGAGCATATGGTTTAAGTTTAGCAACTAGCTGTTCTTTTATACGGATGCAGAATGGTCTACTCGTTTCGCTAATGTGTTCGTCCTTCCACGCATTGCAAAAGATTAGGTACACCGTACCGGAACTCATGCAGTCGCGGTCTCTAACATTAAGGCATGTTACGTAATTTTAAATATGCATAGACGGTCGTACAAACGGTTACGAGCTCGCTGGCTTCCGACAGTGTTCGATTGTAATACAATCACTGTTACCAATTTCTCTAGACAGGATGTCCTTGAGCGTCGTTTTATAGCTGCCCTTATTTCTTGAGAAATAAAGAGTAGAATAAACACCTTGTTACCGCTAGAGTTGTCGTTTGGGAGTTTGGCTTCCCACTGTACCTTTCTAGAAAAGCTACAGTTGCATAGCCATTGGAAGCTGTTGTTTGCCGCGTCAGTTTCCGGGATTCTTCCTTCTGCTCTCTTCTTGTGCACAGGCTGGTGGCTGTTCGAAACATGTTTCTTACAAGCGCCTCTTTTCGTGTGAGAGAGAGGTGAGAGGAGAGGTAATGAACAGCATTCTAGCTCATCTTACGAATCCTCAGATGTTCATGGATCGTCTACGTCCCAACAACGCGTACCTGAGTCTTTCGACGTTACCACACTTTATACGCTTGTTCAATGACTCCGCTAAGGTAGCCATCCTCGAACTCCTTATGCCAAACGAAGGACCACTAAACATGCATAGATTTACGGTAGAGCAGTTGATGGAGCTCTTAATAGAATGCTTAAACTACTCAATCTTCAGATGGTACGGAAGGCACCACGCTCAGAGGGTTGGCACCGACCCGCACCAAGCCTTGCCATTGCATTTATGTCTGAGGCAGAAGCACTAGTAACCGATCTCGGGCTGTTACTGTAGGTACGTAGATGACTGTTGTGTCCTTTACTCAACACAAGAGGAAATGGACAAATGTTTTGAGCTGTTGAACGAAGAGTCAGAGTATACCAAGTTCACCCGAGAGAAACCGAAAGAAAAACTGGCTTCCATTCCTGAACGTCCAAATTAACCTGTCAGAAAATGGCTACATTACGAAGTAGTACCGAAAGCCAAGTAGTAAAAATGTCTTGGTTCATTACCTCTTCTTTCACCTTTGTCACACGAAAAGTGCCCTTGTAAGAAACATGTTTCGAACAGCCACCAGCGCGTGCACAAAAAGAGAGCAGAAGAAAGAAAAAATCAGATAAAATACATGTTGACAGCTAAAGGGCACCATTTATGCCAGGGACCGTTTCTCCCGAACATGCTTGAAAATATCAGTTGTCGATGAGAGCGAACACATTTGATTAGCGTGAGTCACGTGTTGTGCTCTTTCTTGTTGTAGGTGGTCTTTCTAGATATGTATCCTCGACGATTCTACACAACTCTATTTGTCACCCACATGTCACGGATTCGCCTACTTGGAAAAACAGCTGTGTTGGTTTCGATAGATCTGCTTCGTTTTCCATTTCAGATCTATCAATGCTTTTTACGTTCCCGCTTATGTTTTGCGAGGTCCATCAAGCACTCTTTTTGAGAATTTCTTGAAGCTGTTTATCCCACTGCTTAGAGTTAATGTGAAGGTCTGCTTCGTTCTTCTAATCAAAAACCGCACGAAATCCAAGGAGATGCCATTACTCAGTTTATATGTATACATATCTTTATACATATGTATTGGTCTAATTGATGCTCTTTTACCATATTTCCGATAGCAGAATAGTATTACTGTTATTAATTTCATTATTACTACCATTACCTAAGGCAAACTTGGGCCAGGCTGACCTCGGGATTCCAGAGAACCATAATTGTTTAAGCAACAAAGCTCCGAAAAAATTAAGATTGCGCTGGGACCCGCACAACCAATGAGGACGGGTCATTTAAGTATCAAGTAGCAAGTTATACTACCATTATTATAGCTTCTATTACTCAATCGAAATCACATTAACGAGAAAGGAGTGAACTGTGTAAGAAAATAGGTCTACGTCAGCGTTTTCTATTTAAGGTCTGATAGCAAACATCCCTATGCTGTTTAATGTTTTCTACTAAATCCTTCCTCCAACTTCTTATGGACATTCGTCCCACCGCTCCCCTCACTACAACAAATGTAAATATCGACCTATAAAGTGCCTCAATCCTTGAGGATACATCACATTAGTTCATGGACAACTCTACTGGCAAATCAATGATTATTCACATGAGAGAAATTTGTGAGACCAGACGACTTCGCTTCCATGCAAAGTATGAGCTATTTATCCAAAAAAAAGCGATACATAGCCTGTATGTGGCGGAATCACTGCCAAAAGTTATGGAGTCATCGATGCCCCGTTGCACTTTTTTGACTGGCGTTCCGCATAACTAAAAAATCGAAAAGTAATTTATGCAACGACAATCATTTCTATTGGTTTCTCCAAAATTTAACATGACTAGATCCCTTTTGCGTGAGGTTATAGAGAAATGAAAAGAATTTTTTTAAAATTCCTTTTCAAATGAGGTTTTTAAACCTTTCCTTCAATTTCATTCATCATTTAGAAGCACAGAATTCGCCTTATAACTTAGTGCTAATATTTTGGTTTTCACATTAATTCCTGCTTAAATTAATCCCCTTTTTTATTTATATGTTCATGTGAACTGATCTTTTTGAGCTGATGTAAGATTGGTATAGTTGTCGTTGTTATTGTTGTTGTTGGTCGATGGCTGACGTTTCGGCGATTTCGCCTTCCTCAGCTCCGTGTTCTCGCGAGTGGATACGAATACAACAAAAACGACAACTATACCAATCCTGCATCAGCTTAAAAAGTTGAGTTCGCATGAAAAATATAAATAGACATATCGATTTTTTATCCCGAGATTCATAGGAAGGTCGGTGTTTACAGTTATTAAGCCAATATTTTATAATGCAGAAGTTAAAAAACAACCCCGAATCGTTTGTGTAAAATGAAACCCAAAAAAGATAATAATCAGCAATCTAAATGCCCGAGAGTGAACGGTGCAAGGGTGATTGCGGAGATGTTACTACGTAGATAGGCATTTTGAAGATGCGCAGGGGTACAGGATGACCTGATGACGTTTATGGTCTAAAGATGTAAACGCTTCGATTCTCGATCTGATTATAATAAGCGACGAAAATGCATTCTCCACAACGATGATGGTTCGACTTCAGGGAGAATGAGCCAACACGAATAACAGGAACTTTGATCTAAGCCTATTTTTGCATGTGAATAGTGCTACGGCAAGTTTTTTGTGCTTGGAATGATCACCTATTACCAAGACGTGAACTATAGGAACTCTATTTAAACAGAGAATTCCTGCCAGAAAATCGAGAAAATGGAATAGTTGAAACTATTTTGGGCAGAACTCACGCGGCAGGCAACAACAGCTTGTGCCTTAAAAATGCATTAAGTGGGTAGGCGTAATTAAGAAAAATGGGATTTTATCTTAATGATTTAGCTAACCTCGTTCCTTGTCAAACCAGTGCTAGATTTTAATGATTTCTATTTTGACAAATATCTTGTTTAGTAAATTTTATTACAAATTTCAATTTTCAATTCAATTGTTTTGCAACAGCTGGAAATTGGAGGTCGTTTCTATAGAAAAACTAGTCGTTTCTTCATGGAAGCGATAACATTTTTCGATCGATAATATTTTTTATAATTGGCGGCTCTTTTTGGAAAACCTTTGATAATAAACTTTTTGAGAAAGCTTAGTTTTTGTCTGTGATCGGTTCTCGAAGTGTCCATCCTCAGAACAGGAAATGAAAGGTTTACTTGCTTTTTGAAAACGGACCATTATCTTGCCTCAGCATTAACAATCAGTATCTTTTAAAAATCCTCCCAACGGTCTACCGACTCATCGTTGGCTGGGAGGTGTTCCTGGCTATCGGACTGCGATGCACAGCAGGGGGGATTCGTCTCCCAGGCAGGGTCTCCCAAGCTGAGGATAAGAGTAAACCAATAACAGGATCCAGGATCAAAGTTGAATGGTGGAAAATCTCCCTCTGATCCACAAAGGCTGCGACTGCTGTCGCGGTGACGAACTGGGACAGACTTTGGCCAGGCTGACCTCGGCATTCCAAGGAATCACAATGGCTTAACCAGCAAATCTCCGAAAACTGGTGACCAAGCTGGGGGCCCGCACAACTATTGAGGACGGGCCGTTCAAGTACCAAGTATCTTTTAAGACTGTCAAGTTTACAAAGGATTTTTACGCAATTTTTATTCGTTTTATGAACAAAAAAATTTTACACCAGTTCCATATACACCGAAAATCTCAAAAAGTTTACTCGGATACTTGGACACTTGGATGACCCATCTTCACAGGTTGTACGGGATCTAGAATAATTCCCATTGTTTCGGAATTTTGCTTGTTTAGCCGTTCTGGTTCCATGGAGCCCTGAGATCAGCCTAATTAGTTTGCCCATCACAAGCATAGGCAGTCGCCGCCTTTGTGGTTCAGAGGGAGATTTGCCACCATGCGACAAGTTTGATACCAAGACTGTGGTGGATCCTGGTATTGGTTTACTCTTATCTGGGTTTCCTGATGGAAACGCCGGACTCATTCTCAGCCTGGAAGACCCTCCGGGAGGATGAATCCTCCCGCTGTACATCGCAGCCGGACACCCAGGAACACCTTCCAACCACTATGAGACGGTAAACCATTGGGAGGTTTAAAAGATTGTTTGTTTTTATTTACAGAAAATGACCTCCATTATTTTTCCTTGTAACAGAAATGCTTGATAAAGTGCAGAATTCATCACTAAGACTAATGGCATGTAAAATCGGATATAAAAGAGATATTAAGTGAAAAATGCTCGCTTATGTGCTGGACAACTCTTTTTTTTAACAACGAACCGCTTGCTGCTCTTCATAACTGGTCAACACCATGGTAGTGTATGTTTTCGCCATTTGCTGTACGCTACACGGTGAGCTGCAACCTTTGATCTTGAGCAGATATGGTGGTTTTGTTGTGGTGTTACGGAATAGAAGCTGAAACGACACATTTTTTTAAAATAATCTTTCATTCGTCAACTAAACATCGAATGCGTTGTTGTTGTTTTATGTGGGTCTCGCTCGTCATCCCACGTTAGCAATACGCGGCCAGTCCCATTCATAACAGCACGGTGAGTAGTTTTCAATCAATATGGCGCTCATTTATATTTTAGATTTTCATGAATACTATAGTTTTTTCCATCAAATTATTAAGTTATTGTTGTGTAAAGTACGTCCAAACTTCGAGGAAGACGGAATCGATGGAGCGTCAGCCATCGACCAACAACAGCAGCAACAATAACAACGTAAACAACGAATGTATTTGTGAAAGGATAAATAAAGCTCTCTGCGTTGATTAGTCTCTAAGGGAAACGTCATGCATTCGGCGCAATCAAGCATCGAGGAGGCGATTGAATGCATATTTAACCTCTCCAATGACTTGCGACGCATCAGTAGAATGGTGCTCTCCTCCAATATAAGGCGGTTCTAATTTGCCGTCCCAGAAAAGATGGAAGGGCTTATGAGCAGGGGCGTTGGATCGAACCAACAAGGATCGATCTTGTTTGCATTCCGAGGCACACTGAGTACTGCTTTACACGCCCTTCCTGAGCAAATTTGCTAATAAGTATAATTATATATCTTTATCACATGTGTATGCATATGATAAATGAACAGATAAATGTACATGAAATGTAAACGTAAACGTTTTACGAATATATTACGCATATAAAGTCGCTCACTTCAACTTCGTAATCCTTTCCATGCTTGTAGATTTCCATGATAAACGACGAAGCATACGGTATCATCTGATCATTGGCAACCCCCATAGCATACATTAACGAAAGTAGCGTGCCGTCATGCTGTTAATAGCTTAGTGATTGCTTTTTTTCCGAGATTACATTTTCTTTTAATTTTATTAGAAAGATCTACATTTTTGATAAACAAAAGAATGGTAAATACATGTGCTACACAAACCGCAGTGTATGTTTTTGAGAAACAATAGGTAAACAAGTGTTTTTCATAAATCCCACCGACGAATACAGTAGCATCTTCTCCGGATCTGTCATCGTACCGTTGGCAACTTGTTTAGCGTTTTGTAACCAGTTGTTAAGCAAATAACCGCCCAACATCTAAATGACCAGTTAAAAAGTGAAGAAGTACAAATCCTGAGGGCGCAGTGCGATGACTTCCATGCACATATGACCGATACTTTCGTTGTTTTCTAGTTCGTCTGCCATAAAATCCTATAGTTCCATGCAATTTAACGTGTCGTTTTGTTTCAGGTCATCGAAATCACCATAGTAAAAATGTGTTGAATAATGAATTTGAATATTCAATGGCCAAAAAATCCCTCTGACACGCAGCACTACCGATTGTGCCAAAAATCATTGCTGCTCAGTACTTTAGCTTTTGCAGCCGAGTTAAACTTGGTGATTCTCCGAATTCGGCGCAGTTCACTCATAATCTCCATCGTGCTTCGGTTGTTGTATTTCGACCAGCGTCTGAACACCCATCGTGGCTGCTTTTTCATCATTTTATTGATGAGCTGAAATAAACTCGAGATTGACCACTGTTTAAACTCTTTGGCAATTTCAAACTCTTTCTTTTGTTCTTGGTAAATTCTGCGCTTAAATGTGGACTTGGCCATATTTAGCATGCGATTTTTAATGAAACTTCAAAATAATCAGAATATTGTTGGTAAATTGTTTGGTGCTTGGAATTTCACTTGCAAAACGCTTGTAATATTTTTCACCACTGGTTTTCAAAACAATCAAAATGGTCGCTTTTCTGTCTGCGATGACAAATTGATGTTTTGCAAAGGTTACTAACGTTAAACTGATAGGACTGAATTTTGAATGAGAGCCGCATGGGAAAACGTTTAATTTTTTGCCGCGCTCACTGTGACATCTATATTGGTCATGCCGGCAATTCCGTCCTCCTCACCACCCCTTCCCTTTTATTGTCAATCTTCGCTCTGTAAGTCGGCTTTTCCTTTCTATTTCGGAAGCATTTTTTTCCGTTTCCCATATCTTATATGTTCTCTGCTTTGTTGGCTTATCATTTAAGCTGCTTTACAGCTGAAGTTTAACAAATAATGCCCGACGCACAAATATGCTTTGCTGCGTCCGATGCCGCCTAAAGCTGCACAAACAGTAGCTCGGGTGATTAAAACACCAGAAGTGTTGAACAGTGCTGGTTTTTCGACAATAAACGAAACATTCCTAAATAAAGTCTCGACACGTTGAGGACCATCAAGCTATTTCGTAGAAGAGACTTCCTAAGAGGATGTAATAAATTTCGTGAAAACCTTCTCAGGTATTGTTTTCAATTCAAGCAACAATCAATAGCTATAGAAATTCGAGGGCTCAGTGAGTGATTTTCTATAGTTTGCATCTGGAAATCAAGCATAAGAATTATCGGCCTATGATTCTTGCAGAACATTCTAGAAGATCCATGAAAACGGTGTACAATTTCTGTGCCGATCGACTCCTCGTCGGGAGTGACAGAGTTGGAGAAGTGGAGCAGAAGGCAAAACGTCCTTTCCCTCACTTTGAAAACTGTTAAGGATGCGAATCTGATATAGATAGTGGAGAGAAGAAAAAGATATAGAGGATTGATAGTGAAGGCGTGTGGAAATCCCTCTCTGAACGACTTCAGGATAGAAATCTACTTCAGTTACATTGGAAACGGCGTCGCTTCTAATGCGACTGACTTCTCTTTTTACATAGAATCGGTACCAGTTTGCTGAGAACATGGAAGCTATCTGAATGCTTTTAAAAGTAGATATTATGACATTAAGACTGTAAACACGCCGAGAAACATCCCAAGCGCTTAAACAGTCGTTGTAGGAAACACTGCTGCTCAAAATATTCCAATACTTATCACACGAAGCCTACACTTTTAATATGTGTTAAAAGTTTGAAGTGAAAAAATTCCATTTGTTTAGAGCTTGCGAGTTCTATTTAGAGAGTGCTATACGTAGATTACAAGTGGAAGTTCTATACGAAGGATGTCAATTCTATGTAGTGTTTGCAATTTGCATATGTGTACAAATTGTAAAATGTGGCAGTTAAATAGATGTCCCGGGACAACGTTTAAAAACATTAACAAGACTTGAGGACTGCTACTAAAGAAAAAAGTGTGTTGAAGCTCATGAATATATACTCTGAGGATCGGGTGACTGCGAAAAACTCTCTCAAGGACCTATCACATTATCATACTAAAAGTGTTAAGTTCCAGTGTTTAAGCAGAAACATTTCTACACCACTTGGGCGGCCACAGTTTCTTTTGTGTATACTCTCTTAAACAGCGATAGACTCTCGGCTTAAGATGATCCCATGCAAGAGGAAGATTTTTTCCTGTAAATTTCGAACTGAAGAGAGCAGATTTTCACTAGCCACACCTGGCACGACGTCTGTCTTGGCCAAGTTACCGACTAAGAACAAAAAGTGGGATAAAAAAAGCTATGCATAGTAAGGTGAGTCGCTGAGAAAGCACTTCATAGAATACAATGGAATTCGCCCACATTGCCCCCGCACCCACGCATGCACTGCAGGCAATTAAGACTGGGTTTTATATGTTGAAGGCCATCCTGGGTACTGGTACGAAAATCGTAAGAGGTGTTTTCTGCTTAAGTGTGCTAACTATCAGCTTATAAAAAAACTTCATCATCCATCATTTCAATCCACCTACCTCTCTTTTTATGTCGTATATATCGTTAACGTTTTCATAGGAAAAGTTCGCGATACCAGTGCGTTCTCCCAGAAACTTGAACATATCCTTATACACTTCTTCATAATGTTTGGCCTGCTTTGCCTCTTCTTCGTCCACCAATTTGTCCAAGTTTTTACAGTCAGTAGATGTGGGCTTGAGTAGCTGGAAAGAAGAAAGCAGCAAAGTACCTCCATATTCATGAAAAAAACACAAATTCACAAAAAAAGGTGACTTTCTAGAGAAGATTTGCAGGTTCAGATCCTTCCTATTTTCATAGCTGTTGTTGACCGCGTCTCGTCGGATTATTTGGTTGCTTGCTGTTGTTAAATTCACAAGAGTGGATAGTTGTGCGTATGGCTACAGCAAATGCGAAACAAGAGAAAAAAACAACTAATGGAAGATTGCTGATAGAAAGTACTAGTTGAATTCATGTAGGGATTTATATACAAATAGTAGACCACTTCAATGATGCTGAGATATTTGCAAAACTCGGGATCACTGATGTCTGCGGTGGGGAACGAACGTGATATTACCCCTTTCTGGGGTTAACGCGTTCACACCGTAGACACCTACGGTCGGAGTTTTGCAAATATCTAAGCATTATTGAAATTATACTTTGCAATATACCCTGCCATTAAAAAGAGTAGGCAGTAAATAATAAGTTGAAATTATTAGACTACCATTAAAGACACGTCGAAAACAAGGATTTGTAGAGTCCTCTCATAAAAAAGTTGACTTTGCCAATTTTTTTTAACCTCATCCAATCACTATTTCTTGTACGTTATTTTTTCTTTTGCAGTTGTGCATACAAACATTAATGTAGTACTGACGTAGTAGAAGGTACTGGCAGTTTTTCAATAGTCTGCCTTGCCGATCCATTGTCTTTGTGCTAGGAGACTCGAGCCACTAATACGCCACCGTGGAAAATAGGTTACGAGGGACAAAAGTACGTGAACAGTGATGTAACTGTGCACTATTACAACTTTATTTTCCTATGTAGTTCTATCCTCGTTTTGGTTTTTCACACAAGTTTTTTTCATTTAGTGATTGAATTGAATTGCGACCACAGATTTCAAACAGAAGATAGGTTTTTTAAATGTTTGTTCAGCATGTAACATTTCTTACGTGGTGAACAGATGAGCAAACAGCTATTACATCACTTGCAGAAGATTCAACAACTGGCTCTATGAGGATCGAAAGTTTGAACAGATTTGCTTTTCGAGTGTAGATCGAACCACGCGGTTTAAGCAAACGAATGATGCTTTGTTTCTCTTTGTTACATGAATTTGTACGATTGATCACAGCATCTCTCTTTACCACTCACCAAATCTGGTTCATCAGGAGTAGCGGAGTGAATCGGTATTGGCTGCCAAAGATTTCCACGTTCCCATTTAAAACAACCTTTGGCTGGATAAAATCCGGATAAGAAAGCCTGCGCTGAAGTAAGCGCTCGATCTGAATCTGATGAACGAATATACACCTGTAAAGAAATATAGTCACAATACAATTTTAACCTTTTTTACCTACTGCCTACTCTTTTTGATGGCAGGGTATATTGCGAAATATAACTTCAACGAAGCTGAGATATTTGCAAAACTCTGGACCGCAGGTGCCTATGGTGGGGAACGAACGCGCTATTGTCCTTTCCGGGGAGTAACGCGTTCACCGCCACACCATGCGGGTCCTTCGTTTCGCCTGTCTCTCAGCTAGTTCTATGGATCTTTCGCCATCAGCAAACACCCGTCAACGGGATTGATCTGGGGAGCCCAAATCAGCATTGAACCCAGTTAAGCTGACCAGTTTTTGCAAATATCTCAGCTTCGTTGAAATCACAATACAGTTTAAAACTTTGAAAGTTTTAAAACTTTTCAAAAAGTTTAAAACTTTTAGACCAAAAAAGTCATGTACATGTTTTTCACAGACTTCCTGAACTACAGAGTAAATCTCACACTGATTTACTGCCTCATAGTGAGTTGAAGGTTTTGTTGGCTTTGGCTTCTTCATTTTCGCGATTATGCCCTTTGAACATAAGAGATTTACTAAGCAGCTCTTGGTGATCGACGGTTTTACACATGATGGGATTCGAAATGAGAGACTACATCAGAAGTGGAAGAAATGTTACACTATTGAGCAATCACAGAGGACAAAGCGTCTTCTTTTTATAAATCCCTGAGGGATGTACGTTGTGTTCAACGTCACTTAGCATCGTAGAAGTGATGAAATGCACATTTGTTCTATAGATTTACCTAAGGATGTCGCTCTACCGATGCATTTTTCCCTCCGAAACCAGTTCGGCAGCATTTCTCCAGCGCTTGAGAGATGATGGGCAGGGTCAGCTTCGGAACGCCGGTCTAGTCAAAATCGTGGGTTTAATATTTTGCCGGAGATTTTTACTGTATCTGTCTGGATTGGTAGGAATACTTTCTCAGTATATAGATTATTCCTCAAAAGTAATTGTGTGGGCAAAAGATTCATTCGATCACTTCCAGCATTCTCCTTGGACTCTATTCTATGACGCATCATTAGGGAACGATAAACGCTGGAAGTGCTATCTTTAAAACTCCATTAATGATTACATAGAACCATACCTGCTTAGGAACGAAGTGCGACGAAACGAAGCTGTTGTATCTATTTCGAAAGTAACCGCCAAGCTCGTTCATTTGCCTTATGCCTATCTGAAGTTCACCAACTTTTATAAAGGTCTCAGTCACCTCAATGAAATTTCTTGGATTCAGATGCGGAACATTTGACCCATCATCATTTTTCACCTGTTCATCTAGTGTTTTATGAAAATCCCTATTTAATTCAGCAGTTTTATAATGATTAGTTATGGACTTTCAAATTATTGCCGACAAAGCCACTGGATGTCTAGTTTGGGTGAATGCTTTGGGTGAAATAAAAAGCTACAAGCAAGATAGCGTCAGATCATTTAAGGTGTGCTATTATTGATGCACTTTTTTCAAAGATGTAATCAACATATTTCAGGATTTTTAGATGCATATGAGGGAAGAAATATCACAGACTCACATTCGTTAACTGTGACCATCCTCGTCTCCATGCAGTTTCCTTATACGGATCATTGGGATAAGGTAAAGATTGCGGTGCACGATCACCATGTCTCCAAATGGCCTGTACGAACACCAACTTTCGGGCTGCTGAGCCTTGTGGTAGTTGCTCCACCAAAAATAATGTTACTAACAGCACCGAAGCCGCTGAATTGACATTCATCCTGAAAGAAATTGTGTTAATTACTTAGATAAGGTTATAAAATTATGAGCAGCCAATGGATGCTTTAAAGTGCCACGTACAAATATGATGTAACATTGCAAAATTTGCCGTAATTACAGAAGCAAAGATTGGACGAATTGAGGAACAGAATACCTAATGTTGGGTAAGGCGTAAAGTAGTGAAAGTACTGGGCGGAAAGAAGAATCCTCTGGCTTTATGTGACAGGAGCACTTGGCAAAAGTATTTGACAAAGTACCCAAGCCTAAGACGAAACGGGGAGGTTTTGAAATTAAAGGCAGAGTACTTTTAGCTAAATGGTTTGGTTACCTTGTTGTCGTTACAGAATGATGTTTCTGGTTAACCAGTTGCAAGGTACAGCGGAACTTTCGCCCAGGATCGGAAGCTGGGCCATTAAAAGGTGCAGTAAGCAGTTTGGTAACGTGAAGCACAATGCAGGAACTAGAAGCTTTTAAGCTCACAAAAGCTCTCGAAGAGTTCAGATCATTTCTATGAATCCGGAAATGAAAAAAATGCAAGTGCTTTAGTATCATGCCTGACGTAGCGTCCTATGTCAGAACTTTTTTATGAGTTTCGTTTACCATCCTCTGTGAAATCTGTGCAAAAGCTCTAGCTTTTTTAAGAAGAGGCCTTTGTAAAAATATAGGATTAGGATTCGGATTTTCCTTCAGGTTAAAAAAATTGGCACTTTGATGACTATACGCACTGATTTCGACGTGTATGCTGTTGCACATCCCGCACTCTTGATTTCTTGAGCACCACTTTTTTATGGCCCATCTTGCCGCACAGAGCTTTTTTGCCAGAATTTTTCGAAGTCAGTGGATAGCTTATCCAACGCAGATTTCATGCTGGCGCTGATCCATGGATAGGTGTTCTAATTGCGCTTTACTAACGAAGAATCTGCTATGTTATACTTTCAGACAAGTTAACCCGTCTGATTGAGTTGCAAAGTGGATCTGTTGACACCTTACGTAGCAATGTTTAGAACTTTGGTGGACTTTATCGTCACAAAAAGATGGTATATCGCCAACGAGACTTCTATAAACGTGTTTGTTTTTGGATAGTGGACTAGGTTTCTTTTATCACACCTAAGAGCTAGATGTGGCCCAAGAGCATGAAGGCACAAGCAGGGGATGATATGGAATATGTGCAAGTTATACAGCCACGGAAAATATGTGACCGAACCGAATAATACTACGATAATCGCAAGTAACTAATGCGCAATGCCCACTAAGAAGTGTTTTCACTAAGTGGGTTGTGGAACTGTGTCTTTCTCATGGCTCTAGAGGAGAAGAAGTACATCGAAACACTAACCACTATGAGAGATAACTTGTTAAATACATCGAGTTAACCTGCAACAAGCAATTCTCGACACTCCTTAGAATTACCAGTGAGTGTTTATTCTTGTGTCATGCCATAGTGAAAACAATGCAAAGCTTTGAACAACTATCTTAGAGGAAACACTTAAACATGAGAATGAGAAAAAGGTCTGTCGATCTCCTAGTGCCCATGCTACTACTCCGTGAGTGGAATAAAGTCGAATAATAGGAATGAAAGCTTTGACGTATGCGTAGAAATAAAAGCAGCTGCGAAAATATGAATGATCCGACGTGAAGCTAACTAGACCACTTCTGACAAAAGGATTTGATTCCAGTAGAATTTAATCTATAGAAAGTATATTTGCGACAAAACTATACGACTTCTCCTTCTTTAGTCATAAACCCGGGAAGCTTTCGTCTAAGAGACGAAAACAGTCGTTCGTCTTCTCAACGTAGATGATCGGCTCTGAGAAAGGCGAATACGTTGACACATTAGCCAAATAAATATCCTGAGTGTTTCTGTTATAGTTTTGTGTTTCAAATAAATTTTAGCAAAACCACTGTATGTCCATACGTATTGCCTCCTTCAAAGATCAGTCGATAATGTGGCCATTTGGTAGACGGGTGATGTGGGATGAGCTCCTACTACAAACCATTTGCTCTATTACTGTAAGCAGGAATTTCCTTTGCACACCACAACTAGGGGCCAACCTCGGTGGCCATAACTTGGTGTTCATCGTCCAACATGGTGACACGGTTGTCGCTTATCGCAACTGCTACCATAACCTAGGAATTTCTTTAGGAGGACCACATGGTAACCGTAAGATTGATTACATTTAAAGAATGTAAGACTTTAACATTTTGTCCTCGTAGAATATCACAATATAGCTAGTGGACTGGTTAAGAGGCAACAGATAAAGACTTTGACCTTTTGTTCCTAAGAGATACCCGAATAACGGAACCAAATTGTCTCACACCGTTTGTTTCCTTATATCGAAACGCTTTTTGCTTATTTATGACGGATAATAAGCGAATTGTATCCTCAACGCCTGGTCAGTGAAATAGTACTATTGAGGATCTATAAGAGACGGTTCGAGGTGCTCAGTATGAGGAAGACCTATGGAACGTTACGGCACCGCAGCAGAACGACTCATTCTTTAAAACCAAAAGCGCTACAAGGGCAATTTTTTGAATTACGAATCAAACCTCGACATCGGATATAACTTGTATATGCGGCTTCTTTCTTAGTTCCTGAACGATTTATTTCCAATTTGCAGAAGAGTGAACAACTGTACACACACTAGGAGATTTTAGGAGATTTAACAAGACCTTGGAAATTATACTCTTCACCAACAACACAGCGCAATAGCTATGTTGCAGCTGTTGGGATCATCCGACAGGCGCCACATACCTTACAAATTTTGTAGATGTGCCATCCGACAATGTTCACTCTAAAACAAAACAATTTATTTTGAAGGATTCCGTAAAGGAATGAAAATGCAGAAAACTTATGGCGCTCAATTCAAGCAGGAAATAAAGTAAAATCCTGCAAATACATTGACTGCACAACCCCACATATCTGTTTATTTCTCAAAGAACTTTCAGTAATTATGAGTAGTATACAAATTAATGGCTGCCATTTTTAACGATAGTGAGTAAGTACTACTACCAAGAAGTGAAACTCAACCAAAATCAAAATTCGGCTTTTCACGAACAAAACTAGCGGCAATGGAATGTGCGAAGCCAAAGACTGTCGTCGAACAGACTTCTTCAAACAACCATACATTACGTACACGGTTTAAAGTAGGAATACCATACTTACCACCAGGGATAACTTTCGAAAAAAGCGCGAGCCTTGCCGACTCGTGTCACAACTTGTTGCTAACTATTGAGAAGATGGATCACAAATATCACTTTCGAAGGAATCCCATTCTGAACTCTCTGTTACACATCATAATTGCTTGTGGTGGTAAGGTGAAATGAAAAGCAAATCACTTTACGAAGACGTTTAGGCCATTGTTGAACGTAGTATCTTGCAGTCCTGATAAGTGACTCATTTTACTGCTCACATGCTGCAGAGCTCCCAAATGGTGAGTCTGCGTTGTTTCGAGAATGTGTATATTTTTTTCGTAACCTGGTCAAGCAGAAGGCTGTGAAATATGTCTGTCACATGAAATTATATGGTATTAGAGAAAAGCGCATGAATAAAATCATATTTTTTGAACAAAACTAGACTGAAAAGAAATAGTAGAAGAATTACTATGATGTGCAAAGCATAAGACCATACCGGCAAATCTATTCGTGAGGACAGGGCCAAACCTGCCTGGATGCTTGACAATTCTACCCTGACCTCTTGCAGTTAACGATCTGAATGAACCCTCTCGCCTTTTTCTCTTTTTTTCCTTAAATCTGTTGTGACTTCCGACGAAGCCGAGCCAAGTTTTTGGCAATGTAGCAGCTTCAATAGCGGAGCGCCTGAAATTGTTATGCACTCCGACTGACGTTTCACCGAAGCCAGTCTTAAATGCAGTGCTCGACCGTTCTGCACTTCCTCTTCTTGTTTCCGCTGTGGTCTCATTGTTGCTGTTATCGAAGTCGGAAGCGTCGACGCTTGTAGCGTGGCTGGTCGCCTTCCATCATTTACACAAACCACAAATTCACAAACAAAACGATAAAATCTGACTCAGTTTCCTTCATTGTCACACGGACATCCGACAGTTTACACCAATGTTCCAACTTGTACCGCACTGAATCTGTGCTGAAATTATTTTGTGTGGTTTTTAAAAGCATTTATTTTCCTTTCACGGATCTCCTTCATAAAGGGATCTCATGCTAGTTAGACGTGAGGCAGCGAGGCACGTCGGCAGGTGGCGGATAGAGTGTTCACCGGTGGTACAAAAAAGTGATATTAGGTTTCACTAAGCTTGCGGATCCAGAGGATGGAGTTCCCGTTTCTGTTGCGCTGATTCGACACATACATTCTGTATTTACGAGAACGTCTTCACGCACCCGTGCGTGAGAGTGTTCTGGTTTATGATGACTGTATGCTTCAAGTCAATTCGACCAGAGAACCACAATCAAGTTAAAGGAAAGAATATGCGAGGCGGTTAGGGAGTTGCACCCAACAAATGCGCTTTCTTGTCTACTCTGGAAGAGACTGGTAAGTATATCCAACCTTCAGTGTTCAGAGCTAAGCAAGCTGTACATGGGTATCAAACAACACTAAACACAGCAAATTTAACAGATTTGATTCCCTTAATCCCTGAAAGAGCTTTGAAAAAAGCTGCGTTGGAACGAACACTGAGGATTTGGGAGCCATTCTTGGCCGCCTAAATCTCAAAGGACTAAGATGACGATCTGTACATACATTGCAGACACACGTGCATCTGACTCCTCCACAGAGAACTTTATGAATTTTAGAACTTTGCAGAGAAGATGAATAAGATACAATTTCGCCGGACTGGCTGAAACGAGAGGATGCCATCTCTTCAACGCCAAAGAAGAACTACTCGGAAAACGCGACAATAGAGAAGTAGGCGGTGTCGAGTTTTCTGTCAGCACGAGTTTGGCCGTGAAAATCGAATCAATCGAACAAACGACAATTTACGATTAAAAAGATGTGGATCAATACCGGCTTTGAGAATCTTCGTCGTTTAAGCGCGGACATCAAACTATGACGAAGAAGAAGTCAAACCATTCTTTATGGACTAGGAAAATCTCTACAGAAAAGAATATACACTGCTCAACGTATAACGGAATTATTGGAGGCTTTGAAGCTAGCGTTGTACCGAGAAGAACGTCTGGAGAGTGTTACATTGAGACCCACGGGTTAAAATTAAAAGACTAAGGTGAGCGGCTGTCTGAGTTAATGATGGCGACCAAGACGGTTTATGCTAGGTCGCAATTCCAGAAGCTCCACTGTCAATGTAGGACGTGGAAGTCTCCCAACAAAGAGTGCCATAACGAAATAGACCACATCATGGTAAATCAGAAGTTTGGGAAGCCCACATATTTCTTGGCTTGTATTTTCTTGCATTACTAAGCTAACATGAAATTGACAAATGTTTTTTATAACGTTGAATAAGCGACGTCTTCTCGTCTCAGCCGGTCCGATGGCGTCTTGCTTGCATGGTCCAGTCCCCTATGGAGGACTGAGGTGCAGGTGAGCGTGCATTGTGAGCACATATCGTCACCTCAGTAGTTCGCGATTTAGTCAGCCTAAAACGGCCCTAAGATTTTAGTAGCTTTTCCGCACTAGTCTTACCCAACGCTGTTCCTGGTATTGTTGTACTGGTATTTCTGGTTCCTGATATTGTTCTACATTGGCTCTTTATATGGGTTTTCAAAGAGAAATATCGGAACCGTTCCGTAGTTTAACAACTTGCATGGTGTGGTGGAGAACGCGTTACTCCCCCAGGAAGGACAATAGCACGTTCGTTCCCTATCTTAGACACATGCGGTCCAGAGTTTTGTAAATATCTCAGCAACGTTGTTGTTGTATTTCGCTTAGTACCCTGCCATGAAAGTTGCAGAAAGCAGAAAATAAAAAGTAAAACATTGTGATTTCAACTACAGCCTCAGTTTAACTGGGTTCAATGCTGATGGAGACTATGCTGGGGCTCGCATAACCAGTGAGGATAGGCAGTTCATGTAAGTATTAAGTATAGTTACTTTTGAGTGTGTTTCAAGCAGAGTGGATGTCTTCAATCGCAAGTTGTTCAACATCTCCTAATCGAGCCATTAATGTTATTCATGACGGACAAATCTCAGCTTTTTCAGTAAAACAACAGCTTTCCAGAGATCTGCGATTATCCGAATGGTCGAATCTTTGGCGGGTAAAACGATCTTGAAACGACCACTTATCGGATACCCCCAACAAATACGCGTACGCTAACGCGAAGTGCCCACATCTATAGAAAATCGTCCCAAAAGGGTCGAAAACGTCGGAGGGTTTTTTTCTTTTTAATGTTTTTCAAGTACTCTAATTTTCCCATCTTTTTTCTTCTTTCAAAAGAAATGCATGAGCGGGATAGATGTGTTGCAATAGTAAAGTAAGGGCTGGGTAAGGGATGAATAAAGTTGAATGAAAAAATAGTATTGAGTGACAATAAGAAATCAACGTGACATCCTAAGTCAAGCTAAATTCCCTCTAGGGAAACACCACATTCCATTTCAGGACACCGAACTTCCCAGTGGAATTTCTATTCAAGATGTGGCAAATGCCAATATCAAAAGGATCGGATGTCCTGAGATTTTTTGTCACTTTATCTGACGTGGAGGTCAGTGTACACAATCAGGTCAGCAAGCCTTTCTTATGGTTTCCTTTCCCTGACCATTTTTGATTTAGCAGGTAATAGGTGGTAGTATCCCGCTGAGTTGTAATTCAGAAATTAAAGAGGATAATGTGTTTCTATCCCATGGAATGGATACACTGTGGTTATTGGTCAATCGTAAACGTATGGTTGTTTTTCATCCCTGATGTCGCTGTCCCGTGGCGTTCACAGAACATTGCCATTGGTAATAAAACAAATTTATAGCCTTGCTACAAAGTTTTCTTCTCTACGACGGCAACTCCTTTCCTCGAAATCTTCAAATGTCCGTTGCGGTTCGATACTTAAAAGTACCACCTTGCCATAAAAAATGAAAGACACTTTTTATTGATGAAATGTCTCAACAAAAAACAAGAACGAAATCATCGGCGATGACGAACTAAAAAACGAAGAAAAATTGTTGAAGATGAATAGTGGTTCTCGAGATTGAGGTCTTTTATTGAGTTTAAGCTCAAGGATTCTTTCAAAATCTAGACTCGCTTTTTTCTTCGACGACACATTACGAGCCAATACCAGATAGCCAATTCCCATGCACTATCGGAAAGACGATGTGACCGAGCCGCAATTACAATGGATGAAGCTCACGAGAACAAAGGTAGGATGCAATGATGACCTATAGTTGAATTTTGTATCTGAATCATTGGGCAAAGCGAACGACCATGTGGAAACGGTGACACTACGATAACGCGAAATAAGTAATTAAGACGAGATTAAGCAGCACACATCACCTGTTTTCTTTGCGTTAGTCGTAGAATGACTCGGCAGATGCCACTGAATCCCTGTTTTGTCCCTGCTACGTGTAAGAGTGGCGGCTCAGCTAATTTTCAGAATTTTTAGGGTGCATAATTACGTCCCCTGACCTTTGTCTTTGCCCTAGGTAGCAATTTCGATTCCATCTCTCACTTCCGTTATAAGGGATAATTCCAGCGCTATGCTATCGCCAGTGTTTTCGATAACTTTGATTCAGCCCGCTTAGTCTGTGCCTTGTATGTAAACTATGTCTTTCTTATTATTTACTGCCTACTGTTTTTAGCGGCAGGTTATATTGCGAAATATAACATTAACGAAGCTGAGATATTTGCAAAACTCTGGACCGCAGGTGCCTATGGTGGGGAACGAACGCGCTATTGTCCTTTCCGGGGAGTAGCGCGCTCACCACCACACCATGCGGGTCCTTCGTTTCGCCTGTCTCTCGCTCTTAAGCCTCAGCTTAACTGGGTTCGTTGCCCATTTGGGCCCCCCAGATCAATCCCGCTGACGGGTGATTGCTGATGGCAAAAGATCAATAGAATTAGCTGAGAGACAGGCGAAACGAAGGACCCGCATGGTGTGTGGTGAGCGCGTTACTCCCGGAAAGGACAATAGCGGGTTCGTTCCCCACTATAGGCACCTGCGGTCCAGAGTTTTGCAAATATCTCAGCTTCGTTCGAGTTATACTTCGCAATATAACCTGCCACTAAAAAAGAGTAGGCAGTAAATAATAAGTCAAAATTATGTCTTTCTACCTAGTTAAGGTAGGAACAATGGAAGAGTCGAAAATGCGTATACGGGACACATGCTCTAGTTTGACGACAAGTTGTCCATTATGTTGACTTCTCGACTCAGATACAGATAGCTAAAGTATCCGTTGACATTTATTTTGTTGAGTGTGATTGGGATGTTACAAACAGTTCCATTTCCCACGAATTCTGTTGTTGTGAAGTTTAATTAGAGACCAATTCCTTCACATGCTAGAATACGGCTAAGAGAAAGACAAAGCGATAGCCTTGGTTAGTGCGGTGGACAGCACGTTAGCTCTCGGAAGGGATAATAGCAGGTTCGAATCTTAGTGAAAGGCGTCTTTTAGTGGCTTTTTGAATTTTTGGCTTTCACAGCTTTGACGTTAAAATGCTGAATATGCGGGCGGTATTCTTCATCAATGCTATCGACAAGGGTATCTTTCTAAAAGCTGATTAGAGATCTTGAAAAACCCCAATTTACCGTGGTTATGGGATTTCGGTGCCTGAATTTGCTGGCTTCTCTCCTATTTGCGGAAAAAAGATTCTTGTGCAAATTAGATAAAGGCCAGATTTCTGTGTGTGTGAATTTTAGAGATGACAGCGACATCGGTTAAGCAAAATTTTCGATTTGCCCTAGAATGAATTAACATTTAGTCGGTGGTTGTAGTCAGAATTGAACATTTAGAAAGTGAGTAATGTAGTAGTTAGACAGCCTTCGCTGGGAGCGTTTAAGTGTTTATTACTCTATTCAACAAAAAGCTGACTTTCTGCTTATCGAGAGCAAAGACAATATATAGGTATAACCCGTGAAGATTACAGACAGTGGAGGGCACTCATCAGGTCGATTTCTCTTGTCGACATTCTGTGAAATATTTGCGAATATTTGTTATTTGGCAACATACAACGTCGAGTTTGAAAGAAGAATGCTGAAGATTGAACTGATCGTTCGAGCGAAACGAGATGTGATAATAGGCACCCAAATGAATTCAATTGTTCCTCAATGCCATTCTGGTCTCTTATATGTTGCTGACTGTAAAACATCTTTTTCCAAACTTGGGAAACTGTACATCTGTGCAAGTAAACAGTATAAGCAGTAAAACGATACCAAAATTGATGCTCAGTGACAATATTAAACGTAAGATTTCAGTTTCTATAATAAAACAATGGAGTAGGATCAGCAGCATATGGAAGATAAAGCACAACCCAACCCGATGTGCACTGAGAGACGAACACCAATCTCTGATGGCCAATTTTAAACGTCAGATGAAGGCATATGCTTGTAGAGTAGACATAATTGATTTCTAGTTCACGTTTTTATGCAGATATTAACGCCGGACAGAATTGCACAGTGTTAAGTCAGCCGATGGTTTTCAAAGTGTTCAGATACTGGGACGGAAATATATTACAAAACAACTTCCATCCGGTCTCAAGCAAGTGGATTTGTTCGTAGAATTAATTTAGAGATAAAGAAAGGAACTCTTGCAGCAAAACAGATAATAGTTTGTGTTTTAAAGCGAGTGCCTCTGTGTGGCATATATTTTTATTTTGCTATAGTTCATTGGAAAGCCAAGGACGCGTGTGGCACAGTGGTTGGAGGCGCCACTGCGACACACACGTGGAATCGATCCCCGCGCCATGACTTACCAAGCCTTCTCATCCCTCCGGGGTCGGCAAATTGGTACCACACTTGTCTGGGAGGATAGCAGCACTGTCTCGATACATCGGTAGAGCACCGCGAGTCATTGTAAACGACATATTTGCATTCAATCACCTCCAACGATACTTAATGAAGTCGAATGCATGGCTCATACCTCAGGAATTGATAAAAGCTGAGAGCTTTACCCTTTTTTATCCTTTTGCAATTCATTGGTGGACCTCCATGCTCAAATTCCAGGACCGATGTTCTCTTAACCTCGGCATTGCTAAGTAGTTCATTGTTTTTTCTTCATGAGCAAATACAAAATTGTTAGTAAAGCATTTATTACGGCATTAATACAATAGCTGACGTTTCGGCTGTTTCGCTTTCTTCAGTACCTCAGACGGTCGAAATGACACACAATTCACTCAGCCAAAGTTCGTGGATTACGAATTAGTAAATGCTGTAGCAACAAGCTCGTATTTGCCCATCAACAAAATCAACGAATTTTAATAAATTTCAAATCCAACGTCCAACCTTAAGAGTAGAGTTTTTGGAAATCTTCGTTACCATGGATGCTCTTGGCCATTATGGCCATAAACTTTGACGGCTTCTCGGTCTGTTTTTCCAATTATAACCTGTTGTTCGCTCATGATGTTACGTTCCTCAGGCGCTTTCCTTAATTTTATCCTAGCGTAGAAACTGTCAGTGAGGACCTTGAAAGTTAGTATAACCTTCCCTGTAGTACTTTGTGGAGTCTGTATAGAAGCTGCGATCATATCTTCTTCATTGTTTGATGTTTGCGTGTAAACGACGAAGATTATCAAAGGTGGCATCGATTCAAATTTCTTCAGTCGTGAGCTCCGACTCTGGTAGTTAAGTGCACGTAGGATTCAGTGTTCCCAGCCAAACTCTTGCTGATGAGGGACGCTAACGCCACCGACTCTCCATTTGTCGTGTGTTCGGACGATTCGTTTCATCGCTGTCATAGATCGTGTTAAACAAACGCTATCCTTTCGTGCTAGAAAATCTGGTAACGTAGTGCTGCGAGCGTCAAACATATGACAGCTACAGATTGTCACCATAATTCTTCCAGATTGAAAGGTCTCAGAACTGGTCTGCCGTTTTAGCGCCTTCTCTCTACTAGTAATTCTCCACGTCGCCATATCGGAAATCCTTCAGGGTCATGACAATGAGGCGGTTCTATTTTTGCAGTACTTGGTAATCGGTATCTATGCGCAGCTTGCAGATGTTTCAGCGTATGGAATATATACACTCACCGGTAACTTGCCAATCTCTTTTCCAACGCTAGACGTGAAGCCCATTTCTAAGAAGTGATTCCTGACCCTCTCCGTGATCCCCCACTTACTCGATTGCAGGCTTTTGGCCGAACGAGCTCATAGAATACAATTTGCATAGTCGCGCATGAATCACCTGTATCACCTATAGTCCCTTTGATCGTCGAATGACTCGAGCGAGCACCAGTAAATCTTCCATTTTTTTCCCTGTCACGTGCAACACTAGCCTTGTGGCTTCTGTTCGCTCCAGGGACTCGTTGAGCACCATATCTTTCTTCTATGCTCTTCGTGAAGAACTCTGACCATCGGATTGATGGTCTTCCTGGAGCACGTTTGACATCCCGAGGAATCCAGTCACTAACGGCTCTTGTCCATCGGTTGTCATTCAAACGCATTACGTGTCTGGTCCACCTTATCTTCGAATGTTTGGCGTACAGAACGGCACCTTTGAATTTTGATCGTTGACGCAGGTCGGAGATTCGGATCTCATCCTTGGCTTGCGTAAAACGGGCTACTCCTAGCATCGTTCTTTCTACTGCGCATTCGAAAATGCTGGGTGATCTTTCATCATGCTTACGCAGCAACAAGTTTTCTGATGCATACGTTAGGGTAGGAAGTAACGTTGAGTCGAAAAGGTGGGCACGGAGTCAGATGTTCTTTGTTCTCCTCACTATGTCCTCGATGCTCTCGAAAGCTCCGCAAGACACTCGTTTCCTTCTGCTTAACTCTGGAGCTAAGTCGTTCATCATATTGATTTCCCGACCTAGATAGACATAACTGGAGTATTCGTAGATATTCGTTCAGTAGAGCGTGAATGGGCCATACGAGACCAATCCGTTACTCATGAACATTCATGAACATCGTATTTGTGAGATTTAGTCGAAGAGCAATCTTTCCACAGGCTTTATCAAAGTCGGCAAGCATACGCTCCACTTTTCTAATGTTTGGTATTATAAGGACGATGTCATCAGCAAAGCGAAGATGGTGCAACTGCCGACCATCGATTTTCACTCCCATGTTATACCATTCCAGTGTTCGCATGGCGTTCTGGAGGGTGGCGGTAAACAATTTTGGCGAGATGGCATCGTCTTGCCTAACCTCTCTTTTGACGTCAATGTTAATATCGTTGTAGAGTGGTAATGTCTTGGTTCTGAATTTTTTGTACAGCTCACAAAGAATCTTTATGTACTGAGTAGGGACTCACTGACTATCCAGGAATTCCATGACTGCTTCTATCTCATTTCTGAATCAAAGGCCTTCTGTAAATCGATGAAAGTGAGACAGAGCGGTCTTTTGTACTCTCGCGATACTTCAATGAGCCTTGTTACCATGTGGATATGGTCCATTGTACTAAATCATTTTCGAAACCCTGCTAGCTCACATGGCTGTACCTCGTCGAGCGTTCTGTCAATCCTGTTTAGGATTACTCGAGTGAAAAGTTTGCAGACGACAGACAGCAAGCAAATTGGGCGATAGTTGCCGATATCGTGTAGGTCAGTCTTCTTGAACAATAACCCGGTCTTGCTGGTCTTCCACTGAGTAGGGTGAGTACCTTGCATTCAGACAGGTAACGTGTGAAGAGCCGAGCCAGTGTGTTTACGAGGACTGGTGGAAGGTTCCTCAGGTGTTCTGGTCTTATCCTCCCTGGACTTGGTGCTTTTCGATTTTTCACTGACGAAATGGCATGTCGGAATTCGGAAGGCAGAACCGGTGGTGCAACATATCCATCGTCCTTTATTTCATGTGACGGAAGATGGACGTGGCTATTGAAGAGATCTGAGTAGTACTCGTAAATGATTTTGTCCATTGCCTTTCTGGACGCTGTAACTGTTCCATCTGGGTGTTGGAGTGTAACTGTCTTGGTCTTATAATTGGAGAAGCTATGGACTTTGTGAATGTTTTTCCCCAGTCTGTGCAGCTTCGACCACTACTGCTGCTCTTCTCTCTTTAAGACCTCTTATTGCCTGTCTGCATTGTTTTTGCAAGTTCGGACGTTAGTTCGAGGTTAGTTGCTGCTCGTGCGATTCCACTCTAGTGTATCAGCTCGAGTGTTTCTGGACACAGACGTCTCTTGGTGACTTTCGAACTCTCAGCTTTCATAGCGCTAACGTGAAGCTGTTGTATGAGCCGATCGTGTTCTCCGTCGATGTTATCGACAACGGCATCTTCCCAGCAGCCGACTAGTAAGTTGAATAAGCCCCAGTTTACGGTGGTTCTGGGACTTCGGGTTTTTGAATTTAGCGGCTTTTTCTCCTTTCCGCGAGAAATAGAATCTTGCACGAAGGAGACGCTGGTCTGATCCTGTGCAGAGTTTTGGGACAACAGCGACATCGGTTAGGCAAAACCTTTTATTTACTATGATGTGGTCTTTTTCGTTATGGTACTCTCCATTGGGAGACTCCCACGCCCAGCGTTGAGGCTGAGGCTTCTGGAATTGCGAGTTACCATAGATGGTCTTGGTCGCCAAGATAAACTCAGATAGCCGCTCACCCTGTTCGTTCCATTCTAAAGTGGGGCCCCAGTGTGACGTTCTTCAGACGTTATTCTTGTTCCAATCTTGGCGTTGAAATGATGACCTTGAAGATTGTATGGTCTTCTCTGTAGAACTTCTCCAAGTCCACATGGAACGCTTCGACTTCTTCTTCGTCGTAGTTTGATGTCGGCACGTAAACGACGAAGATTGTCAAAGCCGGTATTGATCCATATCTTTTAATCGTAAACGTCCGGTTCAGGTTGGAATTGTTACATATGTACGTCATCGGCCTGGCCGAGACGTGACGACGCGCATGGATCTGTTCAAATAAATGCAAAAAGCCATATTTTCGCAAAACTATTTCCTACACTGATATTCTTCTCAGTCGAGCAAAATCCCGCTTTTGGTCCGCGTTTAGTCGCTGTCGTCCACTCGGGGCCAGCCACTTTTTCCGCATTACTAACCGGCCGGGGATCCGTTATTGAAGGAGATCTGTGCGCAACTTATTTATGATTTCCACGCAAGAGTTCAACTAAGAGCGAGTTTATAATTGTGCATCTGATGCTGTAACCAACGAATTCTATAGTAACTAGCTAAAAGTCATCCAAACGATTGGTGTTTAACGCATTTATGGGCGGAGGACACAATATTTGCGTAAGTGAAAAGAAGCGTAGCTTAACAGGTTGTGGAGAGGCAAAGTCATCATCTCGTAATAATGCGTTAACGCCAGAGGCCGCTGTAAATGTGACTGGACTATTTGGCCATAGTGGACGAGAATTCTTAATTAGCTTTTCTTCTACTTACTGGCGCTGCCTCGTTAAGTCGCAAAGAAGGGTTATTGAGCGAAAACCTGAAAAATGAAGCCCACTTTCATCATTATTGAGCTCGTATCATCTATGCACGTAAATCTTCCATTCGCAATTGATAATTTCAGTAAGTTGGCGCTTGAAGAAGAGTGCTAGTGGGTGGTGGCGAACAAAACGGTTTGAGTTACGTGAAAGTCTGCTATGACGCGAAAAACTACGCAGAATTTGCAGAACAACTGCGCACTGAGCATACGGTAGCTGTCCAAGAAAACTTTTCGACGATTCACATTAACTCTGTTTGGTCTTTATTCATGAACATCGAAGGCTAACTGTAAACCTGAAAACACTGAGTGTAGCAGAAGTAGCACGAAATATTTGCTCCCTATCCTTACATTTTATTTTAATCACTGCGTAAAATGACATCGTTTAAGATGGAAAGTCATTCCCAGGCCCCAGTTCCTATTCACTTTGGCATTGATCAGCGAGTTTGTTTTTTTTGATGACCACATATGAATATGTAGATATAACACATGTATGTCTTTGCTTGAGCTCTTTTTAGAGATGGGATACCGCGTACCCCAACTCATGGTAAGACGCCGCTCATAACCATACTCTTACGAAACAGCATCAACTCCATCCTTGATATTCACCTTTAGGTCTAATTCGGCTGGGCTTAAATCGCTTATTATTGTGTTGTGCATAAACGGTTAGGTGAACCAAGTGGGAACGTAGTGGATAGAAGTGCTCCGCTGTACAAATGTTGTCGTTTGTTAGATCCAAAGCTATCAGCTGACCAAACCCTTATACCGTCTCGATGGTTTTCTGGGTGATAAGTGATCTGACTATGTGCGTGCACTGATGAGCTTACACGAGGTTGTTAAAACATCATTAAGGTTTATTTTTTTAGGTCATTAGCGTTTTAGCACATCCATATTCTTCTGAACGGCAGTGATTCTAGGCGATTGTCACAGTCGCTCATTCTTGCGATATGAATGTTCTTTATCGCATCGAATGTAATCGAGTAGTGTGAGACACAGCTGGATTACGAAATTTAGAAATATCTGATTTGCACACCGTTGCGTTGCGGAAGATCATTGTAGGAACCAAATATGCATTGAATCGTCTTTGTGGCGCTTAAATAATTAGAATGTCTTCCATCCTTCATCACCAGAAGAATGGCAACGGCGAATTTACTTAAATATTACATGTTTTATTTCATACGTCTTCGAATGTCCGCAATGAAATTCACTCGTGAATATACTTGAAACTGCGGTAAAGCGGATTGATCTTTAGAGATTTAGCATGATCGAAGAGTACGGCAAAACAAATGCTTCTAGTCTTCAAAAACTGGGACTTGAACACTAGAATGAACTTCTGCTTGTTTATTAACATGCGTAAGTCGCCGGAGTCCATGTGCCTTCACTGACCGAATTGCATGGATACGAAGCTGTCAGCTGTGTTGTAGTTGTGGTCGTTGAGCGACGCGGGAAGCCTCATACCCTCTCTGTGAATCCGTTTCTAGTTGTGGTGCTTTTAACAACAAAGTACACACAGGTTACTTTTTGTTCTTTTTTAAGAGTAGAGATAATGTTTTTTTGAAGTCACTTTCAAGCTGCAGATTCCAGTCGACTTGATCTCGGACTAGTGGCCGAAACAGTTCCAAGCACGTTTTAGGCAATCTGGCTCTCCACTAACATAGAGAAAATCACTCATTTGTATTGTTGTCTTAGAATAACTATGTAGTCACTTTTACTGCGCTTTCAGTCCGTTACACCTACCACTTGCTAAAGCTCCTAATACGTGCTTGACAAATGATGTGCTCGACAAACGATAGGAAAGTATAGAGCTCTCGGCTTTGATCAACTCTTGTGGGTGCGTCATGCATTCGACTTCGTTAAACGTCGTTGGTGGTGATCGAATGCATGTCTGGCCTTTACAACGATTGCGGCCTACCGATGTATCGAGCCACTGCTGCCATCCTCCCATACAGGTCTGCAAGCAATTTGCCGACACCTGAGGGATCGAGGACTTAGTGGGCTAGTGCGCGGGCATCGATCTCATGTCCACTGCAGGACTCCTCCGACCAGTGCACTACACACTCACCTTGGCATATGATGCGTTGATCGAGTTCTTTTCTAAATTGATCAACATTAAGGCGATTTCGGCTATCGATCGGACGATGCTTATCGTCGACGCGTTTGATTTCTCAAAGTCATCAAAGCTTAGCATCGAAGTCTATCTTAATCTTCTATTGTACGCAACAGTTGCTTCTTTTCGCTCTCGATCACAGAAATAATAGTTTTCAAACGCTTGCAAATAATAAGGTCTTAATTTAGAAGAGATGGATCACTCAGTGTGGATGATGATCGACGAACAAATGAGGTACATTAAAAGACTCGCCGAGGAAACTCCAGTTGCAGAGAGTTTCACGGTATGTATTCTCTCTATTTTTTGTGAAGACTTTTCAGAGTTTGCTTTTTAACTGTAGGAATCTTATCAAAACGTGTAGGTTACGTGAGACAATTTTTGTTTTTTCTACATAATCCGAAATCACAAATAGAGTGTGAACCACTACATGCATTAAATTCGCTTCTTCGGATCCATCATCCTCTGATTTTGGTTGTTGCTTCGGTTGGTATTTGATGTCCTCTGTCTACTTTAAGAATATCGTTAGATGCTGCTCGAGTCCATTCTCACCCGAATCCTGAGAAAACCGTACTAGTGCGCCAACAGTTATTTCCCAGTTTCCGACCATCGGAGGAGAATTTGCAGCCTTATGAATTAGATTCTTCCATGATCTCAGAGATTTTGTTACAAACGACAAGGTCTTTGATGCCTATGCCTAGGAGCTACAGCTTCGTAGTTGTTGGAAACTACTGTTTAAAAGGTCAATTTCTGGGATACTTCTTCCTCCTTCTTTTCTCTTTCCTCTTTCTTTGCGTACACTGGCAGCTGTATCTCTAACCTTTTTATTTACTGCCTGTTCTTTTTAACGGCAGGGTATATTGCGAAATATAACTTCAATGATGCTGAGATATTTGAACTAGCTGAGAGAAGCATAACGATGGGCCCGCATGGTGTGGTTGTGAACGCGTCACTCCCAGGAAAGGACAATAACGCGTTCGTTCCCCACCGCAGACACCTGTGGTCCGGAGTTCTGCAAATATCTCAGCATCGTTGAAGTAGTATCTGAAAGCTTTGATCGTAATTCAACTTTCTAAAGGTAGGTGTTAAAATGTGCGTTAAATATCCGTAAGTGTGAGAAAAAACAGAAATTTCAAAAACCTTCAAAGAGCGTTAGTTAAACGACCGTATGAAAGGGTTGGTTGGAGCACTAACACTTCGACGCCGGCTCAGAAAACTTTACAGGTGCAAAATATTGATGTACCTGCTATGTAGACTTGTTTATTTTTCTTCAACCGACTTTCCTAATTTCCCTAAGGAGTTAAAATTCTCTTTAAAGGCGACGGTGATTGGAATTGCTTGCCGCCTAAGAATTCGAGATTGTATTAATAAGGCTCAAGTTCAATTTGATGAGTGAAGTACCAACGGGAGGATGTGATCGTTTTGTGTTGAGAATAATTCAAAACTTGCTTGAAGCTCCTCTTAACGAACGTAGGGGTCTGTTTCAGTAAAATTACCGTTTAGCCGTTAAAACGATTCTGGCTTTCCAATCTGATCTTTTTATTGGATGGAAGTCTGAAGATTCGAGACTATTGTTCTTCGAACATCACGACAATTTAGCTTTTTTTTTACTGTTGGGACTGTGGACGAACTTTCGAACACCTTAAATTTTAAGTATATCCCTGCAGTGTGGACGTTTTAGACCATCACCTGAATTCTTCTGTGTGGTTTTGAAGGAGGATATTTGTCAAGGAGATCGATACGCATGGGACAGCGTTTACAAGGCCTATCAGGATGCAAAAAGTCCAACGGAGAAGAATGATCTACTCGTACCCATGGCATCTAAAATGCAAACAACACTCGTTTATTAGTTAGCCACTTAAGCGTCATACATGTTTACGACTTCACTAACTTCAAACATTTTCCTTCCTTTTGAAACAGTTTCATAGCTTTTTAATTTTTTTTGCTATCCCTCATCTATTTCTGCTAGGTTGTTCGGAGACCAATCCAAGATTTGTTATTTTATCGTCTTTGTGTACGCTTTGGTAATAATCGTTTTATGTAACAAATATAAAGTTCATTTTATGCTATTTTACTCTTGTGATTGAAGTCAAATACAAATTCTGTTTCTAACAAATTCTTGGGCGCGTGTGTCGCAGTGGTCGGACTCGCCATGCAACAAACACGTGGGATTGATCCGCGCGCCCATGGCCCACCAAGTCTTCCATCCCACCGGGGTCGGCCAGTTGGTATCAGACTTGTCTGGGAGGATATCAGCACTGGCTCGATACACCGATAGGCCACCGCGAGTCATTGTAAGGACCAGATATGCATTCAATAACCTCCAAACGACGCTTAATGAAGTCGAATGCATGGTGCATTTCTCAGGGATTGATCAGCGCCAAGAGCTTTGTCCTTTTTATCCTTTTAACAATTCTTGTAGGTTAGAACTTCAAAACAAAATAGCGATTTCTAAAAATTCAGTTCTATAAATTCAGACGTGGACGCAGTGCACTGAAGCGGCTCGAACGATAAATATTATAGAATGTAGGCTCAGGGAAGTGGTATCGAACGTAGATTGCAGCTGTCCGGAAAATTTGGAGGATTTCGTCGTGGAGAATTCGACCCCCGAAGATGGGGAAGGTCGTGGAAGTCTTTCTGCTATGGACAACTATAAATTAAAGGCTTTGATGAAGGAAAATGCGCACAGAACTAGAAGAAGCTTCGATTCATTCGATTTTGGACATTTAAACTCTTTCGAAGAACTTAACAATTCGAAAGTCAAAGAAGTTCGACATGTAGACGCAGCGTGAATGGACGACAAACAAGGAATTGCCGGTTTTTGGGCATTGTCAGCACTTCTTCAACATAGTCAAAACATGCTGTTCCCCGCAGTATTGTGAGGCGAGACGAGAATTGAATTCAGCAGAGCACCTGGGAGACAACAGCAACTCGGTGAAGCTCCATAGCACGTTTCAAAGTAGAAATTGCACTGAATGAAGGTCATGCTGACCATTACCGTTCCGTGGTCCAACGCAAGTTTACTGCATCACAGTTTCCCTATTCCAACTAAAACGATTAAAGCGGGCAGTTATATGCTGAAAAGTCGAGGAAATGCACCAGAAATTTCAGTAACTTATCCCGCATTGGCCAACAACGAGCATCATTCTCCCCAATAACGTGCCGCTAGACGCTAGCGAAGTTGAACGAGCTGGACTACGAAACTCTGCATCATCCACCATACCCTCGTCCATTCACCTACCCAATTCACCTATTCAATTCTTCAACTATCTCGATATCTTTCTTTGCGAGAAGTGTTCGAGTGTTTCCAAATCCATTCTGGGGCGAAAATTGTCTTCAACAGTTTCATCGCCTTCAGAAGTGTAGAGCTCGATTCAACCGGAGCACATCGATTTGCGCCCGATTGGCAAAAATATCTATATTTTAATGGTTTATATTCCGATTAATAAAGCTTAATCTGACCTGAGGTGTGCCACCTTAAGATAAAAGTGGAAGTCATGGATTAATTTCCGAACAATCTAGTGGTTTCCAATCGAAACTGACGAAGAAATTTGCATAAAATCTGCTTTTTTTCTGGCTTAGGCTTAGGCTCAGAGGCAGCCCCTAAGGCTACAACATGTTTCTTTCCTGGGTGGATAAACCAATGTTTAAGCATATTCATCCCTAGTACGAGAAACAAAATATTGCTGCTTCTGCTATCATTGTAATAGTTGCTCGTTTTCCTTAGAATATTCAAATTTTCAAGCTCCTTAATTGCAGTGTTTTTCCTAAAATCTTTTTAGAGTGTTACGCTATTGCCTAGACGGTTCGTTGGTTCTGCCGAACGTCGTTCCGTCCGTTCTTTTCGTACTCGAAGAACAGTGCCACTAGAACGCTTACGTGGCGTTTCTTTCGTACCAACTACAAGTATTTCGTGGAAATGTACGATCAGAAAATTTTCGGTTCCTGTTCACTAGCGCTATAATCTTTATTATGTTTTCTTTCATTGTGGTTTTACTACGGCAAAAGCCTCCTCCCTCTGTGGTGATCAAATTTTGGATGGTCCGATGAGGAAAAAGGTAGACAAATGTCTAAAATCGACGGTCCAGCTTCAAGAGTTCTGCATGCCAAAGCACATTTTCGGATTCGTAGATATTTTAGTACTTGAAAAATGTTAAAATAAAAGCAAGAGTTTGTAAAATAAAAGTGCAAATAGAAAGCTAAAATTGTGATTTCAACTACAGCGTCAGCTTAACTGGGTTCAATGCCGATTTGGGCTCCCAGATCAATCCTGTTGACGGATGATTGCTGATAGCACTGATCGATTGAGAACTACTTGAGAGACAGAGAAACGAAGGCCCCGCATAGTGTGGTGGTGAGCACGTTAACCTCCGTAAAGAGTAATAGCGCGTTCGTTCATCATCGCAGACATCTGTGGCCCGGAGTTTTGCAAATATCGCAGCACCGTTGCTTTTGTTTGAACAATGGTTTCTTGTCTTGAGATGTTCAGATTGACGAGTCTTTACCGTGTTAGTAGCGAAAGGACTAGATGTCTCTTTAATGAAAGTGTAGCAAAGGAAAAAGTCGTTTATTTTATGTTTTGCATGCCGAATCTTCGTACCCACTACGCCGGTGTAAGCACGTCTTGAATTCGAATCGTTTTTTTTCGCTTGCGTTCTTCGAACTTTTCGCGTGTTGGTTTGGCTGGTGTCTTCTCTATAATTACCGGTGAATGGTATTTAAGCCGATTTTCGCTAGAGTCCTGGAACAGCCTAACCGAGAATATCCATTCCGGTTGCAATGAGAGAACTGCTCCTAATCAAATCTGGAGCCAATTTCTCGACTCCGGAGGGATGGGAGGTTTAATGAGCCCCTAAACGAAGAGCAGCGTCGCTACCACTGCTCTACCTGACCCCCTGCAGCAAGGAATATTAAGCCTTAATGGAAGTTTGGAATTACATTCATGCTTCGGTTACAATAGCTGCCCGGTAGTGAACCGCTGGTTATGAGGGAGAAGTACTGCGTGCAGTGAATCCGCTATGAAATATGACCAAAAAAAAGCAAAAACACCATGAAAAGGAGTGCATGGGCTTGCAGATCGGGCAATTATCTAGCTAAATGAAGCTTAGGAAGTCGGCTACCGATTAACAGTGATTTTGCTTTTTTCTGACGGTTTATTTAAAAAAATAATCTCTTTGTTTTTCTACCACTACTTGTTTTATTTGTTACCTATAATTTGTTAAAATTTAAAATGATAATTACATAGGCTTGGCGATGAGTCGCTTCTACTTAAAAGCAAAAAAAGTAATGGCAGATGATCTGAGCACCCAAGAAGAGCTTGATGACTTGAAAGGTTGGCTCAGAGACAAAAAGAACTGTTTTGATACAACCATTGTTAACACTATTGTTATTATCATTAGTTATATAGCCTGTAAGTTGCCATGGTAAGCAAGGTTATGAGTTGTAAGCTATGGTCCAAAACCTTTTCAAGAGGTACCCACCCTCTTTTACATTTGTACATCGCGCCTGATTTTTTTATTGCATTGATAAAAAAATCCTGTTCAATCTCTTATCTGAGCGTAGCGGAAGAGATGAATGAATGTAGGATGAATAAGTGGATAAGTAATAAATAGTGGATAAATAATGCAGAATTGCCCAGATAAAGTTGCGCCACGAAAATATTGCTAATATTGACCTGAGTCCACGGATCTCCCTCATATAAGGGATCTCGAGCCGGTTAGTCGCGAGGCTATGTGGCTCGTCCCCAGGTGGCAGTAGGTCGTTAATCGCAGACCAAAAGCGATCTTTGCTTCCGAGACGCAGGTGGATCCAGGGTATGGACTCCCTGTTCCAGCTGCGCCGATTTGGCACATACCTTCTGCTTCTGCTAGGCATATTCATGCATGCGTGTGTGGATGCGTTCTCGCTTATGCGGATTGTATTCTACGAGTCAATTCTGACCGAAAGCTTGCAATCAAGTGACAGGAGAGTAAATGAGAGGCGGTTAGGAGCCGCCTCCAATAAATAAGTTTCATGTCCACTCCACTCTAGGAGAGCCTGGCAAGCTACCCGTGAGTATTCCCAAGCGCCACGTTCAGAGCCCAGGAAGCTCTACGTGGCTATCAAAATGCTTAAGACAGTAAAAAAAACAGGCCTCATTCCCCTGATCCCGAAAGATCCCCCCAATTCGGCAGCGTTGGGTAGGTTCGTCGTTTACGCGCCGTCATCAAGCTACAACGAAGAAGAAGTCGAAGCATTCTATATGGAATCGGAGAAGTTCTACAGGGAAGACCACACATTCTTCCATACCATCATTGGAGATTTCAACGCCAAGATTAGGCCAAGAAGAACGTCTGAAGAACGTCAGTCACATTGGGACCCACAGATTTGAATGGAACGAACAGGGTGGTGGCTATCTGAGTTTATGATGGAGACCAAGACCATCCATGATGACACGCAATTCCAGTAGCCCCACCCTCAACGCTGGACGTGGGAGTCTCTTAATGGAGAGTACTATAACGAAGTAGACCACATCGTAGTAAATAGAAGGTTTTGCCTAGCCGATGTCGATGTTTTCCCAAAATTCTACACGGGACCAGACCACCGTCTCCTTCGTGCAAGATTCTATTTCTCGCGGAAAGGAGAAAAAGCCGCTAGATTCAAAACCCGAAGTCCCAGAACCATCGTAAACTGGGACTTATTCAACTCATTAGTCGGCTGTTGGGAAGATACGGATGTCGATGAAATCGAAGAAGAATACGATCGGCTCGTTCAGCATCTTCACGTTTGCGCAATGAAAGCTGAGAGTTCGAAAGTTACCAAGAGGATTTCTTGTCAAGAAACACTCTAGCTGATAGGCCAGCGTGGAATCGCACCAGCAGAAAGCAAGCTCGAACTAACGTCCGAACTTGGAAAACAATGCAGACAGGCGATAAAAAAAAGATCTTAAAGAGAGAAGAGCAGTAGTAATGGTCGAAGCTGCAGAGGCTGGGAAAAAGCATTCGCAAAACCCATCGAAGCTTCGTCAATTACAAGACCAAAATGATTGCACTCCGGCGCCCAGACGGAACACTTGCAGCGTCCAGAAGGCAATGGAGAAAATTATTCACGAATACTACTCGGATCTCTTCGATAGCCACGTCACCTTCCGTCACATGAAATAAAGGAGGATGGATATATTGCACCACCGGTTCTCCCTTCCGAAATCAGACATGCCATTTCGTCGGTGAAAAAATCGAACAGCACCAGGTCCGGACGGGATAAGACCAGAACACCTGAAGAACCTTCCGTCAATCCTCGTAAACACACTGGCTCGGCTCTTCACACGTTACCTATCCGAATGCAAGGATCCTACTCAGTGGAAGACCAGTAAGACCGTGTCATTCTTCAAGAAGGATGACCTACACGATATCGGCAACTATCGGCCAGTCTGCTTGCTGTCTGTCGTCTGCAAACTTTCCACTCAAGTCATCCTAAACAGGATTGACAGAACGCTCGACGAGGTACAGCCATGTGAGCTAGCAGGGTTGCGAAAAGGATTTACTACGATGGACCACATCCACACGGCAACAAGGCTCATTGAAGTATCGCGAAAGCACGAAAGACCGCTCTGTCTCACTTTCATCGATTTACAGAAGGCCTTTGATTCAGTTGAGACAGAAGCAGTCACTGAAACCCTTGATAGTCAAGGAATCCCTACTCAGTACATGAAGATTCTTCGTGAGCTGTACAAAAATTTCACAACCAAGATATCACCATTCCACAACGATATTAACATTGACGTCAAAACAGCAGTTAAGCAAAGCGATGCCATCTCGCCAAAATTATTTACCGCCACCCTCCAGAACGTCATGCGAACATTTAAATGGGATAATATGGGAGTGGAAATCGGTGGTCGGCAGTTACATCATCTTCGCTTTGCTGATGACATCGTCGTTATAATACCAAACATTAGCAAAGCGGAACGTATGCTTGCCGACTTTGATAAAGCCTGTGGAAAGATCTGTCTTCGACTAAATATCACAAAAACGATCTTCATGAGGAATGGATTGGTATCGCATGCCCCATTCACGCTCAACTGAACGAATGTCTCCGAATGTCCCAGTTATGTCCATCTAGGTCGGGAAATCAATATGATGAACGACTTAGCTCCACAGTTGACCAGAAGGAAACGAGTGTCTTGGGAGCTTTCAAGAGTATCGAGGACGTAGTGAGGAGAACAAAAAACATCTGACTCCGTGCCCATCTTTTCGACTCAACGTTAATTCCTGCCCCCACGTTTGCATCAGAAACCTTGTCGCCGCATAAGCATGATGAAAAATCACTCAGCGTTTTCAAACGCGCAGTAGAAAAAAAAGGATGCTAGGAGTACCCCGTTTCACGCAAGCCAAGCATGAGATCCGAATCTCCGACCTGCGTCAACGGTCAAGAGTCAACGATGCCGTTCTGTAGGCTTAACAGTCGAAGATAAGGTGGACCAGAGATGTAATGCGTTTGAATGACAACCGATGGACAAGAGCCGTTAGTGACTGGATTCCTCGGGATGTCTAACGTACTGCTGGAAGACCATCGATCCGGTGGTCAGAGTTCTTCACAAAGAGCCTTGAAGAGAGATATGATGCTCGACGAGTCCCTAGAGCGAGCAGAACCCACTGGGCTCTCTTGCACGCGACAGGGGAAAAATGGAAGACTTACTGGCGCCCGCTCGAGTCACTTGACGATCAACGGGACTACAGTCACGTGACACAGATGATTGACCTGAGTGACATTTTTCCATAGGATTATGCATTTCGCAAAAGCCGAGTAACTATACAGACGGAGGAACAAAAGTACTGTCCCGGATGCGTCCCTTGTTCATCATAGTTTCGCTCTTTCATAAGCAGATAGGAAGAAAGTTGTCTTTAAATAGCTCGCTGGCCAAAGATTGCTAAAACTGTCACCTAATCAGCAGTTTACAGAGTCCGTATCTAATTTTCGTCATCTCTCGACATTGTTCTCGTGAAATTAAAATTTTAATCCACATCTTTTTTTACTTAGCGCATAACAAGGCTACACTGAGTCGATTGTTCGACCAGATCCAACTGAATATTCAATGGAGAGGCCTGAACGAAGGGCCGCTACAACAGCAGCTTAAAGACTGGGGCAAGAAGCCTGGAGGGACGACCGTTGGCGTAGGGGCCGTCATCATGAATAACAAATGTCTCTGTTTTCTCTTTCATATTTTCGGCCCTCAATAACCTTGTGATAATCACGATTCTCCCTGCTTTTTTTATCGACTTTGCTCTCATTTCTCCACACCGATGTACCTTCCCACTCCAAAATACTCGTTATCAGGGCTGCTACTCGTGATTTGTTCAGCATGTGGTTTATTTTCACAAACGTGAATAAAGATTTTGTATAGACTTCTTCTTCATGAATGGAATTGATGGGATCAAACTCTACCGCTAGGAAGGGAAAACCAAATGATGGGATTGGATAGCCTGAGCGAAAATCAATTTAGGCATTTCATCACGTGGGAATCACTATTTATCTACAAATTTCCTAAGTAAAAAATAGTGCTATGAACTGAAATGATTCCCTAAACCCTCACTTATATGATGAAAATATTTATGTCAACATTATGCAACCACAATGATGCTGAGATATTTGGAAAACTACGGACCGCAGGTGTCTGCGGTTGGGAACGAACACCCTATTACCATTACAAGGGGGTAACTTCTTCACCACCACTCCAGTGCCGGTCCTTCATTTGGCCTGTCTCTCTGCTAGTTTTCTATCGATCTGTGCTATCACAATCACCCTGCCAAGGCTATTGGTCTTGGCAGCCCAAATTGGCATTGAACCCAGTTAAGTTGAGGCTCTAGTTGAAATTACAAAATTAACTTTTTATTCGCTGCCTTCTACAATTTTTGATGGCAAACTGTTATGCGAAATACAGGTGTCTGCGGTGGAAAAGAACGCGCTATTAGCCTTTCCGTGGGCTCAGCTGGTTCAGCCTGTCAATGTTGTTAACATGGACTGCGGCAGCAAGGCTCGGCAAACTTGTCTTTCTCAATAACTTTTTCGAAACATCTGGGATTTCTTGCACCCATTTACTTGGAAATTTCTCGGTGACTTTGCAAGGATCCTTAGGTACTCTTCTTCAGTACTGCCAACGGCGGTATTCTTCCACATAGCAGGTTAAAATAATACGGAGTTCGCGGAGTTCAAAGCGTGGATTAACAGAAGTTCAGCATTTTCATGGAAAACATAAATTTGCCAACAAGTTTCGTCAAATCTTCTCAGGAACTGGTTCTTATTCGTTTGGAGCGAAATCTCTCTAAAAGACTGGTGCTGATTGAGGAAAAAAGGCAAATGTTGATGAGGAATCGTTAGATGTCTTCTGGCCTTCTCTGTCACGTAAAGGCTAAAACACTAAACCTTGTTTCCCTTTGTTCAGCAATCGCGAGGTTTACGACAACCTGAACATTTTTGATTGCTGAACAAGAAGACGACGCATTCATATTACTATGCTGAGGTTAAAAGAAAGTCGATCCTAGGAACTAAACCGTTTGTAAATGATGGCTGAGTGAAGCACGGAAGTATTTGTTGGCGCCCACCACTGCGACTGTCTTCATTGAACTTCCACTTATAACTGCGCAATTAGCAGTTAACGCTCCGAAAGAGAAGTAATCGTATAAAATGGTTGCAAATATTTCAATCCAGTGAGAATTTGGTGATTGGCTCTCTGGAAAATCGTGGGGTGTCCGACTGAGTTATTTTTGGGTGAAAGCACCGCTTGGTATTTGCGGTGAGCAGATGGCAGTAAAAACGTCTCCAGTATTCGTGGACATCCTTCGGAGAGGGTCATCGTTGATGGTAATGAAAGTTATGGTTGACCTCTTGACAGAATGCCGACGGATACAACCCGAATAGTGCGAGAAGGGGATTTATAGAGGATATTAAAAGGTCACCTGGGTTGACTGCTAAGGCTACTATTACTTCTTCATTTTCACTGTTTTTCTCTTCTCTGATTGATGGAAAGTTTGATTTACTTTCGTGTAGATTGCGTCTTGGCAAAAACAATTCCAATGGATAGCCAAACATCTCTTGTGAAGCCCTGAAGGGAAATCGTGGGCATTTCAAATGCCAATTGTCATGTGTGTCTCCAACTTTTTGTTTACTATTCTTTCCTAACAATGGATTCCATCTCCATGGAGCACAGCTTTTCCACGCCACCCAAAATCAGCATACCACACACTGCGTAGTTCAACATTTCCGACATTCGATTGGTTTCCTTACCTACATAATCAACGGAGCCCTCCAAACTTCTTGCGTGTAGCTTCTATTGTTGCTACGGATTTTTAAGCTTCACGACTCTAATTGAATGACGGTCGAATCGATTCTCTCCGGATTCTGAGACAGCTTTTCTTATGTGAACTGAGAAAAATGAGTTTTCCCTATACAAGTCTGGTACAGAGTTTAGATCTCGGAGGAGCGGTAGACATGGTAGGCCCAGGGTATAATCGAGCCAGTGCCTGGGTAAGTTGGGCCGTTAACGTAATGAACGGGATCACCACCACTGCGTTACCCCCCGCCCTGTTCAGCATAACACTCAATATTAATGTTAATGTCACAAGTTCAGTAGTTACCATCCACAAGTGAAGTACACTCAGCTTACATGTTGCAAGAAGTGATCATAACGCCGTGCGACAAACTATGCAGTACGTCACCAACCGACATCAATTGAATTTAGCAGTGCCCCGAAAGTATCTTGAATATTATCAAAAGTGAATGAACACTTCTCACAATAAAAAAATAAGACTGTGAAAGAGATGAATGTCGGTAATCAATTCAACATAGTAAGATTGTAAGAAGGGCGCTTTAAATGAATCTACTGGTAAAACAACACTCACATTAAGCATATGATGACATAGATGATGAACATATACCCAATTACGCTAATAGTCGGAACTACTATGTAGAATATCTGTTGCACAATTGGAAAGCAGACAGAATGCATTGCGGTGACTGGAAACATCGTCCTCAAGAATGGATGGATAACCGAACTAACCGAAAACAGTGATGACTGTCGATCACGAAAGCATAAGGAGAAATCGGAAATGGTTGGATAGTGGTTACTTCTGCAGTTGCTTCATTTTCCACTAGTCCAAAAAGGCAAGTGTTGCCAACTGTTTCGCGTATTATGTTTAACTTCAAGCAAAAGTCCTCGTTTTCACGCGGTTTCCTGGTTTTCAGTGACAGAATAACGTATGCGTTAGTAGGATCTCCATCGGTACCGTAGAAACTGAAAACTGTTATAGTTTTTAAGAGTTTGTAAGTCAATAAAAAACATGAAAATAAAAGCGTACATGAATATTGGAAAATCAGAGGAAACGTTTTGCTTACCTGAAATGATGTGAACGCAGAATCTGTTTTTTCTCAATGACGAAACTATGATTATAACTAAAATCGCCATATAATCGATGCAATGAAACCTTTTCTATTCAAGCCGAGTTGATAAAATGAAAGAAGGGCCACTAGCGTGAAAGACTACGAAAAGTTGTGCTCTGTTCTTGACGAATTTCACGCTATCAGTCTTAAAAAACCCTTAGAAGGAAAAAAGAAACTAACGGCACCACTTACTATGAACCAACGAGTACTATCACAATTTTTTTTTACACATTTTCGATAAAACTTAGTAGCTGCAGTAGAAAACAGGACATTTTTTCGGTGATAAGATAATTGCTTTAAAGCTCTAGAGCGCTACAGTGGCCGTCGGCAATAACGAGTTACATTTTTTTGCAGTCATTAATGGTACTGGGATGATTTTTTGCACTCGGTGGAATTGAAAATAATTTTAGCAACGTTAAGCTATTAGCGTTTGCCTTAACACAAGCAGGCTATATTGCCTTTTAATATTAGATCTGCAATTGTAGAAGTTGAAACATGTGAGAGCCTTTAAAAGGACGAAGGTTAAAACTCTCAGCGTTGAGCAATCCCCTGAGGGATGCAATATGCATTCAACTTCACCAAGCATCGTTGAAGGTAACTGAATGCATATCTGGCCTTTACAATGGGTAGCGATGATCTACCGATGTATCGTGTTAGCGCTGCTTTCCTTCCTTACTGGTCTGGTACCACCTTGCTGAACCCCGGAGTGATGGTGGGCTTGGTGGCGTTGGGGGTGCAGGATCGCAGGACCTTGTGCCTTAAACACCACCTTTAACCACTGCGCTACAGGCGCCTGAAAAGAGTAGAAAACGCAGTCATTTATGCATTTACATGTGCTTATCTATACCCATCTGACAAGATCTATATACTCTGTCGAAGAACCTAAATTTGCCTACAAAGAGGATTAAAATCTCGATGATGAAGTAGAAATGAGCTCTAGAAATGATTGGTGGCCTTTGATGATCAATGACAGCCTTTTGTGGATAGATAACTTTTGCCTCGATGTATAGAACTGACACGTTCATTTTTCACGACTAGTACTTGATGGGTGAATGTGAATCGACAGCTATTCGTTGCAGAAGATGAACAGGAAAGTTGCTGACGAGATGAAAAACTGTTTCATTCATTGGTCTCTGCCCTAGGATCATGGGTACAGTGCCATAGTCGAGGAGTAATTGGAATTTGAAGCCTTCTCTTGTATTCCATTCGACTGTAGTCTTTATTATAATGAGAGAAAGAGAGATACATTTCAAAGTCTGTTTGCAAACATTAATTTTCCAAGAACGCACTGTGTAAGAGAAAGGATAGGATATGCAGCATTAAACAGCTAATAGGGCTTATCAACAAGAACCACAGTAGAATATTCAGGCTTGAAATGCTCATATAAAGCATAACATACAAAGAGTTCAGCGTTGACCCACGCTTGAACCAATCCTTCCACTTCATCAACCATCGATTAGAGGTGATTGAATGTATGTCTCACTTACACGGTGATTTATGGTGTTTACCGATACATGAGGTTAGAGATGCTATCCGCTGAGACGAATTTGGCGCAATCTGCTGACGTCGTAGTGGTGGAAGTCCTAGTGAGAATAGGATGAAGGAGCGATCCAATGACTATGTTTGTGCGTTACACGCTTCTCTAGAATGTTCGAATTTGTTGATAAATTCTGGTTCCGACTAGAAGTTAGATCGCTCTTCTGCAGAATAACCTACAGTAAGAGGAATACGGGCACACGTTGTTCCAAGCATGCTCGAGAATTGACTACAATTACAGAACTTTGCTGTATAGTGTCACCAGTCATTCCACCACCAAAGATATGGTGACAATTTGGTGATGAAGCTCATATTTAATTTGCAGTGTGAGATAAGAGTTTACTGTATCGGTACTTGGTACATCCATCTTCGGCTGTGGACATATCGCAGAGAAAACACCGATTTTATCAGAAGTTTTTGGAGAAACAAAAAAGGGAGTTCGCAGGCAGGTCATGCACCGGAAGTTAGGATGACGTGAACAGCCAAACATAACGTGTGTAGTGTAATAGTGCTATCCCTTACAGAAAAAAAGACATTATCTCGACTCCGCTGTTCATGAAGAGTTCTCTCCATACTTCATCCCGCCCATCACATGGAATCTGCAACTAGAGGAAGCTAATCCTTACACAAGCATTTAGATGATGGCCTACAGAAGGATTAGTAAGGGTGTGTATATTCCTTTTTATTCATGATTAAATAACTCTTTTTCTATCCAAGCTTTGGATTTTCCTGATGAGCGATTTAAGATGAAAGATGGCTACCTATTTATGCTAGATTCGAAATGAGATTGCCGCCACACCGTTGATCTCCTACGACGAAGTCAAATTTTCAAGCCCAGTTCTCATATCCACTGATTCTCAAAATCTCTGAAACATTCGTTCACGAAAAAGTGATCATGATTTGGAAATAGAATGAATCTTATACACTGATAAGCCCGCCAAATTCATATATGCATCTTGACGGATTTTTGTGGAAAGAAGGAATGTCGAGTAATTCTTTATAGGATAGGGTAGCACATGGCGAGCAGTTGTAAATTCTCTGCCCTCCTTAGTTTTGTTTTTAAAACTACAATTGAGAAAGAATTTTTTGAACCTTTCTTTTATCAAAGGCTAGCGCTCGTTGTGAGAGGTATTTTAAAATATGGAAATATTGTATTTTTTTCAGCGGTCTTCAGGGAAAATTGTCTTTGATTTTAATGCAAAGGGACGTGTAGAACGCTTAGCAAACATTTCTGGTTTCAATGAAGGAGTACGGTTTTGAGTGGTCTCATGGAGAATTTAGTACTGCAAGGTTATAGTAAGAGAAAACACTTCATTTTTTGGGCTGTACATTGTGTTTTAAAACATATCCTGAAATTACTTCATTTAGTCTCCCTCAGCGTTTCACTTGCGAAAAGCTGGTCAGACTCATGAACTTTCATCACGTCTAAAAACGCAGAACAAGAGTTTGCTGTTGTTTTTTGCGATAATTTTTGTAATTTACCTTTGTATTCCCGTTATAAGGGCACATGTGGCGCAGCGGTTGGAGGCGCCACTGCGACACACACGTGGAACCGCTCCCGGCGCCCATAGCCCACCAAGCTCTCCATCTCTCCGGAGTCGGCAAATTCGTCCCAGACTTGTCTGCGAGGATAGCAGCACTGGCTCGATACATCGATAGGCCACTGCGAGTCATTGTAAAGGCCACATATGCATTCAATCACCTACAACGATACTTAATGAAGTCGAATGCATGGCGTATCCCTCAGGGGATTGATCAACGCCGAGAGCTTTGTCCTTTTATCGTTTATTCCAGTTATATTTCCATATTTCGAAAAATTTTTGCGAAGACTTTTATCCAGTCATGTGTAATTCCCCGCGAATAGTCGACCATGTGGTGACTTGGTCAACGGGCAACACGGGTACTCTTCGATTAACGCTTTAGCTGAGCGACTGTATAGTAATCTTAAGAAACAGGTGGCTCGTTTTGTGTGAAGTAGTGATTTGCTTTACATTTTTCGCTTACCAGTGTTTCAACGCATAATCCTTAGAATGCTTGGCAGTAAGCGAATTTTACCTTCAATGCCGATTTAGGCAAAGGGCACAATCAATAAACTGACAAAATAATGCATTGAAAAAAAGGTTCGGGTTCGCGTCCAACAACATTGAACAATTAGCCGATTTGGGAGGTCACATCCTACACACGAATCGCATAAAAATCCCCACAAGATAGTTCAGGCATTGACCATTTCTAGAACCCCAGGAATGAGTTTCTAGTATTGACCAATCAATAATTCAGTGTTTTCTTCGTAAGCCAACCAGATGATCGGACCGTCAAAGTCTTGAAGCGTTCTGGATAAACTTCCAAAAAATCCAGCTGTGAACCGCAATGAAGAATCGTCTAATCTCGTCATTAATAATCAATACCTTTTCGGATTATTAAACTAACATGGAGCTGATGAAGAGGTATATTTGGCCAACATTTCGGCGTCTTTGTCTTACTCAGAGCCGATGGTCAGAGTCGATGGTCCACAATCGTTCCTTCTCACGTTGTCGGTCTTAAAGGATGAAGGATAAAGCTCACGGTGTTGGTTAATCTTTAAGGGGTGCGCCGTGTACTCGACTTCATTAAGCATCGTTAGAGGTGATTGCATGCATACCTGGCCTTTAGAATGACTCGTGGTAGCCTACTGATGTATTGAGCCAGTGCTGCTACCCTCCCAGACAAGTCCTGGCACCAATTTGTCGCCTCGGATAGATGGAAGGCTTGGTGAGCCAAGCGGGCAGGGATCGACCCCATATAGGGGGCCTCCGACCACTGCGCTACACGCGCCATTGCGCAGGTGGAAGTCGGCTAATAAAGTGTTTATGTATTAAGTTCTATCTGCTAAGGTTATGAAAGTGTTTAAATGAGTGGATTGTGTGTCCTCCATCCTCTATAGAAAGTGAAACATCCGCACACATACAAATTACGTATCTGTACAGAAATGCAATACACAATATAACAACCGAAGTTCGATTCTAAAGATAAACACCGATTCCTACACTCTACATATGAACTACAAAGGAGCATTACACCAACAGTTAACGAGGTTTTTTGACTGAAGTAAATCGAATTTCAATACCAAAAATAATACCAAGTGACAGCATACTCGTCTTTGAAACAGCATTAAAAATTTACATGAGGCATATAAAAGGAAACAATCGAGCCCAAAATGGACGACAGATAGCGATTAATTGCAAAGCCTATCCGATACGTTGCTTTCTTGTTCAGCAATCGCAGGGTTGTTATACAGCATACGTTTACTTCCTTACAAAAACACATACAACACAACCATAGCTAACGGTTCGGCAGAAGAGCCTTCTTCAGAGCCTGGAAGGGTATACTGATCAACAGCTTCTCGAAAAACCGGCCGTTTTTTAAGTGCCTTTCACTGAAGAAGAACAGCTGATCAGAGTGGCATCTGGTCGATGACTGCACCACCCCACATCACAAATCGATGGGAAGACATGGGGCGAGATCAAATGTGGTCTCGGGGAATTCCTCCCTGCTGTTCTTTTTTAGGGTTTTGGCATTTATCTAAAAAGCCTTAAGAACCTTGCGCACTGTTGTTTAGGCATCCTGTGCGAGAACAGTGACTTTTGCTTCAAAATCGTCTCCGCTATGCTTTTTGAATCCTATGCGTGTCTAGTGGGATACCTTGTCTTGCTTTTCGTCTTCCATCTAGGTGTTCTTTTATGCGGATACATAAAGGTCTGCTCGTTTCGCCAATATATTCATCTCCGCAAGTATTACAAGAGATCAGGTACGATATACCTTCTTGAGGTTTTTTTTGGATAAATGCCAAGAGCCCTGCAATGAATAGTAGGGAGGAAGGCCCAGAGGTTACACGCGATCTGGCCCTGTATCTTCGCATCGATTTTTGATGTGGGTTGGCGCAGTCATCAGCCACATGCGACTCTAATCAGACGTTCTTTTCTTCCTCAGTGGAATACACTTAAAAACGGTGGGTTTTCGAGAAGCTGTTGATCATATGATTACCACGTAAATTTCTGTCAGGCTCTGAAGAAGGCAATACTGCCGAAACGTCATCTACGGTTGTGTTGTATGTGTTTTTTGTATGGAAGTAAACGTATGCTGCTTAACAACCTCGCGATTGCTGAACAAGAAAACTGCGCATTGATATTCCAATGCCGAAGTTCACAGAAAGTCGATCCTGGGAACCTACCCGATATTTAAGAGTGAAAACGTTTGCTTTTATAACGGCCAACACTTTCGTACATTTGTGGTGTCAGAGTAGGCAACGTGATCCACCATCGACGCCTGGCGGGCACAATCACAGCGTTCGTGACTGATGGCTGCCACCAAAACGCGATTAGGCGGTTGAATAAACTCCAGCAACCGATTGCGTGCCAATTCCGCTGTGAACAGCATCGTATCAGCAGCAACTTGTCATTAGTTTAGATGTTACTGCAGACATGCAAAATCATTTCTTCAATCTCAGCGATTCAAGACGAGCCGGTTTGCGCGCACTATGCGATCGACCGTAGATATCATCGGCATACACCACACCACTGAGTAAGTTATTGAATGTGGTCGTTTTATTAGGAAAATATGACTTGACACCTAAAAAGCAAAAATAACTCTTGTTATAGGCATACTTATGCGAGTAAACAAAATATCTAGAGTACAAATATCCAAAATCCAGGAAATCACAGTAGTTAAACCAGTAAATCTCTGGAGAATGGAAATTAGGGGTCCGTATAACCAGTGAAGATGGACAACCCAAGTACCCATGTAGAGGTACAAGAAAGGAAAATGCCAAGGCTGAACAGAAATATCAGACGAAAAACTCGAGGGCATACCTAGAGTCCTTGTGTGGTCGCCTTGATACTTATTGAGCACATTAGACTGTCGAATTGGTTTAAAATAGTTGTTAGCAATATCTTCTTCTTCGCTTTTTAGCAAGTTTCTGGAATTAAAAGTAAATTGCAGAGAGCTTTGACCGTTTGTAATTTCACTAGAACTATGCATAATATTTCTAAGTGTTGAACTATGATGCGCAACCAAGGAGTTTAGCACTGGCATGGTCGCCTAAGATTAGAAAGATATCTCCCTCGCCAACCTGTAGAATGTATTTCAACAAGAAACTGTGTTGACTCGCCCACTATTCGTGGAGACGGGTTACCTAAGCACGCGTTTTCAAAAAATCTTAACCTATTCGTGACGCCATTAACACTATGGTATCCATTTTCAGTTCAGTGGGTTCCAAAGTTATATGTCCATTATAATCTCAGTATGCATATCCATTCTATTAGTAATTTAAAGAGAGAAAAGTAGGAAAAGAGCAGAAAACCCATTTCTACACCTAATGATTTACAGAAATCCTTCTATCGGAAGTTCGTAGACTGGTAGTTTGACTAACGATTAACTGTTATCTCATTTCAATCGTTATTATAAAACATGCTTATTGTTTGAGATGTCCGGGTGCAGAAATGCTGAAATAGAGCGGACATAAGCTGCAAAATCCTTCCAGTTGCTCACAAAGACGTGTCTGCGAGATGGACCATAGTAACACACAGGTATATAGTAGCACACATGCCAGTCATACCAATACAACTATAGAGCAAAGTCTCTTCTACAATCCTGTCATGTCGCTAAGTCTTCAAGTTCTCTAAATTATTTTTTTTAAAGTTTAATTTAAGGGGGAAGTTTTTTAAAAAATTATCGTCCGCCTTCAGATAATCGGTAAATCAGCAACCGACGTTAAATTAGGCGCCATCGCGAAAAGGTTGAAGATAAGGAAATGAAGAAATGTTTAGTGTGAAACTGGCTATTCGATGATTTCGAGCCTTAAGGAATAAAGAAGACGGAAGAAAAAGCTGCATTTGTAGAGCATTCAAAATTTATAAAAAGTACAAAGTTGCTACCAATAGTCCTGCCATATATTGATTAAAAATAAACATAAAAAACTCACACGTCTAAGTTTAGAACTCTCATCGTCGTATGAACTACGGGGCATAGGCTCGGGTTTGTTAGTTGAAGTGACTCCTGCCAATGAGACCTCATTAAAAGGTTAACAGATTACAACACAGTTCTACTAGCCTCAGTAAATATTTGGTGAGGTGGGAAGTGAAAAATAGGCACCGCTTGGAGAATAATAGACGAATAATTAAGTAGATTGCAAAAACAAGCATCATTTGTGAAGACACTACACCTCACTTTACTAGAAAGGCAACACTCGTGACAGTAATAAAACGATGTTATAAATTCGTGAAAAAAAACTGTTCCAAGGACCGACTTTCTATTAACCTCGGTATCGGATTATAAATAAGATTATACAATGAATTATAATAGGGATTATTATAAAATAAACAACATGATAAAATCAATCTTAATAAGGGTTATAAAGGAAATTTTTGAAATTCCCAGGACAGACTTTCTCTTTACCTCGGCATTGGTTTTTTGTATGGAAGCAAACGTATGTAGTGTAACAACGTCGCTACTGCTGAGAAAGAAAATGTGTTTAGGGTCAATAATATGCCAGAAAGGTCTAGAGTCACCGGGTTGGGAGGCAAGGCGCTTCATGACGGTGCACTGGCAACTAGAATTCGGTCCACTTATCCTACTAACACACCCTATTTCTAGAGACATCTTGCGTAGGATCAGCTACGCTTGTGTTGTATATGTGTTTTGTACGAAGGAAAAAAAAAACTTTGTGAAGTTTGTAAGTTCACCTAGATGTTCATGGGTAATGCTATGTAAAAATATTTCTAAATGTTAAAATACTCATTATTATCCCCTAGAATTGATAGTTTTATCCATTATTTCTATCTGTACTTTTACTACTTACACGTTTTTACGTTTGCGTTTAAGGTACATTTTGAAAACGGTGGATGTTTAATTGATACCATTGTGTGTTGTCGGTAGCACTGTTCGCGATGTGCTCATTTCTGGCAGAATCCAACGTCCTTCATCCTCATTCCACATTGAGTCCTTCTTCACTTTTTCGATATTGTAGTAATTGCATTCCTAGGCAATTTTTGGTGGCCAGATGGTAATTTGATAACAAAAATGATGATAAAATGAATCAGTAGTTTTCAACATTGCTAATTCTTACTTTTCTTATTGACGGCTGTATTTTCTCAAGGATCTGCGTTAGGAGTTTTAGTTGTTGGTCTTGTTTTCTAATCGTATCCAGATAGTCGAGCCGATCAAGTTCGAATTCTCCTTGTAAATCCTCAACTTCGCTTTCCAGAGCTTTCGCCTGTAAACAAACCCGAGACCGAACCATGAAGTCGAAATAAACTTCCAAGAACTATTCCAATGTTTCACATCTTCATTATATCCGAACGTCATCTTTCTCGAACACTTCTTTGGACTTGAATCTCTTCTTTCGAGCATTTCATCCAGTCTCTCAGCTTTTCAACTATTTACCAAATTTCCTCATAAAGCAACCGGGCTTCAATAATTTTTACAAGCCACCAGAAGTGTTTATGAATTTCTAAGCACAAATTTGTACGCTCATTTGTTTTCAAAAATTTTCCATGCGTAGCATGTAACAATTCCCAAAGCCGACGTCCTATTAACTTCAGCATTGATTGATAATTCGATGTTTTTTCTTCGACAAGCAAACATGAGGTGGTATCACGGATTTCATTAGCATAGAACAGCCAAAGTTTCGGCGGTTTCACCTTTTTCAGAGCCTGGAAAGGTCAAACTGGTGTGCAATGTACTCAGTCAAACACTTTCATAACCTTAGCGGATAGGGCTTGACGGTTTCCTGCTTAATGTTACTTTAGCCTTTGACCTTATAGAATCGCAAATTAAAATTGACCCACCCATTATTCTCCTCCAAAGGGAATCCTCAAGGCATTGAACGCAATAAGATTCCTTCGACTTGCACATCTTCAATTGCTCGTACATGTTGCCTTGCTTGAACCAACGATAGGCGCATAGTAGTCGCGTTTCGAAGGCCAGTACTTGTTGGCTATCCTTTGGTAGGCCACATACATCATGTAGTCGCCGGTGTTTAGGAGGCAGCGTAGGAGGAAAAAATTTTTGATTTACGATTCTATTAGGTCGAATGATAAAGTAGCCCTAAGCAGAAAATTGTTAAGACTTATCCGCTGAGGTTAAGTGTTTGGCTGAGTAGATTGCATGCCAATTCGACCTCTCCAGGCTCTGCAGAAGGCAAAACCACAGAACCTACTGCTGTTGTGTGCTAATGAATTCTATAATGCCAACCTCGTGTTTGCTTATCCAAGAAAAACAGTTAATTTCTAGACATAATTCTGCACCAAACAGCCGTCAGCTTCTTTCGATCGATCTAACCATTAAAAAGTTTTTTCCTCGTACGCGCAAAACAGAATTTTCGTACACAACAGGAACGATAATCTCTATGAAAAATAAGAAAGTATTCTAAATAAGTCTTTGAGGAACTTAGCGTCATACCCGTTGCCCTCATTTCATTTTTTTTCTTCTAGAAAATAACAAACAGAAATTTTATTATTGACGAACGGAAGATTGTATCGAATGGCCACGATAGAATGGAACGCTTTAGTGAGCGTTGAGCTGATTTTCCTGCAGACAATCAATTCTACTGAAGAAGGCGGAAGCGAATAAAAAAGTGTAAAAGGACTCTATTGAACAATCTTGAAAGAGTAGAGCCATTGGCTGAAAAGAAATAAAACTGTTAGCTTACCCGATTTTTCTCACGTTGCAATTCAGAGGTGACTGCGTCGAGTTTTTCTTGTGTTGAACTGTACACTTGTAGAAGCGGATCATCCCGATGCACGTTGAGGGCTGCTAAAAGTTCTCTTTTTTTTATTTTTAAATAAATGTAATAGAATATCGAAAGGATAAAGCTATCGGCGTTGATCAATCCCCTGAGGGATGCGGTATGCATTCGACTTCATTAAGCGTCATTTAAAGGTGATTGAATGCATATCTGGCCTTTACAATGGCTCGCGGTGGCCTACCGATGTATCGAGCCAGTGCTGCTATCTTCTCAGACAAGTGTGGTACCAATTTGCTCACCCCGGAGGGATGGAGAGCTTGGTGGGCCATGGGTGTGATCGATTCCACGTGTGTGTTGCGGAGCGCCTCCTACCACTGCGCCACACGCACCCTCACGGAATATTAGATAGCATAAATGTTTACTTTACTGTTACTGGTCCTGGTTTGTTACCCGCTTTCTTATCCATTACATTGTACTCATACATGGCATGTGATCACATTGCTTTACTGATTTGGTCAACAGCTGTTTCGATCTTTAGTTTAATTATTTATCACGCCATATCTCTCCGATCATGGTAGGGATGCATTGTTAGACAGTCTGGTTACTGAAGGAGCTTTCCATGCTTTTTAAAAGAAGGTCTTTTTATCGAGGCTACAGTGAAACCAAATATCGAAGTGAAATCGAACTCGATTATGAAATCGGAATGGCATGTAGTGAAATCTATCGAAATTATGATGAACTTCCACCACTTAATCATGAAGTAATCCGGAAATCATTTTCCTGCATAAACTGTGTCGAAATCTTACCAAGGATTATAAGCTTTCTCAGGGGTTCCGCTTAGAGTTTCGCGCTTTTTTTAACCATTTTTCCTAACAAAGCACCAAGGGACAGTGTGTAGACGAAGGAGAATCTCGTAAAACTCGTTTATCATGAAATTAACTCATACGCCGTAAATCTCTTGAACCATGACATCGCTGTTATGCCAAAGCGATGCAGGTTTTCATAAGCCCCGTAGGACGTTATAAAAAATGGCATCCCAGAAAACGTAGAAACCTAGCGTTTTGCGAAGAACTATAACAATAATATATCATGGTCCATTGCGCCGTTATCTACAGCTCTGTTGATTAATTGTACTTTGGAACGGGCTAACACTGTCTGCTCGAGATTATGAGAGGAACATGGTGAGGTACAATTATGTGAGAAAAGGCGACGATATATTCTCGAGTCGTTGCTGAATCTTCGTATAAACTCCGTTATCTGCATGAATGACCGTTGCAAAACAACATACCGAAAGCTGGAAGTGTAGGGACCTTCATGACATTTGAGGACGAAGCAAAGAAACACTATCGAGCAATAATGATACAATTGCTACCAGACTTGCTGGGAAAAACTCCTTATGACCCATGAAGCTCGACGACTACTTGTGGTTATCACGAGAAAGCCCCAGGAAAGTTTTATCGGCATTCTAAGAGGGATCACTAGCCGGCATTCAACGACACTCAAGAAGAAGCCGAAACCCTTACGGGGCCACATAGTCCACATATAAATCTGAAAACCGTCGATAATGGGTGGTAGACAAGGAATAGGCGAAAGAAGTGCTGTGATTCGCAAAATACAAGGTAACGCGTAATAAAAAATTAATAAATCAATTGACAAACAATTAACGATAATGGTGACGACCATAATAATCTCCAACTCACCTGCTAATCGCTGCATCTTTGTCTCAGCGTCCTTAAGTTTTTTCGTTCTCTTTTCTTTTAGTTGTTCGTTATCCGCCTATAACATTTTGGGCGTTTTTTCCTTCCCTTCTCTTTTTTCTCTAAAGCTTTAATACTCATGAAAAAAAATTTTTCCCGAGTTCATATCCATTGCCTACAGCTCGCGTCACTAGATTTAAAAAATTTCAGCTTTTAAAAAGAAAATTCAAGAAATCGATACCAGTTCTCCTCCAACAAACTGCTGTTGTAGTTGCTGTAGCTTTCGGGCTGCTTCGTTAGGATCTAAGCCTTCTATGGTGTCCAGGTCAGAATTCGCCTGACAGTAAGTAATTGCTGACTATGGGATTAAAAAATTTAGTTCATACTTGAAACCAGTGGCGAAAAGAAGAAGTGAGTTCGAAATTTGCATATGAAAACATATTTCACCAACTTTTTCGTATTGTTCCTTCAGCACCTGAAGTTCGTGAGCTAGTTCAGCCTTGCTCATTTGCTCCTTGTGGTACTCCTCTCTAAAACAAATAAGTTTACTAGCAATTTACAAAAAAGGCTGCAAGAATTCTTTAGGCTTAGCACGAATAGTTGGCAAAGTGTTGCTTGCAAGAAAGCGGAGCATAAAAGTGGTAAATTGGTTATCACAACGTGATAAATTAGAGAGTTAGAATTAAAAAGTAACAAAATCAATATTCAGTGCCTAGTATGTCCACACTTTCTATCCATTTCGTTTTCCCGATTTTAAATTTTTTGCCCTCTATTTCCAAAAAGAAGGACGGAAAATTCATTTCTTCACAATGAATTTGCCATGATCCAGGGTTTCTTACCTCAATTCTCTCATTGTCTCCTCAAGCTCTTCGCGTAACTTCGCCCTTTCGGCTTCGATATCGAACGGAACTATCGATGCTGCTGAAAATTGTCGTAGTTTACTTCGCTTCCAAAAGAAAAATCCAAATCCCCATAAAAATCTCATGCATACATAGTAGCTGGTGGCTTATAGTAGCCGTCTCTGGCCTATCACAACCAATCGATACCGCGCATTTTTTTGTTACCATAAAAAGGTGGCGAACGGTTATCATTATTATTATCACTATTATTGTCATTATTATTGTTGTTACTATTATTATCACGCAAAGTCCTTAGTTAAAAGATGAGGGTGTGATGTAACCTACTCCATATTACTGTTTACTCCCCCCATCGCAACACCTTCTCCTTTGCCTTAACACAGGACAACAACAAAATAAATAAACGTTTTCATCCCTTTCATGTAAAATGCTTTATTAGATGTGTTTGCCAAACTAATCTCTGACTGAAGATTGTGAGCAGGCAAACGAAAACTTGAAAAGAAAGAGAAACCATTTGCTGGTGCAAGCAACGCCTTAAGGCGCTCGATCTCCTCTTGATACTCTCTGAGTAAGGCATCTTTCGGATCCTCGTTGATCTTTGGTTTATTCTTAATGTTCTTCGCACGATTCGCATATCTAGAATAACTGATATTGTAAAGCCAAAAAATAAAGTGTTCACCGCTGTTCAATCTTGTGCTTACCATGATTTAATTTCCATTCGTAGGGGAAGCTGAATGCAAATTTGGCCTACACAATGATTTTTGGTGGCTTAGTATTATACATTTAGTACTTTTATGCTTCTACAATATCTGGTACCAATTTGCTGATCCTGCGTAGAGGTATAAGGGTGGTTCGCTGAAGCAGGGGCCTGGGGCCAAACCAGTGATCATAATTGTAGTGCAGGACACCTCTGACCACTGTGTTATAAGCCTTCATGTAACAATGCATGCAACAATGCTTTAGTGTTAAGTAGATGAAAAAACAGGTTAATGTCGGCGTTAATGGATGCTGGTGAAATTCTGAACGTGGTGAATATACCTGAGTGTCGATAACGTCTCATCATAATTATTATCAGAAGGCGAGATGCATGCTATCATTATGGTCTTCGTATTACCTCCAAGCGAATCCTAAACAGATTTCTAAGCGCGCTGGTTTTAAAACAATCCATAAAGTCAAGTATTCTTCGTAAATCACTCTACATTGCAGCACCTATCATTAAAAATCATAAAAAGAATCATGAGTTGAGTATAATTGCGGCATGCATTCTGAAGATCACTGTAGAAATGTTAAGCATGCATAAATCGTTCTCCAAAGAATCCGTACTTTGTGAAACAATCGTAATGATGCTGAGATATTTGCAAAACTACGGACCGCAAGTGTCTGCGGTGGGGAACGAACGCGCTATTGTCCCTTCCAGGGAGTAACGTGCTCACTACCACACCATGCAGGTCCTTTGTTTCGCCTGTCTATCAGCTAGTTCTATCGATTTTTTTGCCATCAGCAATCACCCGTCAACAGGGATTGATCTGGGGAGCCATAGTCGGCATTGAACCCAGTCAAGCTGAGGCTACAGCTGAAATTCACAATGTTGACTTTTTATTCACTGCCTCTTACTAGTTTTTTACCGCAGGGTATTATTTGTGAAACAGCCATAATGATGCTGAAATATTTGCAAAACTCTGGACCGCAGGTGCCTATGGTGGGGAACGAACGTGCTATTGTCCTTTCCGGGGAGTAACGCGTTCACCACCACACCATGCGGGTCCTTCGTTTCGCCTGTCTCTCAGCACCATAGCCACCTGCGGTCCAGAGTTTTGCAAATATCTCAGCTTCGTTGAAGTTATATTTCGCAATATACCCTGCCATCAAAAAAGAGTAGGCAGTAGGCAAAAAGGTTAAAATTGTGATTATAACTACAGCCTCAGCTTAACTGGGTTCAATGCCGATTTGGGCTCCCCAGATCAATCCCGTTGACGGGTGATTGCTGATGGCAAAAAGATCGATAGAACTAGCTGAGAGACAGGCGAAACGAAGGACCCGCATGGTGTGGTGGTGAACGCGTTACTCCCCGGAAAGGACAATAGCGCGTTCGTTCCCCCACCATAGGCACCTGCGGTCCAGAGTTTTGCAAATATCTCAGCTTCGTTGAAACCATTAGTGTTAGTTGAATTTTATCTATTTGACCACTCAGATGTGTTGTCCGCAACATTTCTTCTATTCTCTTCATCATCTAGCAAGCGTAATCCGTAGACATGGTCCTGTTCATTTCTGTTTTCGGCTTTGACCTAAGGATCCGTCACCTTTCTTTTCATATACAAAATAAATGCTAGTTGAGCGTGGTATTTAGCGTCTCGAATTACTGTGTTAGAGAGGTTTCAACCATTAGCAGCTGCAGGCCAATGTGGATTGGTTCAAGGATTATTGACGTCGAAAAACTAGTATACGTCCAGAAGCGTAGCGATTCTCACAGTTAATCGGCCGACCAGTAGAATGCCATGCAGCGAGCTGCACTGCTGTTCCTAACAACTTCATTTAACTCGCAAGTCTCATTGTTATTTAGTTACTTGGAGCCAGCACTTTCATATTTTGATTTGAACCTTTCATGTTTAACTCTAAAATTTTCAATCTTAATCTTTTTTATTTGCTGCCTACTTTTACTGAGAGACAGACGAAACGAAGGACCCGCATGGTGTGGTGGTGAACGCGTTACTCCCCGGAAAGGACAATAGCGCGTTCGTTCCCCACCGCAGACACCTGCGGTCCGGAGTTTTGCAAATATCTCAGCATCATCTTAGTTGTATTTCACATGATACTCCGCCGTTAAAAAATTTAAAAAAAAGTAGGCAGCAAATAAAAAGATTAAAATTGTGATTTCAACTTCAGCCTCAGCTTAACTAGGTTCGTTGCCGATTTGATCTCCCTAGATCAGTCCCGTTGACGGGTGATTGCTGATGGCGCAGATCAATAGAACAATCTGAGAGACAGGCGAAACGAAGGACCCGCATGGTGTGGTGGTGAACACGTTACTCCCCGGAAAGGACAATAGCGCGTCCGTTCCCCACCGCAGACACCTGCGGTCCGGAATTTTGCAAATATCTCAACATGATCTTAGTTCTAAAATTTTCGTTCCATTTTTTCGTCGAAGTCATAGAGAAAATGTTTCAAAACACAAGAGCCAAAGCAATGTGCCTTTACAGATTGATATTTGTGTGGTATATAGAGATTTAGTGAAGAATGCATACTCAAGCTAATATTATCGACTTTATGAACATCATAGGTATATTTGGCTTCTCTTTTACTAATTTCTATTATCACCTGCAGTAATCGCGTGAGCTTTGAATCGCGATATGGGATATGCTTCGATTTCCCATCCACTAAAGCTGATATGACGTTTCCCAAAGCGGACAGCGATAAGTTGATTTTAGCAGCCTCTTTAAAACGATCCCCAGTGGCCCCCTGAAACACGAGGAAACCATTTTTCGTCCAGTTGCCTGTTCTCTACTTGAAATGCATTTCATTTTTTTCCAACCTGTGTATGAAAACGCATAAAAAGGATAAAGGATAAAGTTTCGGCGTTGATCAATCCCTGAGGGATGCGCCATGCCATTCGACTTCGTTAAGTATCGTTGGAGGTGATTAAATGGATATCCGGCCTTCACTGACCCGACCGGTGACCCGCAGTGGCCTACCGAAGTATCGAGCCAGCGCTGCTATCCTCCCAGACAATCTTGATAGCAATCTTCCGACCCCGGTGGGATGGAAGGCATGATGGGTCATGGGCACGGGGCGGGGGGTCGATTCCACGTGTATGGCGCAATGGCGCCTCCAACCATTGCGCCACACGCGCCCTTATGAAAATGAAAATGCACTGTTGAAGAATTTCGCTCCACTTCTAAACCATGTTATTCAAAAATTGGGATTAACAAATTAACAAAGTACTAATGAATATGACAAAAGAATGCAATAATAAGTGGTCTGAGCCATACATGCGTCACATATGTGTCACGTCGTTTGTTAGACATGGGAACGAGAAATTAATATTTGCACAGAAAAAGTACCGTTTCTACTGACAAATATAAAAACCAAAAAATAGACGACAATGATGGGAAAAGCGAAAGACAGAGTAAACTTCGTAACTAAAACAATAAGTAAGGAAATTGGCAGGATTTCCTTAACTCTGTGATTTTTCCTCGTCAAAATCTGTTTGGAAAACTCTTGTCAGGTGGAGAGCAATAGAAGAAGAGTGAATGATTGAAAGCGTTACTACAACCATGAATGCTTAATCTATTGTGAAGTAATATTTAAAACAAGTTCATTAAATAAATAGCTGAAACAAATCAACATACTGAGGAGTGCTTGATAAAGAAAAGGTTTTTTTATGTCACAAAAAATTAAAGAACTACGAACGCCCACCGGTCTTAGATTGACGTTCACTGCCTGCGAGATCGACAAGGTTCAGCTTTCCAGTTCGAATTGAACCGTTCTCCATCATCCCCTCCACATAGACAGTGAATATCGAATGGCTACGTGATGAATCCTAAACGGTAACGATCAGTATGAGTACAGCACGAAAATATGCCTAATCTACTTATCGCAGCACACAGTTGAAAAGGTAGGTATTGATTAATTCTAACGAAAACGTTATTGCAGAGTCAGATATTCGAATTTAGTGAAGCATTTGATAGCGTTTCCAACTTCAAATGAGTTGTAGCCCAAAGTTCTAATCCCGTACACCGTTATTGATTCTACAAGCTTATAGAATATCGTCTTTTCTTTCAATTCGAATAGAATTTTATTAACGAACGATTCATGCAAGGGGTCTCATCGAACGACAACACTTCGCCGTAGTTGGTTAGTGAATTGTCATTTTTTAAAGCACAGGTTCGTATCAGTTTACACTTCAAGTTCTGACCTACAAAAGGAAAAAGGTGCGAAATTAAAGCCTTTTCGTTTGTTCTTCGCCACTACTTTAAGATTAGTTCTCTGCGAGGTGATATGGCATTCCCCTCCCAACGGTTTACCGCCTCATCGTGACTGGGAGGTGTTCCTGGGTGTCGGCCTGCCATATACAGCGGGGGGATTCGCCTCCTTGGCAGGGTCTCCCAAGCGGGGAAGGAGTCTGGCGTTTCCATGAGGAAGCCTAGCTAAGAGTAAATCAATACAGGATCCACCACCATCCTGGTATCAAAGTCGCATGGTGGCAAATCTCCTTCTGATCCACAAAGGCTGCAACTGCCTGTGGTGGTGAAGACCAGGGGCAGACTTTGGCCAGGCTGTCCTTGGGATTCTAGGAAACCACAATGGCTTAACCAGCAGATCTCTGAAAATGGTAATTATACTGGGGACCGCACTACTAGTGAGGACGGGCCGTTCAAGTATCAAGTAAGATATGGCGTTCTGAAAGAAAGCCGGTTGCCGCTCTAATTCAGTTCACCACGTCGCGCAGCTGTACTTTATTTCACGATTTCGTTATTTGATCAAGTAATCTTTTTTGAAACTGACCGTCATTTGACCTCTATAGTAAGATAGTTAATACGTATTTATAATGTTGAGCTTACACGAGGTTGATAAAGATGTTCATTCGGCTACCGTTTCGACGCTTGTGGACTGTCGACTCAGATCGTCGGCTCTGATGAAGACAAAGACGTCGAAACATTAGCCGAACAAACATCTTTATCAATCTCGTCTAGGCAAAACATTATAAATACATGATGGTTAATCGCGGTTTTTATTTAGAGAGTGGCAAACATAAGAATCAAGGAACAGTAATTAATAAGAGTTTACTTTGAAAAGAATCAGAGAATAATTCAAAGTTGTTCGAGTTTAAGCACGAGGAAATAACGAATCTAGTTGGTTGGCGTTCGGAAAGCACGGTATCCTTGGTGTGAATTTATTCAATTGCTCATTTTTAGTTCCTCGTCTTCATCAGTGCTACCTTGTTCAACTGTTCTTTAATTTCAATGATGCTGAGATATTTGCAACACTCTGGAAAGCAGGTGTCTGCGGTGATTAATGAAGGCGCTATTGTCCTTTCCGGAGAGTAACGTGTTCCCCACCACACCACGCGGGTCTTTCGTTTCGCTTTTCTCTTAGCTAAGTCTATCGACCAACTCCACTAGCAATCACCTGTCAACGGGATTGATCCAAGGAGCCCAAATCGGCAACGAACCTATTTAAGCTGCGGATGTAGTTATAATCACAATTTTAACTTATTACTTACTGCCTACTCTTTTTAATGGAACGGACTCTTTTAATCTGCTTTAGGAAACGAACGCGTTATTCCTCGGAAAGGACAATGGCGCGTTCTTTCCCCACTGCAAACACCTCTGCGTTCCGAAGTTTTGCAATTGTCTCAGCATCATTGAAGTTATATTTCGCAATATACCCCTGCCATTAAAAAGAGTAGCAGTAAATAATAAATTTAAATTGTCTTTAATTCCTCTTTGCTTTAATTTTTCGGGTCTAGCAAAAACATTCTCAGTTCGTCCGTCTTTGTCTTCCACACTATCATTTTCTGTCTTTTGATACTCGTTTTCAGTTTTGTTTCACCACAACAAAAAAACTTCAGTGAAAACCTCTATTGAGCAGTAGGTTGACCAAATGTAAGAATTCTGACCTTATTCATCAAAGTCGCGCCGACATGTCTGTTACTAAAACCTTTGTCCATCAGCTCATGACACGTCTCTACATCATGACAAACGTGCATCGATAGACCGGCAACATATACACCGCGTTCTGTGTGCTCCTACAAGAAGACTAATCAGGTATAGAATATTAATGCAAAGTTTTTTCCAAGCATTGCTGTAAATGACTCCTTAAAAGTCAGCCCGTCAATGCCGCAGGACATTATTGCTTTATATGAGTTCTTAAACTTATTAGCAGCAAATAGAGAACGTATGCTTTCCAGTGTTTACCGCATACTAACAAAGAATCGACAAAACTTGGCTGTTAGGAAGGCAACGGTGTTGGTATCAGTCCTTTCAGTGAAAAAGTAATGACTCTAGCCATTACATATCGTGAGAAGATTTGAGGGGGAAAAGCTTGAGCCATACAACATATAGTACATGGGTCGTACTGATCAACGCTTACGCACGCCCAGTGAGCCACAAATGGAAATACGTTAAACTCACCTTTATGTCTAATTTTTGATTTTTATCTGCACCGAGTAGATCTCGTACCTCTTCGTTATAGATCTGAATAACTGGCTTAGATAACTTTCAAAATTATTCTTTTCGTTAGTACTTGACAATGGACAAATTAATATTCTTTAACGTTTCTAATTTGGATGCTTAAATGGGTTATTCCAACGCAGTACAATGGAGGTCAAAGCATTCTTGCAAGATCTTGCAAGATTCCAGGAAAGATCATGCTTGATAAGCATCCATTAATATCAAAGAAGAAAAGCGACACCAGAATTTAGGCCACAACTGAACTTATGCACGAATCAGACCACAGTCATGCATAATGACAATTGTAGGATAACGAGACCAATGGAAGCACTGCAAGTGGCTTGAAATGTAGACAGGGCTGGTGAAGTAAGTGCCTATGTCAGTTAGTGTGCAGTATTGTTCTATAGTAATATCATTGATAATAATAATAACGATAGTACTAATAATAACATAAACAACAATGATAATTATTTTTTTTATTTTATATGAACCGTCTTCACACCAACTGTGTAGATCCCAGCACTCTCGCATTCGATTCGTTTCCTTGCATCCATTGTCCACGAAGATCTTCCAACTTTACGTGTGGTTTCGGTTGTTGCTTGAGGATTTTCATTTCATCTCGAATGTCGTAGGATGCTGGTCGAGCAATTATCCCTAGAGACCTGAGATAGTCGGGCTGGAGCCTTACCAACTGGATTACAGACAGTGATTTTTTTTTCCCAGACAAGTCCGGTACCAATTTCCTCACCCCCAGAAGGATGACAGGCTTGGTTGGCCCGGAGCTGAATCGAAGTAGCACCGTGCTCGTGATGATGGACATCACTACCACTGTGCTATCCGTCCCCTAACAATAATAACTGTGTTATATAATAATAATAATAGCAATAATAATAATAGCACTGTTTCAATGCGCTTTATACTACACGATGCTAATGCTGATTAATACAACAGGTGAAAAGGAGCATAGATGAAAAAGGACGGGACTGCAGCTTCAAAAACTAATAATTTGAAACGCTGTTAAGAAGCTTTGAACAAAAGTTTATGATAAACCTCTAAATAGCTGCAATGTATAAGAAATTTCATGTTCTCAGTGGTTGCGGTCGCAAGGAAGATGTGCTCGAATGCTCGTGGTATGATACCTCGTTGGGTTGGAAGATCACCGATACCTGAATATCCTTCTTTTAAGGTATGCTGTGAGAACACCTCCAATAATGCACTTTCATCAGATTCCCAACATCGCATATTTACAGGTGCGAAAGAAATGTGCATAAACTTTAGGAAGCTCATCATGTTCACCAATGAATAAAATGTCGAAGCAATTATAAAGATAGTGTTAAGGCCAACATGGTTACTGTAAAGCAGAAGGTCGCTGTCACATTTCTGATTTAAAAACGACTGCTCTTTCCCCTTATAAGACTTCGAAAAGGGTGTTTGGATAAAATCTACGCTTCCTTTTCTAACTTATCGTCACCAGAAGTAAAGGCATTCTCGCTATAGATGATTTAGTTTTCTGCCATTCTATAGCAAAAATTTATGAATGAATGAATCAAGATGTTAGCAGACTCCTGTCTCTTTGTCACCACTTGTCCAATCAATTTAAAATAAATCGCTCTCAAAGGTCTTTTTGAATAGTTCCATAGTCTAGCAAAGAGTAATGAGTGATCATTATTCTTTCCACTATAGTTTAACCTAATCACTAAGAGTATACTCTAAAAGACTAAACTAACTAGTTTAACTTTAAAAAAAAGGGCTTACCTTGCATCGAGAACGTTTTTCCAGAGCCAGTTTGACCGTATGCAAACACAGTGCCATTGTAACCTTCGATTACATTCTAAAACCTTGCGATTTGTGAGGTCATCGCCTACAATTTAATGGAAATAAAAAGATTTATGGCCAGTGTTTAAGATCTCTAAGCATGTATTAAGATATTTTTGCAATGATAGAATGAGCGTTGATACTTCGACTAATGGATAGACTATATCGTTGTAGATCTGTTCGCCGGTGGCATCCATGTAGTATGCGCCATCGAAGGTGAACATTTTCGGAGGGCCGTCGGAGAGCAAAGTCACCTGAGCAGAACCCGCATCCATTTGAACGCATATCTGAAAAGCCCCCTGTTATATGTGGGAAAGCCCAGTGGACCAATTAATTAATTAATAAAACAACCAAAGACTGCTTGGACACTGAGCAAGTAAACTGTCTTTGCTTTTGACATGGTATGCACTGCTTCCACTGAAATTCTTACCGGTGCAAGTGGGTTCCCCCTTGGTATCGAACAGCAGTGTGCATTAGATGACTGCTCTTTTTGAGATAGATAGAAAAAGCCGACAATGAGTTCTGTATTTCCATCCAAAAACCCAGGTGTCATTCATCTTCATAGAAAATTACCCATTTTCAAGGTATTAGAAGGTCAAAATCCTCTTCAAAACGGTTGGCCTGTGATGACGACTTGGGTAAATTTTGTGATGACGAAAAAATGACAGCGCTTCTAACCAGCAAAAAAGCTGAAATAAAATTTCAGTAAATCTCGGGTGAATCTTCTTGAAGACAGAACACTCAAATACAGACGAATCTATTTTATCTAATTTACTTGCTTCTCATACGAATGCGTCTAGCAATATGGCAAAACTTCTTTGAATCATTTCTACCATATAGCGAATGAATTGGCGAAGGAGATAGTACCTTTCTTACAGGATTTTTTCTCCCACTTACGCAGTCCAATTTGAAACGAAGTTTTGTGCAGCAAAAAAAGAATTGATTTTAAAGATTAGCACCACATAGTCCAGTAAGATTACGGTACATGGAGGACTTATGCTTAATCGCATTTTATTTACTCCAGGAGAATCACCTATTATGCTTACATAGGCCATCTGTGTAAAGATGATTTCGAATCCGTTTTAATAAAAGAAAAAAAATATGAGTTGGTAATTTGCCAGTAATTTTCCAGTGATGAGAGCTGTAGGTAATCTATAACTCTGTAAGCTCGCTTTTCGCATGAGATTTCATTATCTCATCAATAAAAAAAGCTGTTATCAGTAGGTGTATAGCACAAATTCCTTTTCTAAACTGATAAGTAGAGTATAAACGACTTTCACTCAAGTGTTTTATGAGCTACTATGTGGCTTATAGTGTCTCTTCCGTTGACGTTTTCTACAGTCATAAGGCGACTAATCCAAAGTTACTTCAGTGTAAGTGCAATTTTCCATTTATTTTACTCTATTATATGATGATGGTGTAATTACCAGTTTGACGCATTTCACTGTGAACGCGTCAGAGCACTCAAGGTTTTTTTTTGGCTTCTCTTACAAACCACATCAAAAAATAGCAAATTCTTCCATTTTATAAAAAAGGAGAGAAAGAACGAGAAAAGGGCTTCGAAACACTACGCTAATGTCCTAGAAAACCTTAAAGTTTTATTACAATCGTTAGATTAATTGAATTGACTCTTAGCACTTCGAACATAGGCAGAACAGACGCTCTACACAATCTCACACACATGCTACACTGCTTAGTCGTCACTGTCTCGAGCGGTCTCCCGAAACAGTGTTTCATAGGCGCAGTGACATCAGATAGTAAAACCTTTGACCACTTCCTGGCTATTGCTGCTCTGTTGCCGTCTTGTATAAGTATAATATGTGTATATATATATATATATATATATGTACATATAAATATGTATAAGTTGTAGAAGTATGAACGACAAGCTCTATAAGGAAAATAAAATCGTCCGCCAAACCATGTGCCGAACTCTACTACCAGTGTCTGACATAAGACTTTCTGCAAAAGTGTCGTACAGACGAGTTGACGACGTTGTGTCGATCTCAAGTCGACATTAATTGGCCGGCGCATTTTTCGTGTCGGTATCTATGGAAATAGAGATATGCGAATGCGAGGGCGTACTCGTATGATATAGGGAAACCCGACAATAATGAGAAATTCCTCAATAATTCGTTCGATCCAGTAAGCAATGACGAAAGCAGGCCAGGAAACACTTTTTCTATGGAGTTGTGTTTATTATTTCGAACAAAAGAATAGTGGGCGGTCGTCTAAGAGTGAAATTTACAGTGTCAAAGAGGTCTTAGTCAAATGTTAGATAAATCTGTGTCTTCTCAGCTTTTCCTTACATCTTATAATGGTACCTCCACGAATAATACATTTCATTTGCTAAGGTCATCAATGATAGTGACGTAATGACTTTTCTCCTACTGTTCTGTTCTTATCGCTTCTCTTGGCGATAAGAAATTTTACAGATAATAGATAGAGGTTAGCAGATAAGTCGGTGAGAACCTCTGTTGCTGAACGCTGTAAAGATTTTAAGCAAACTTTTCAGATATATTCAGCCAGGTGTCATACGTCGCGAAAACAACCATTATTCCATTACAAGATTTCGGAATCTGTACCGATGGTGTACAGCCTTATTCTCCACAGCTATTCTCTACCTTTTTTGTCTTCTCTTTATCACCTCCTGTTCTTTTCCTTTCTTTCGTCTTTCTCTGTGCAAAACCACGCCAATTACTGCACGATAACACAGACAACTACAAGCTAACAGCAAAATCTGGGCCATTGTATTAAGTGCTTGTAGAGTTGAAGAAGGCGCAATCGACTGTATAAGAAGTCATAACGTTGTCAAAAGCATAATCAGCTTAGAACATTACCCGACCAGAAAAAACTTTAAAACCTAAGATTTCTTTCTGGCTGTTTAAATTACACTTATACTATCATGGCAAGATTCTTGGGTCCTATAAACAATAGAAATTCGGTGTTTTCTTCAATAAGCAGATACGAAGTTGGTATCGTAGAATTTATTAGGATACAATAGCTGACATTTCGGTGGTGTCGCCTTCTTCAGAGAAGTTTATTCGTTGTAAGTATTCCAATTGGTGGATAACAGCCGCACAGAGTAATACATGGGCGAGGACTGTCCATGTCTCAGTCCATGAGTTGTCAATCAATGCCGAGGTTAATAGAAGGTTGGTCTTGGGAATAATATTTCGAATGCAATTTTCTGAAGCATTTTCGCCGTCGATGAAGTTGCAACTAGTTCTGATGGTGTTTAAATAAGTAATACCTGATTGTCTTGTGCTTCCATGAGCACAATCGGCTAGTAAGAAGTAAGCTTCGTGGTCTATTCTAGTAACTTCTGGACGATAACTACTTCTAATCCATGAAAGTCGCCCTGATAGCAACTCTGTTCGTTTTTGAGTGATCAGTTTTGTATGCCAACATTGTAATTCACTATGGACATTTTCGCCTTCGTCACAGAAGTTCTACCCTGTAGAAATTCAGAGGAAATTCAAAATGTTATAGTTAGTGCTCGCATTCAGCTAAACCGAAGATTAATTATTTCGACATATCTGGTTTCGCAAATTGTCTCTGTCTTTTGACGTTGTTTACTTTTGAGTTGAAAGTTTTATTACAATCGTTAGATTAATTGAATTGACTCTTAGCACTTCGAACATAGGCAGAACAGACGCTCTACACAATCTCACACACATGCTACACTGCTTAGTCGTCACTGTCTCGAGCGGTCTCCCGAAACAGTGTTTCATAGGCGCAGTGACATCAGATAGTAAAACCTTTGACCACTTCCTGGCTATTGCTGCTCTGTTGCCGTCTTGTATAAGTATAATATGTGTATATATATATATATATATATATATATATACATATTATACTTATACAAGACAGCAACAGAGCTACAATCACTCAGGGAAAGTGGTCAAGATTTTACTATCTGATGTCACTGTAGTCAAATGGCGCTCTTAATCAGTCTTTATTTGTCTATCACAATTAAATTAAGATTCTCAAGACCGACTTCCTATTAACCTCAGCATTGATTGATAATTCGCTGTTTTTCTTCAATAAGCAGGCACGAGGTTGGTATTATTTATTATATATATTATATACTTATTACATTATTTATTATATAATACCAACCTTGTGTCTGCTTATTGAAGAAAATAAAGATTCTTCTAGCTTTTATCGTGCAACAAAGCGTAGAGAAGACACCAAGCACAGCGACAATCTCATGGCTTAGGTTCAACCTGTAACCTTGTTAAGTCTACCAAGAAGTTCTAGATGTGCAGTTCCACAAATGCCTATTTTTCTGCACAAACTCTTGAGCCGTTTTCTACCTCTCCTCTACTTCGAACAACACTTTTTGAAGAACGACCGTCTACACCTGCTTCATATCCCAGAGCATTTTCTTGTTTTTCAAGACTGTTTTCGAACTAATGAAGCTTTTAAAGCTAGTTGTGCATACCGAGCTCATTAGAGATTACTTGCTCTATTGCAATGCTTACAAATTACTGTGTTTTTTGATAAGTTGATACGAGGTGATGAATTCATTTATCTTGTAATCGTCGTCGTTTCTTTCTAGAGATCTCATTCAATTAAGGGATCTCTTGCCACTTAGTCGTCAGGGTATGTTTCTCGTTGTAAAGATGATGGATAGGAGATGGCTGACCAAAAGCGACCACGTGCTTGTTTAAAGAAGGTGGATATGGAATGCAGATTTTATACGTCTGCGATGGCAAATTGACTAACACCTATCCAAATAGTCGTTATAATCATGAACGACATGTGAATGGGTTTGCCTGTAAAAAGGCTCTATCATGTACGTCGATTCAGCCGAGAGTATTCAAGTGTAAGGGCCTGGGAAATACAGACTGCGGGTGCAGATCGACCTCGTCTATAAAACAAGTGAGCTTGACGTTTATCTCCGACAGCTCGAGGAACTAATTACTAGTAGTATTGCCAGTGCTTATAGCAAAGCATAGGGAATTGCCAATGTGTATGATAGTGGACGACAAATTTGAGAATAAGGAAGTTCGTAATAAACGTCCATAAAGTGGACGCCACTTTATTATTGTATAATTTTTCACTAGTAAAAGTTCATTTCTTTCCACGTGTAGATTTCACAGATTGTATGAGCGAGGTTTCATAACCCTTAGCAACAGAAGCCGCCATATAGCGCTCGCAACAAACTTTCAGTTTTCAGCGAAAGTTATTAAAATTCTTGAGTTCCCTTAGACACTAACAGTGTTCCAGTCAGCATTTTTTGCCTATAACAAAAGCAAATATTCCCTATTATTCAACGCAAATCATTCACATAAAAAATTCATTTTTTAAGTTGTAAATTTCAAATTATATATCGAAAAAATAACTAGTGAAACCTGAAGCAGAGATGAAATCCCAATTATTGTTGGTGGTACTTAGATAATAAAGGAAATTCGACACGATAGCGAATAGTTAGTAGAAGAGGTAGGAGCGACAAGGGATTAGTGAAATATTCGATCATCTCAAGCAAACTATTAATAATCGATAAAAAATAACTTTCAAACCGGCCGCTATTTAAAACCTCAGTGCTGATAATCACTGCCTTCTTAGCTTGCCCACGACTAGTTGACGAAGAAACCACATAGAGAAGATGAATACCTGGGGACCATCGACTAGGATTATCGGAACTGATGAGGATGAAGTCATTAAAACGTTAACAGGATAAATTTGTTCATTGAACTAGTTTTACCCTAACAAGCCAAGAAGGAATCGATAAAAGAATCAAGACAACACTCAAGAAGAGATGGAAAACAACCGTAATCCCAATATTATCACTTGCTAATTTCGTATTTAAATATTCGTTCAATAATCAATCAAAGCTCGTGAAGCGCAGTGGTTAGAGGTGCTATGCCATACACGTGGGTTCCATCCCATGCCCCAAGTTCATGTAGCCTTCCTTAGGCAGTTCCGCACAAGACTTATCCGCGAGGATAGCAGAAGGAACCTTACACATCGATAGGCCACTACGAGTAACTCCATGGGTCAGATATGCATTTAATCACTCCTTACGATGTATGATGAAGTCAAATCCACTGCACAACCCTCGAAGCGCCGCCAGGTTTATATTTTAATGAGAAGTGAGGAATCAAAAACTTAGGCAACAAAATTAATAGAAGAGATTAAGAGTAAACATAGTAGATAAATGTTTGGAAAACTGCCAATGAAGAAATGTCAAGCGAATTAACAATGGACTTTTTTTCAAAGCTGTTTCAAAGTTTAATAAATCCAGGTGGTAAAAAAAAGAGCTATGCACTCAGCTATCAAATTGTATTCTTTGCGCTAATCATAAGGTCCGTTAGTAGCAATTTCAATGATAACTTAGCCGATTAGTTACCGATTTATACGGAAAAAAATTACTGAAAACTGCAACGGTGTTTCTTTCCGTTTTAAAAATGCGGTTACAACGTTTTAACTCAAAATTTTCGCGGATTTTTGGGTCGCGAAGCGATTTGCTTTTGCCAAGACTCACCTTCGAGTTGAGGCCTTTCTCGCGATCGTTGAGTGGACGACATCTGGCGATGACGCGAACGCTTTCGGCCATCGCTCACGCGACAACGAAGCTACGTTGAACGACCGTCGACCACGGTAGTACGACACGCCCTAGCAACACGCCGCTGGCGACGATGTCATGCCCCCCTCGCGGTCATCGGGCGATGATTTCTTGATAATAAGTAACATTCTAATAAAAACCTGACAACAACAGCAACTAGATCACAATGATGCTATGACATTTGCAGAACTCAGAACGAAAAAAATTAAATCGCACGACCGACTTTCTATTAACCTCGGCATTGATCAAGTAATTCTTCGTATTCTTTTTGAGCAAACACGAGGTGTTATTTTATTCTTTATTCACGAACAAGCTGACGTTTCGGGGGATTTGGTCTCCTTCAGAGCCTGGAAATGTCAAGTTAACAGCAACCTATTCGGCCAAACACCTCCTTAACCAAACAGAAAAAAAGGCTAAACCAAGATTTCAACCACATTTAACACAGAATAGCTTCTTTGCACACTCACCGCTTTCTATGAGCCTCCCACTGGATATGTCGCGTGGAGACCAACCAAACAGAATTCCCATGAAAGCGTAATATGCCCATCCCACCAGAATAACAGGCATATATAGTGCCCAATATCACGCGTGATTTTAAATAAAAAAGATGGACTGCTTCATTCAAACTTGTAAATGACAATGGTCCAGTGTTGAGCATGGGCTCCGAAAGGCATCTCAACTACGTTTACCGAATTCGCAAGACCCGCCTTTCATAAGCAACGTTTTATAGCTGCATTTACACCATTTGAGATGAAGGGTAAGATAAACGGGACATTTTTTATCGCTAGAGTTGTTGTTTGGAGGCCTAGGATTTCCCCTACACCTATCTCGAGCTCCAGTTTCGTAGCCATTAGAAATGGCTATTTACCGTGTAAGTTCTGGGACTCCTGTCTCTGCTCTCTTCCCGTGCACACGTTGATTGCTGTTCAAAATATGTTTCTTACAAGCGCCCTTTTCGTGTGAGAGTGGTGAGAGGAGAGGTAATGAACCAAGGTGTTTTTACTACCTGGCTTTTGGTACCACTTCGTAATGTCGCCATTTTCTGACAGGTTGATTTGGACGTTCAGAAATGGGGAGCCATTTTTTTCGGTATCTCTCTGGTGAACTTGATATACTCTGACTGTTCGTTCAACAATTCGAAAGATTTGTCCATTTCCTCTTGTGTTGAGAAAAGGACAAAACGGTCATCTATATATCTCCAGTAGAGTAACGGCGTTTACCGAAATACCTCGCGTTTGCTCAACAAGAATACGAAGAATTACATGATCAATGCTGAGGTTAACAGAAAGTCGGTCGTAGGATTAATACGAAACGTACCAGCACGGTACTTCCGACTTGAAAAAAATGCCGCTGTCTAAAACATCGAGTCGTCCCGAACTTCATTAAACGAAGACGACTACACGATGTATGCGGACTACCAGAGGACAGTCACCGAGTACTGGACATCGGATTGCGAATACTACGCACCTGTCTACGAAGCCGACAAAACCAGGTGTTCGCCAAGTAGAAGTGCGAGACGAAGAAAAACCTTTGTGCTCAGTATTTGGAGGACCGCCTCTGGAGGAGAATAGTGGGTAGGTCGGTATTGATTTGAAATCTATTAGGTCTAGTGTTAAATCAACTTTGCAGAGAAAATTCAAAGAACGTTTGAGCAAATTGCGTAACACGGCTTCAAGAGCGCACAGAAATACCGCGAACGAACATCAAACAGATGCTAATCGTGTTATGAGCTATGACTCTCCCTGACGGTGCGCGCTCGTTATTAGAATTGGGACAGAGTTTCTCACCATCTGAACCCATTTCTAAGGTAACCTTGCGTAGGGTGGCATGTAGTTTACACGAACTTCAAGATAGACTCCGCAAAAAAGCTAGAGATGAAACGCGAAATAGGCGCGAACAAAAAGTGGGGGCCCTACCAATAGCACCATTTCCTCAGCCGTTCTTTAGACAACAACAGCCCAATAATGAAGTTGATGTTAAATTTCGGATGTTTGCGAATGAAACTTTCAAAGTCCTTAATCACTATCGCGCGAAAAGATACAGCTTAAACCTCACTGCAGTGCAACGTGGTATGCGTGAGGTGCGAGAGCTGATAAGGTTGAAAAACACAAGACTATCCGTTAGTTATAACGGTGGAGAGTTTGTCGTAATTCCCCATCAGTTAGTTGTTGAAAAAAACGAAAAAAGCATCTTGAAGATGCTTCGCTTTATCGTCCATCATCTGAGGAGTTTAAAAGCAAATACCGAAAATTGAACCACGATTGGGTCGAAATGGCAAGGACTGGTGGCTTAAAACCATCAGTTATCTCTCAACTAAAAGTTGACTTACCAACATATTCCGTCTTGCACTTGGTTATAAAAACTCATAAGTTAGTATCCAGCGATGATCTTGCGTCTACCGATCCATCATTGTTTAAGGTTAGACTTATCATTAGTTGTGTTGAGGGGCCAATGGATAGAATAACGTGGTTTTTAACCCTAATATTTAACCAGTTATTGGAACACATTCCAGCCCATCATACGAATACCCAGATGTTTCTGGACCGTCTACGTACTGCGCAGCCCTGCAGCGCGTACGTGATGGAGTCTTTCGACGTTACCGCCCTTTATAGAAACGTGTCGAATGACTCCCGCAATGCAAGCCATATTCGAGCTCCCCATAGAACACGAAGGAGAAACAAACATATATGGCTTCAAGATAGAGCAGTTGATGGCACTCTTGAAAGAATGCTTGAGCTGCTCATTCTTCAGATGGTCCCGGAAGTTACTGGGCTCAAATAAGAGGGTTGACAATGGGACAGCGACTTGCACCAAGTCTTGCCATTGCATTTATGTCTAAGGTGGAAGCACCAATGACCGACCTCAGGCCCTTTCTCTACTGTAGATATATAGATGACTGTTTTGTCCTTTGCTCAACACAAGAGGAAATGGACAAATGTTTCGAGTTGTTGACAGTCAGAGTACATCAAGTTCACTCGAGAGGAACACAAAGAAAATTGGCTTCCATTCCTGAACATCCAAATTAACCTATCAGAAAATGGCTACATTGCAAAGTGGTACCGAAAGCCAAGTAGTAAAAACATCTTGGTTCATAGGGCGCTTGTAAGAAACATGTTTCAAACAGCAACCAACGTGTACACGGGAAGAGAGCAGAGGGAGGAATCCCGGAACATGACACGGCAAATACCCATTTCTAATGGCTAAGAAACTGTAGCTGGTGATAGGTGTAGGGAAAATCCTAGGCCCCTTAACGACAACTCTAGCGATAGAAAGGTCCCGTTTATCCTACCCTTCATCTCAAATGATGTAAGTGCAAGCTGCTTAAGAAGGGCGGGTCTTGAGGATTCGGTAAACGTAGTTGAAATATCACTGAGTACCCTTAGGCGCCAGCTAGTTCGTAACCGCCTATATGACCGTCTATGTACAATGCAGAATTGCATAATTTGCCCCTAATGGCAGAGACGGTGATTGCATGAGCTCGGGTACAGCATATCTGATCTCCTGTAAGGCGTGTGGAGACGAATGCATTGGCGAAACAGGGTAGACCCCTTTGTGTCTGCATAAAAAAGAACATTTAGTCGGTAAACGTAAGCCAAATACCCCACTAGGCACGCATAGGACCCAGAGACATAACGCGGAGGACTATGAAGTACAGGTCGCGATCTTGCACGGGAATCGCGAACAGAAGCGCTCAAAACTCTCGAGGCGTTCTGGATCAATTCCAGAAATCCGAAAATGAACCGCAGGGGAAGAATGCGTCATTATCACGTGTGATTTTAGGCAGTATATAAGCCTATTATTCTAATTGAAGGGCACATTACGCTTCCGTGTGAATTCTGTGCGGTTGCTCTCCACGCGACATACCAAGTGGAAGCGGAGACTCATAGAAAGCCGTGAGTGTGCAAAGAAGCTATTCTGTGTTCAATGTGATTGAAATCTTGGTTTAACATTTTCTCTGTTTGGTTATGGAGGAGTTTGACAGATTAGATTGCTGTCAACTTGACCTTTCCAGGCTCTGAGGGAGGCGAAATCCGCTGAAGCGTCAGCTTGTTCGTGAATAAAGAATAAAATAACACCTCGCGTTTGCTCAACGAGAATGCGAAGAAAAAAATTAAATATTGGGATTTCTACTTCAGCTTCTGCTTAACTGGGTTCAATGACGACGTCTGCTTCCCAGATCATTCCCGTTGACATGTGATTGCCGATAGCACCGTTATGGTAAAAAGTTAGCCGAAGAAAAACTAAAAAGCAAGTGTACTGGTAGTGCATTGGGTAACACATGAGCACTCGGAGAAGGCCCTCGCTGGTTCGAATTTGACATAGCCTCCCGAGTTTTGCAAATATCTCAACATCATTGTGGTTGTGTTTTAAATAATAGTTTGCCTCTTTGCCTTAAAAAGCAATAGGGAGTAAATAAAAAATGGAACGACTAGATCCAATAAATTGTGATGCATGTGGGATTTTTTAAATCACCAACTGTTGGTTCTTTAATTTTTATTATACACTCACCAACGCCACGTGCTGTAGCGATCCCAACACTTCTGGAGTCCGATTTGTTTTGCTCGCATTCATTGTTCGCAATGGTGCTCGAACAGTTCACGTGTGGTTCCATCTCCCGCGCGAGAATTTCTTTACGAACGGCGTTGATTGCTGATCGAGTCGATTTTGCGTGCAATCTATAGATCGTCGCGCGGGAGGCTTTAGATCTCCATGAGAGGCATTCGCCAGTTTTCGAATTGTGGGTGGTGGGTCTGTAAAGGCAGGTAGCTGCGAAAATAAAGCAGGTTGTAAGTTCTGTCACCAATTTCTCTAGCCCTATCGAAGAACGAGTGTTTCTTTGGTCTGCGAGATATCACTAATGAAACTAGCGGGACCCTAAACTGGAATGTACTCCATTGTAACTAATTGATGGACGGGTTTTTAAGCTGTGAATTAAACAACGTTTTATTTTTTTTACATGATCCATCCTAAGATCTACTTTGCAAATCCGAGCAATTTTTGCATTGGTTTCGTGTGCCCGGATCCATTGTCCACGAAAGTCTTCTACTCTTTATCGTCTGGGGTTGCTGCTACTAGAGAATTTTTTGGTCATGTTTATGAATATTGGTCAAATTAGTTCTCCCTAGAATCCTGGAATAGCTAGATTAGAGCGTCCACACTTTGAACGCGGAGTTTCTAAGGTAAGTCTGGTACAATTTCCCAACTCCAGAGAAACGAAAGGCTCAGTGAATACTAGGCGGAATCGAAATAGAACCGTACTCGCGAGCAGCAGTATCAATACTGCTTCACCACTTGTCCCATAACAACTTGTTCGAAAACGAAACAATGGTTTACCGCGTTATCCTGAATGGACGTTGTTCGTCGGTTACTAGCGACATTGCAAATCATCAAATTCATCCCTTTAACAGGGTTAGTCCTGCTGAGGAGCAGTTAATATTTTCTTCTGTGAACCTCACTAAGAGCAAACTTAGATTAAGAGAGTCGCTGACGAGCGGCGTTTTTGCCTCAGTTTGAAAGAAAAAGCAGGGACATACATTTTCGTAATAAAAGTATGATGATTTTCACGTCTTGTGAGCCAGCGGAGCAGCTCACTGAGTGACACCCTTTCCCAACGAGGAGGAATAGGGTGCATGAATGGCGTTCATTCTTGTTAATCAATGACTTTTTGAGCAAGAGCTGATACAGAGATATCCTTTCTTAATTTAGAGGTAGCAGTTTCAGAAGCTGATCATAAATAGAAAATTAACTTTATCAATCTTAGTACTTCACTTTAATGACAATTCTACTGAGGCCTACTCAAAAAAAGTGCTCAGCATCAATCGAACTTTTCTCCTGCAATCCGTTTAGATGGATTTTGAGTCAAGATGGTGAAAAATTCGAATAACTTGATGAATTTCTCGGAATTTCGAGAATATTCACCAGTAAACTACGTTGCCACCTGCCAGCCGCATTGAACACGTCTTACTGTAATACACAGAAGATAGTCCGAAATTTTTAGGGAGTCCGAAATTTTTAGGGCGGCCACGAAATGATTGTCCGACACGACTCATTCTAAGCGTCGTCCTTCGTCAGATTAGTTCCCGAAGGGCGGGTGTGGCGCAATGCTCAGAGGCGCACTGCAACACACACGTTGAATCGATCCCAGCGCTCATGGCTCACCAAGTCTTCCATCCCTACCGGTCTGCAAATTGTATCAGACTTGCCTAGGAGGATAGCAGCACTGGCTCGATACATCGGTAAGCCACCGCGAGTCATTGTAAAGGCCAGATATGCATTCAATCATCTCCAACGATACTTAATGAAGTCGAATTCATGGTGCATCTCCCAGGGATTGATCAACGCCGAGAGCTTTTTTTTAGAGCTTAATAGTATGGTTCCGTAGAGAACTTTTCCGTCGTTCTCTCTTAAAAATTTCTGCAGTTTATTATCAAACAAAGTGGGCAGTTTGTTATCAAACAAAGTCAAACATTCTGTACAAAAATAGTGGATGTTCTTCATTTTCCCACTGTACTGGTATAAAGCTGACCAAAATGTCTTTTCTTGCGTAAAGTTTTCTACTGCATCGACAAAATTCTGGTGCTAATCGTGCTACCTTTATATCATGAGCTATTTGTCGAAGGGAAGCATTTCGTAAAGAGTTTTGTTCAATGCACTTTTTGCACCTACTCTATTACTCTTTGAGTGAGCTCTATTATATTCTTCCTATTGGGAAACATTCTACAACCTTTTATCGTGCAATAACTCTAGCTGTCAGTAAGAATAACTCTGTCGACTTCATATGACACATAAAAATCACCATAGAACTGAAATGCAGGTTGCCTTCCCTATGCACTCTATCCTCATTTCTAAAATTCGCATAGCAGAATGGTAATCGCTATTGTATAGAATTGTTGTTAGCTTCATTATGCTTTTTCTGTTGCATCGTTTACATCTGAAAAATTTATTATCTAAGCATACACAGTAGCAGGAGCATACAAATCGCAGTGTTGTAGGATGCTGAAGTTAAATCATAGAATCCCATTACTGGTAATCTCGGCATTAACCAATGATCCGTTTTTTGATGACCAGCACCTAGTTTGTTATCATGTTGACGATAGCTGACTTCCAGCGGATATTACCTTCTTCAGAACGTGGAAGGATCAAGTTGTTGCAAAGCGTAGTCCAAATAACCAAATACTTCCATAACTCCAACGGAGAAATCTGAAACCTACTTTCAATCGTATTGGGAACAGCTTCTTCTGAGACTCATGGTTATGGAAACACTTCGTTTTAGATATCAGAATCAATATGGAAGCATAGAATAAATCCAAATCGATGGGAGTTTTAAGATTTCGTTTCCTGGTTTATATCGGTTTCTATGCTCTCAGAGAGATATATCTAGAAATAGACCTTGTTCAAATGATGAGTTAACATGAGGTTGTTATCAAATATTTATTCGACTAATGTCTCGACGTTTGCATCTCCATCAGAGCCGATGATCCGAGTCGATGGTCCACAGTCGTTCGGTGTCTAATTCCTCGCATCGAGTCGGATCTTCTTCAGTGGAGTGTCGCTCGACTAAAGGAAAATTGCCCCACGATGCTTTCATATACAAGGCAGTTGTTGTTGTTGTCGTTGGCATGATTGTCTTTTCACAATAATTTGCTTTTTGGGCAATCCATCTTCAGAAGTCGGTTTCATCATTAGCTAGTACACAGCGTTGCATGCATAACAAACTTCTCAAAATGGTTTTCCAAAAAAGTAGTAAGGTTCCATGCAATCCTTGTTCGCCCCTACGTCGGATCCACGGGGGTCACCGTCTCTCTTTGAGCAATATAGAGTTTCACCGAGGGGATTGTCCATACTAGCACAAAACTTCGTCAATGTTATAAAAGAAAGGAAAAACGCAACAAATCCATTAAATGTACCTGCTCACGCAGTGGAAAACGTCGCACATTTCACCATATGCCAACACCCAGGATGAAATTTGACTTCTTATCTCAGTTAAATTCATGCAGACACAACTATTTATGGTTTCATTACGACCAGCAGCTGGGGAAACGAATTCGTCCAACACAAGATAATTAGACTGACAAGGATTACAACAGTCTTAACATATTGGAGTAGTAACGATCGATCGAGACTGCTTTTACCGATCTGTAGATTTAGAACCTTATTGTTTCATAATTCAAATAGCAGATGGTGGTCTAGAGTACCTTTTGGATGTAGCACATAATTGACTTAGAAGTAAAAGATTACCAGTTTAGTCATGCAACTGACAATATCGAGACTCGCATTGTTCCACTGCCACTGACTCGCGTCTACATGATCTCCTTTTAACACCTCTTCCTCGAATTTCAGAATCTTCCACGATAGATAGTTCTCATGGTGTTCCAACTTTTGATTGTCTTGCAATTGTGTTTTTCCAAAATTCATCTTCCTAGTTGTTTTTTTTCGGCAAAAAAGACCATTAGGATGAAGGCGATAGAAAAAACTAGTAATGAAAGCGATCTCGTGTGAAGTATTCTAGCACGTACACCTGCATTCAACTGGCGCTCGCGACCATTTGACTCGACTCACGGGGTTCCGTGGCGGAAGAATTATTTCATGAAGACCCACGACGAACACGAGTTTGAAAAAAGCGTAGAGTCAGAATATTAACCACAATGAAGAATTGTAGCAACACTGTAATATTTTTCTTAATGAACACTAAGAAATGTGGACTATGTTTGCAAATCAAAACCATCGATTAACGATTAAGTTATGGATTTCACTGGAGTATTCTACACTAGTAGTCACATTTCATGAGGTTAGATGGCTAATGAAACTATCGCTTGTTTAGTTTGGGTTGCCACGATGGAAACAAACTGTCTCTCTTGGGTGCTAAATTCTGATTGTGGGTCAAATTGAACTGCAGAACATACTTCTCGTCCATTCAGAATCCCTTGGATTTAAAAAAAAGCGCTCCTTTGTTTGCGTACAGGCAAAGCGTTTAAGGAAAACAGTCATAGTAGACAAAAAATAGTCCATTCATTGGATTCCCCAGTGATTCAGAACACAACCTCTCCAAATTAAGTCCTCGTTTCCTTTCCTATATGGCTTCATGTTTTATCGACACAAGATAGGGAAGCACGGATATGAAGCTATGGGAGAATACCATCTTTAAAATACAGTGCGATATCTGGCAAAAAAGAAAAATTTTGGCGACGTCGAGTCAGGCGTGGCCGCTTAGGTTTCCTAATGTGTTCCTTAAATTTGCACTTGATTGAAACACATTCAAGACATTGAGCTCAACGCGGTAAGCGTTGTGTCCTATTTTCTCATAGCGATTATAAACGAGACAAATTCTTCAGCAAAGAAGGAAAAGATTCTTCTCTTTTAGCTCACGTTACTGCAGAGTCGGCTATAGTAATTCAATAAACGTGTGTTATGTTTCTTTTCCATATCGCATTTCTTTGCTAATTAGAACAACGATTGGTCGATGAAGATCACTATGTGATAGCTTTAGAACAAAAGTTGTCGTCAGCATGTTATCTTCTCCGAAATACGCCTACCTCATGACCACCTTTACTGAAAAGTACAATAAACTGAGCCCAACATTGGTTCGGTATCCGTTCCATTTATAGGTAAGAAAGATGTCACGTGTTTCACAGGTAGACGACGGAGATGATGCTCACCAGCACATAGGATCTAAGGTGAAATATTTCTCATTCAAGGACTTGTGCAGGGTTTCGTGCCTCCCTATATCGGCAACAAAAAAATGATTAGCGTTGTTAAAGTGGACATAGAACGACTGTGCAGAAGTTACGAAATGCCTTGTATTATTAAATAAATAATAAATAAATAAGGGAATATAAGCGCTGTGTTGAACTTATCCATTATCGATCTATTTCACGGCGATAAGTTGCGTCTAAGACGTATTTACTAAGCAATCAGTAAAATAAGTGAGAGGCCATAAATGATCTCGAAGCTATTCGTTCTCGTATCTTGACTTTTTTCTCTAGACCTCTCTTCTACCAACGAGGATCCCTTGGTGTAATCAGCTATTATTCGCTCTTGATGGACTTCCAGAGTTCGTATTCGGATTATTAATAGCTTTTCCGATACATGCTGTGACATCTTACAGTTGTCGCCGTCTTCAGTCGCATCATCGCTTGTTCTCCAATTGTAACTATAGTAGTTGAGGCAATGCTAGTAGTGGTTTCCTTATAGGATATTTATTTTTTCCATACTGACTGACTTTCCCGCTATTTTCAATTTGATCACGTTGAACGGGGTAAGTGTGACCTTCTTCAAGTGCCGGTAATCCCATGGAAAGCTATTCTTAAATCGTCCCATAATGTCTTCTACGACTTCTGAAGGTGCGTAGTTAAGACTTTCGATAGGTGTCAATGCCATTTTCGATTGCATGATGAGGAAAGATGAAGAACCTGGATGTTATTCTAGTATAATACCTTAACTTTGAACAGTATCAGGAAACACTTTATTTGAATAAACTAGAAAACAATCTTCTTTAACACTGGAAATTCAATAAAGTGCTTTGGAATCTTGGAATCTACCATGAGCACAGCCCAATGTCTGCGTTGCAATTGTTGGAGCCGGCAGGGCAGGAACTGCACACCGCACCAATATTGTAGATGCTCTGGCCCACCATATTCACTCTGCACAAGTACAAATCAATTTCATATATTCTTACCGGAATCAAAGTTAAAAGCTTACGGTTCTCGATACATGCAAGAAGTGAAATAGAATCCACTACACATTTGAGTTGCACAAGCCACATATTTGTTTACTCCCCAGAGAATCTGGAATAAATAGCGAATTCAGCAGCTTCGAATGTTCTATAGTTTTGTCCACTCAACTGTCAACAGGAAGAAAAGCAAGCTTAGTCCTACTATGGATTGGACAAAAAGCTAGATCAACAACAAAGACTCTTAAAGAAAATTGGTGTGCTCCCTTTCATATCGGACACGTTCGAATGATTGTGGAATTCTCATGATTTGTCTTTTATGAAAAATGTCGCAACCTTGGTAACGTTTCTGGTCTTTTTGTGGCTGCGTTGGAAAACTTCACGTGTTAGTACCATATTTGAAGGAATGCCATTCACTGTGAGTTCTTTGTTCCAAGTTGCAACAGCCTGCGGTGGTATGGATGAGGTAGAGGGAAATTAATTATGAGTGGTTATATAGACCTTCAATATAAACGAAATCTTTGAGCCTAGCTGTTGAAAGACTTCAGTCACCCACATTTTGCAAGGCTCCCAAAGCGTCAGTTGCAGTTGTTTCGAGGATATGAATGTTTTCTTTGTAATCAGGACGAGAAGCAGGTGGTGATAGTCGTCTGTCGCACGATTTCACATGGTTCAGAGCAAGTTGTTCGGCACCGCAGTCATACTCCCTAGAGGTGCAATGCAGAATAAATTCCACATCAGAAAAAACGATGATAGGAATTGGAAAGGCACAAGGCCATACCAGCAAGTCCATTCGTGATGCCGCTGGTGCATTTTCATTCGCATATTCGCCATTCCTTGCTAGACCCTCTTGCAACTAGAGATCTAAACTGATTTTCCTGTCTTTTTCATGGAAATCGCGTATCCTTCGGATCTTAGTTCGATCTTTAAATAATTCTTTTTTCCAATAGTTACGATTATTACTGCTTTTGCTACTAAACATCTGAAGTAAAATACCTGAAATTATTGTGAGTACCCAATGCCGTTTCTCTAAATGCAGCAGTGAATGCGGTGCTTGTGCAATCTGTGCTTCTTTTTCTAGGTGTTGTTGGTGCTACTGTCGTTGTTGTTGTAGCTGGTCTAACACCGTTTACGCATAGTCCATTTTCACAGTAACCTGGATTAAATCTCGTGCATTGCAGATCATTTTGGCATGGATTTCCTGCCGTGTACACTAATGTACCAGGTTGCACATTACTGAAATATTTTTTTAATGGTTTTTGTTTCTTTTCTTCTAAAAACTGTTTGGCATTAAGTTACTAACGGCTGTGAGAAGACACACGCGACAGACGCGGTAATACCACATGCAGCACTAGAACAGCCGACAGCAATCGTACTTGCACGAATCAACTAAAAATGTCCTACAATGTTGTTGCTTCTGATAAATTTCTACTAATTATACTTACATTAGCGAAATAATACAATGCTAGGTTCGCATCAAACGTGTTGTCACTTGGCCACGTCACGTTTGTAATATCGGCCCATTTCAACACTGCTGATTCAACCAGGTTACTGGGAACGGATGAGGGGCATGCCTGGACCGAAGCTAAATCACCGGTCGTATATCATCATTTATAAAAAATTAACCTCTGGATAATAGTCGCTCCTTAGTATTAAAAACATATTTCTCATGATCTCACGTAAGATAATTCATGCCGTTTTGCTCCCCTGTCATTGGTTGCTCTCGAGGACAGTTCACCACAGCTACCTCGGCTAACATCTCCAGAGTACAGTCCCACATCTGACACATTCAACATTCGTCATGTCGCCTTATTCTTTCTTATTAAACATGTAAAAAAGAAAGCTAACAATTTATATTTGAATAACTGTCAATCTTTCTATTTAACGTTTAACCTACTACCCATCAATTTCACGACAGAGTATTATGTGAAATACAACAGCAGTGATGCTGAGGTATTTGCAAAACCAAGTAACCCCAGGCCAGTTTCGAACTTGTGTCTGGTCTCACGTGCTACCGACTGCTCCTCGAAGGCCCTTGCTTTGCCCTTCACTCAGCCAGTTTTTCACCCTTACGGTGCCGTCAGTAATCACATGTCAACGGGAAAAATGCGGGAAGTTGGCGTTTAACCCAACTAAACTGAGGCAGCAGTCGAAATCAAAATGTTCAACTTTTCACATACCAAACATCATTTTGGCTCAAATCATTTCTTAAATTAATTAAATTTAGCGCCTTTCAGATAATACCGCTGGCGGGTGGTTGTTGATGGCGCCGTTAGGGTAGAAAAAAAGGGGTTGAGAAAAAGGCAGATCAAGGGCCTCAGTGGAGCAGTGAGTGACACATGAGCACCAGGAAGGATAATCGCGGGTTCGAATCTGGCTTGCGAACTAAAAGCTTGCAAATACGTCAGCATCATTGTGCATGTTGATCTTTCTGATTACAAGGGTGCAATTCTAACGTGATCGCGGACTCTATTCTGCGCGCTTGGCAAACCAAATTCCGTCCTTGGATCGAGAAGTTAATATCAGATTTGTGCTAGAGAGTAAAATTACCGAACTGATACATAGAATGGTTATTAACCTGGAACCAGTATACAAGCCTAATATGCATTCAATTCTGTGGAACTAAATGGAGTCGAATGCATCCTTAAAGCATTGATCAACGCCGAGCGCTTTACCACTTCTCTTGCATTCTCTTTACAGTAGACTCAATATACCGTAATGCAAAAAAGAAGTCACCAGTTTGTCCATATCACTTGCTGAAGGTAACAAGTTCTGCGCATGGAATTTCCCTAGCGCTACTCTCGAGCGTATTTCGTTGATCACATTGAGGGTCCTTTCTCTTGTGTCATCATTCATGGCCAATCCTTGACAGCCAAATGCTTAAAATCAAAAGTCTTGCTTATTTTTCTTATTAACATTAAAATATCGATTGCTGAGATAGCAAATGGTCAAAAAATTGGCACTTACGCTTTTCAAATTTGCCGCCAGAAAGGCAAGGTTGCAATAGCTGAAATAGTTCGCTGTACTTTTTTAAAATATATGACAGAGATGCATAAGACGCAAACATCCACTCACAGCTGAGAAGAAAACTAGAAGTGTTGCTTGAAACATTCTCCAAGGTGTACGGTATCCTGTTGTCGGCGAATTTGGTGACATTGCTCTACAATTCAGATATAAGTTTATTTTAATTTATTCTCTTGAACTGAAATGAGAAAGATCGATTCCATAGTTTAGGCTAATTGAAGTTTGGATTGCACTAAGTTAGTTGTTCACTTCAGGACACCTACATTCTAAGCAGGCATTCACTAAATTTTTTTAACTTAACACTTAGAAATCCATGTAAAGAGAATGCGTTGGAAATAATGTGGATGGTTCTTCTGCTCTAAAACTGGCTGCCTTCAATTTCAGGTGTCGATCAAAGGTTATAATATTAAAACGGTACCACCAAAAACCTTAGAAAAGTAGTCTATAAGACATCATACGTGGCGCGTCTGTCTAACGTGGCTGTTAGAGGTGACCTGGAGTGCACACATGCTATTTGGTTCGATCTCGCACCCCCAAGCTCGCCAAACCTTCCGTCTCTGCGGGATCGAAAAATTGGTACCAGACATATCCGAGGGAGTAGCAGACACGTGGAGGAGTCGAGTGCTCCCTCGAGCATCGGTCAATACCCAGCGGTTTGCCACTTTATGACTTATCATATTTCGGTTAGATTACCAGAAACAAATACGTAAATCAGTAAGGCCGTAATGCAAATGCTTCTGTAAAATTCAATTAGACAATAAGGGTTAGGATGTGTGCTAGCATAGTTGTGATCCTTCGCTAACTTCGCTGACGGATTATATATTGCCCGATAAACCATTTCATTAACTTTTGGTCCTAAAGAATCGTTTGCAGTTGTGTCCACACCAATCCAACCGATTGATGAATCGAGGCGTCATTGTGGGCGTCAGCATACAGTGACGTGTGTGACGTTTTCTGCTAGATGATTGTCAAGGGAGTCTATGAAACAGCTTTTTGTATAAAATTTTAAAAACTTGTCTTGTGACGTAGGTAACCCGTTCCAGCAGGCCAGTATATTCCCAGTGCTAAGACGATCACAGACCTGAGTTGTGCTGAATGTAAATGGAAGAAAATCGGATTTTGCTGCAGATTTTTTCTACATTTTCAGTTTCCAAGATTTCTATAATTTCTAATCATTTAGAAAATAAGTCTGCTGTGAGGAGTAATACTCACCGCAAAACTCAACAAGAATATCGAGAACTCATCGCAAACTTATTTTCATATATTTGTGTAGTGGTTCTCATTGTTTTTTTCTTCAACATTAAACAGTTTTTCCAGTTACCGACAACAATATCTTATCACGTCGCTCCCGAACACGTGCTTGAAGAAATGCATCGAAGATAAGCATGGCTCTTGGGCCAGGACTATTCAGGACGAGTGGTAGCGCCATGTTTAGTGATACAGTCCACCAGGGAAGCAAGGTGCCGCTCCAATCCGTTCCCAACGCTCTACTCCATTTCACTTGGAAACGCCCTTCGCTCGGCAATCTCCAAGAATGGAAAGAATATCAACTTGGCTAGCATTTTACGACATTCATAAAGTAGAAGAACTTTCGCCGATATTCCATATCATGAAAGTACCAAGTCGGTTTATTTTTGTTTCCATAGTTGCATGTGAATGTGTATCGGCGTGTGATGATATCTAAGCCCGATTTTAAACAATAATCATTTCTGCTGCCCATCGCAAGTTGATCACAAAGTGTTTATGAAGGAAGGAACCACTGGACGAATAGACGAAGATGGTGTGCAACGTTTCGTAGCAATTGATGCCGATCATTTGAAGTCGACAATTTAACTGGCAGCTTCAAAGCTGTTTAACCCTAGGAGGACCCAGTATCAACCATCCATTTTATGATGGACATTGAAGGGTAGATATGTCTGATGAATGGATGTTGATTGATGGTTGCGCTCACTTTTTACAAAATAAAAGAGCGATACTTCTTTATTCATGTGATGTGATGTACGATGAAAGCTTTACCTTATACGAGAACTGACGACGTTCAATGTTCGAATGAGATGGAGCTCCTAGACGTTTTCCGAGACCTAAATTACTTTAAAAGATGGTTGTGATAGGTTTTTCGTCCTTGGGATACGGAAATATATTGCCAAACATTTTAGTCTTTGGCAAAACTACCTCCTCGGAGAAATACCTACATCAAAAAGATTCTAGGAAAAATTACGGCATAAGTGATTGGAAGAAAGAAAAGGCAATTTTTCTTGCACGGTAACACTCGGTCACACATTGCACAACCAGTAATATTCAGCATAAATATTATGGAGCATAGCAATGTTGGCAAGCGTTAATCGCCTATTTCATAGACAACGAGGAACAGCAGTCGGCACACACCTCATACAGCGCAGCAAGGTTACGTGGAGTGATTCTTCTTCTCAACTAATGAAGCCGTTAGACTTAGAGAGCCCTATTTACTTAAACACTTAGATCTACTGCTTTTGGAAATTATTGCATTCATTCCGTTGTCACGCAATCACAATGCTCATTTAATCAAGCATATGAGTTTGACTGTGTCGTTTAACCCTTCAGCTTTTTGGTCAAAGCTTCTTCTCTCTAAAATTTCAAATCGCGCTTGCTTTTGTACTCTGAAGGCTCCATAGAGAGTATTCGCAGGCCCTTGTGCATCAGAGGAAGTTTAGGTACCTCCAAAACGGCAACAGTTCTAGAACACAGTTGGCCAACCACTAGGTTGCCATCTCAGAAGGTGGAGGATTTCGAATAATTCCATTTAACCATTCGTTGTATTGTTTCGTTGGTAGTTAATAGGTTTTAACAATGATAAACGCTATTTGCTCTAACCGTTTAAGCATAAAAGTTCTTCTTTTTTATTACAACTGAAGAAATAAAAGCTGTTTCCATGCGGTGGAGCGAGACTACGTTTCAGTGCACATCGACCTCAAAGAAAAGGTCGCTTTCGGTTCTTATTTGTTTTTCATGTACAATCGTGTTTCATCAGCTCAGGGAAAGTAGCTGGAGATAAAGAAGGAAGGAAGAATAAGGTCTATGAAATACAGCGAAAAAATCTTGCAGTGGAAATCTACGTCGAAGCAGGCTAAGAGAGATTTGCACCTTTGTTGTCAAGTATTTTTTTTCTTCATTTCGAATGGTAATGGAAGACTTTAATGAAATCAACCAAGTAAAGGCAAACATTGGCTCTGATGGTGAACAAGTACGGCAAGTCAACAGTCCATCAGCACGCACTCTTTCATCTCAGTCAAATAACTGCAAACTCACCTAGAATAAGGAGACCAACATCTCTGGCAACATTGTGCTGTTCTACTCCACTCTTTTATTAAGTCGGCTTACATCACTAAGATCTTTTAGGAGAACAAATGTCGTTTTTCACATGCCGAGAAAGGAAGGAGAGAGCTGGACAAAAAATTTATTGTTGTTGAACATTTTCAAGAACACTCTTTCTTTTGTAAAGTACGGAGATAGCAGTGATATAAAATTAGGAACGAATTGATCTAAAACCATAGGATTCACTAGGAGCAGAGCCCAATGTCTGCTCTGCAATTGTTAGGGCCCGAAAGGCAGGCACTGCACACCGCACCAATGCTGTAGATGCTCTGTCCTGCCACGTTCACTCTGAAGCAACATTAATAAAATTGAACCAGTTCTTTCCAAAATAAAGCGATCGAAAGCTTACGGTTCTCGGTACATGCAGGAAGTGAAGTAGAATCCACTACACAATTGAGTTGCACATCCGATATATTTGTTCGTTCCCCAGAGAATCTAGAACACATTCTATATTCAACAGCTTCTATAGTATTATAGACTTCCGCGTTTGATTCTCAACAGGGAAGAAAATAATGCTTCGCCTGTCTAAAGATTAGATGGAAAGTGCACGTCATCATCCAAGCTTCCTAGAGAGAGCTGAAGTTATGGCACAGTATCGCCTTTTTAGTTAAATGAAGATGATTAAGTGATGGCTATGAAATACCGGTGATGTTAGTCCTTCAAAAAAGTAAAAGGAGCCACGAACCTTTGCAACATTAGTGACCGTTCTCCGCTGACGTTGGAGAATTTGAGCTGTTAGTAACAGATTTGAGGGAATACCGTTCGCTTCCAGTTCTTTATTCCACATTGCAACTGCCTACAATGACATTGGTGAGGTGAAAAAATTGAATTTGTGGTTTAATGCACAATTCTGATACATGTGGCTGATACATGTGGAGGCCTTTATTGCTAATTAGAAACGTATTTCGGTCACTTACATTTTGCAGGGCTCCGAAAACGTCAGTCGCTGTCGTTTCAAGGATGTGGATGTTTTCTTGGTGACCAGGACGGGAAGCAGGTGGTGATAGTCGTCTGTCGCACGATTTCACATGGTTCAGAGCAAGTTGTTCGGCACCGCAGTCATACTCCCTAGAGGTGCAATGCAGAATAAATTCCACATCAGAAAAAACGATGATAGGAATTGGAAAGGCACAAGGCCATACCAGCAAGTCCATTCGTGATGCCGCTGGTGCATTTTCATTCGCATATTCACCGTTCTTTACTAGACCTCTTGCGACTAGAGATCTGAACTGACTTTGTTGTCTTTTACACCGTTGTTTATTGATCACATTTTAACCGTTAAGCAATTTTTTTAAAATTTATTCTGTTTTTTTGCTATTATTGATACTACACCACAACCGTAAAATACCTGAAGTTGTTATGAGTTCCTAGAGCCGTTTCTCTGAATGCAATAGTAAATGCAGTGCTTGGGCAATCTGTGCTTCTTCTTCTAGGGGGTTGTTGGTGCAACTGTTGTTGTTGTTGTAGCTGGCCTGACAGCGTTCACGCATAGTCCATTTTCACAATAACCTGGGTTAAATCTTGTGCATTGTCCGTCATTTTGGCATGGATTTCCTGCCGTGTATACTGTCGTGCGCAACGCTATGCTGCTGAAATAATGTTTTCAGAGTAGTTATGGCTTTATTCAAAAGCGTTTTGTTCAGTGTCACTAACGGTCGTGAGAAGACACATGCGACGGATGCACGATTACCACAAGTGGTTGTGGAACACCCGACGGAAGCGGAATTTGCGCGAATCAACTAAAAATATCCTGCAGTGATTCTCTTTTTTTCCCAATCTGCTATTGAGTTTACTTACATTAGCAAAATCACGTAATTCCGAGTTTCCATCGTATCTGTTGTCAGTTGGCCACACCACACTACTAATCTCGATCCATTTCAACACTGCTGATTCAATAGGGCTGCTAGGAACGGATGGTGGCATGCCTGGGCCGAAACTAAATGACAAACGTGTAAAGTGCGAATGTCTATATATCAATTGCTCCTCATACCAACTCTTCCATACAGTAATTAATTTTTTTGGACAAACACAACTACTATTTTTAAGAGCCTACCTAAGATAATTCACAGCGTTTTGACGCGCTGTCATCGGTTGATCTTGAGGGCAGTTCACCACAGCTGCCTCAGCTGACCTCTCCAAATTGCAATTCCACATCTGGAACATGCAGTATGAAGCTACCTTATTTGACCACGTTGAATATTTGAAAACAAATCTTTGTCAGTGTAGTTAATCCCAAGACCGACTCGAACTTGGACTAATAAATAATTCGTTAATGTTTTGGCATTCTTCCTTCTTCTCTTCATAAAGAGAACAGTGAACGTTGTTAGTTGTTGTAGAACTTTCGAACTTTGTTCTTATATATCTTTGTATCTTTGAGTTTAGTTACTTTGTTTTTATAGTAACGTGAACTAGAAATACCAAAGTTGATATGGAAAATCACCAATTTGTTCATATCATTTGCTGGTGGCAAGAAGTCCCGTGCCTGAAATTCTCCAAACGCAACTCCTGAGCGTATTCCGTTAATCAAATTTAGAATTCCCCTGTCTCATTTCATCGTTCACTGACACTCCTTGGCAGCCAAACGCTTAAAATAAGTCTGACTATGCTATCTATTTTTTTCAGCGATATGAGGAAACGATACAACGCTGTTAGAACAACAAACAATTTTTTTGAAAGATAAATTCGTAAAACCTACGCCTTTCAAATCTACCGTCGGCAAGGACAGACCGCCAGAGCTGAAATACTGCACTATACATCATTGAAGTGATGATAATGAATGATCAGGAGAGTAAAAATTCACTCACCGCAACAAAGAAAACTAGTAAAGGTGCTTGAAACATTCCAAAACGCAAAACAGTATTTGGCGATTACCTAAATTGGTAACCTTAAATCTTTCTCAATATTTCGTAACCAATTCTTAAATAAAAAGGATGAAGGAATAGAGTTCTCGGCGTTGATCAATCCCCTGAGGGATGCGCCATGCATTCGGCTTCACTAAGCATCTTTACAGGTGATAGAATACCAATGTATCGAGTCAGTACTTCTATTCACCCAGACAGGGTTTTGTGCCAATTTGCCGACCCAGGAGGGATGCAGGGTCTGGTGAACTTGGGGTGCAACATCGAACCCACGTGTATTGCAGGGCGTCTCTAAGCATACACTTCATACGCCCTAACTTTCAAATACCCTATCAAAAAGGAAAGATTATCTCATAGTGTAGCTAAAATAAGTTTTTGTTTGGCGTTTAGTTTGGTGCATATAGGTTGTTTCGAATTTCGCCGCATATAGCTGAGCCATAGAACACATAATTCGTTTGACCGTCATAATTAAGCATAAATATACAGTGTTGTGACTAAAAATCTACGATTTAAAAAAGCAAGTGTGCATACTAATTGTCGGAAAGGATGAAGAATGTTGGGAAAGTTCTACGCTATCTTGGATGCTACGGGGTGGTTGCAAAGAAGTGGGTGAGCAGTGTGATGTGATAGCGTGTATACCGATCTTTTCCATCGCGTTATATATAGCCGAATGAATTGTTTCTTCACCTGGTGATCGCAAAAACCTTCAAGAGTCGTGTCTGTATTTGTCAAACTGATTGATGAACTCAAAAATTTTTCCTTTGTGTCAGCACACGTTGACATATATGACGTACTCCTCTACGCGAACAAGAATGTCCGAAGAGCTCATAAGTCGTTCTTCTATAAATATCTTCAAGACACCTTGTTTGAAGACATTGAGCTCACAAACCAGCAAACATATCCTAAATGCGGTTTACATTGCTGCTCAAATATGTTCACGCACATGAAATGTACTAATGCACAACGCGCATACGTGCAGATACACGTACACATATACACCGTTTACAAACAAAAAAAAGCAAACACACCTACTCACACACACACCCGAAGTGTTTTTTGCGTATTCCTGAAGCATGGTAGTAGGTCAATTAATAAGGGATTTTCAGTCTCATCTCTCTTGTAAATGTTCATCGAAGAAGATGTGTCGATAAATCTAATTTCATGATTTCAAACTCAGGTGCACAGTGGAAACGGCTCAAGATAGGCCATAAAAAGGTAGAATAATGCATAGTGTAACGTTGGGTTGAAAAATGTTGTCATGGCTAGCGCTACGTTCAAGCTGAATGAAACGTGGACGGGAATGCGGACGTCTTTCTGCTACTGACGATGCTGAATTGAAGGCTTTCCCGTAAGGAAGTGGAAGCACAGTTTGGTATTTTAAAAATTTCTCATCCATATTTTGATTGAGCTCTGGTATGATAGTTGCCGAGTGGAAATTGTCGAAACATAATACGTTCGATAGTTTTCTTCATCTCGATGTTACGGCTTCCCAAGATTCTGGAGAAGACCATACTACCTGCTTTTTGTTTGAAATTTTTGCTTACGAAAAGGGGTAGAATTCGTAGAGATTAACTTGTGAGCCAGTAAAGCCATTGAAAATTAGATTTTTCAAACTTCTTACACTGCCATATGAGAAATACAGATGCCACTACAACACAGCTACGACGAACGTAGTCTTTACGTTTAAAACCTTTCGTGTACTATTAGTTACATTTTTATGAGTTCTAGTTTCTTGAGTAGGCGGGCCAGAGACTCCCAGATCAATCCCGTTGACGGATGATTGCTGACGGCACAGATCGATAAGAACTAGCTGAGAGACAGGCGAAACGAAGGACCCGCATGGTGTGGTGGTGAACGCGCTACTCCCCGGAAGGACAATAGCGCGTTCGTTCCCCACCGCAGACACCTGCGGTCCAGGTTTACGCAATATCTCAGCATCGTTGTAGTTATATCTCGTATCAGTGTTCTTACTTCAGAGAGATGAGAGACTCCGTAAGCTTTGTGACGGTCGAACTAGCAACGTGTTTCTGATGAGGGCCTCACTACCACTGCGTTACCATTCCATTCCACTTGATGCTATGAAATCATGCCAATGAAGATAATCTGATGGAGTTTTCGAAAAATCCCATTTCTTGGATCAAAAAGAATACTTTGTCTTTCCACGGACATAATCATAGGAACTGTAAGCGAAGTCGACGGATATCAGAATCAGTGAGAGAAAACTCTGCTCTAACAAGGAGGACGATTTTTCTCACCGAAAGAAGTCACATTCATCTTTCAATTTCGACCATAAACAAAGTTGTTGAAATAATGCTAAACAAATTTCCCTATGAAATAACAGTGTTAACTTTTATTTACTTCCTATTACAATTTTTCATGACGAGGAATTATGTGTGATACAACCACAATGATGCTGAGATATTTGCAAAACTCGGACCACAAGTGTCTGCGGTGAGGAATGAACGCGCTTTTACACTCTCGAGGCTAACTTGCACCACCACCACACCAGGCGGGCCTTTCTTTATGCTTCTTTCTCAGGTGGTTCTATCGATCAGTGCCATCAGCAATCACCTATCAACAGGATTGATCTGAGCAGCCCGAATCGGCAGTGAACCCAGTTAAGCTGGGGCTGTAGTCGAAATCACAATGTTAACTTTTTATTTACCGCAGACACCTGCAGTCTAAAGTTTTGCAAATATCTTAGCTCCTCTGTGGTTGTATCACACATAATACACTGCTTGAAAAATTATAGTAGGCAGTAAATAAAAAGTTTAACGTTGTGATTTCGACTACGGCCTCAGCTAACTGGGTTCATTGCCGATTTCGGCTCCCTTGATCAACCCCGTTGACGGGCAATTGCTGATGGCACTGATCGATAGAACTACCTGAGCGACAGACGAAACGAAGGGCCGGCATGATGTGGTGATGGACGCGCTAGACTCGGGAAAGGGTAATTACGCGTTCGTTCCCCGCCTCAGACACGGGTGGTCCAGAGTTTTGCAAATATCTCTGCACCACTGTGTTTCTATGAAGTGGCTGAAAATATCTGGTCTTATCTACATCACATATGATGTTAACGCTTTTTATATGACAACGAATTTTAACTGCAAAACGCGAACACGCAGCTTCCTACATTTGGCAAATAGAGAGTGGTTCTACAAAGAAGGCGATGGAGGGAAACCGTTCATCATGAGCACTGTACTCGTTGGCAGAGTGCTGGCCATTATGCTTCCTTTGTGAACTGATAGATGAACTGTTTCCTCACCTGGTGGTCGTATAAAGAACCATCAGCAGTTGAGTCTACATTCATTCAACTGATTGATGAACTCAAGCTTTATCCCTGAATTACTTCCACCTACAAAAAGTGTATGATGTTATGTGAATCAGAACTTCAGAAGAGCTTTAGCAGTGATACAGTCCCTTTTCTTTTTGTCTCTGAGGGGTTTAGCTTATCCATGTATTAATGATAGTTACAGAGAACTATTTCTCAGCATGATACAAATACAGACAACCACTAAGCTCTTTCGAATAAATTTCGTTTCATTATCAGTCCACAGTAAATTTGTGTAATCTTCTTATTCGGAGAAAGCGAGAATAGCGAAGAAAAGCATTCATCTACTTTCTGATAACGCGAAATCTTTCTTGTTCTTTTCTCAAGCTTTTACTGTCGTACATTTCAATGCTGCCGAGGTAAGCCGTGGAACAGTTTTCTAGTTATTGTTCTGCATTTGAATATCTACAGTGCAAGTTACCTTAAGTACTTTTTCAATAACTGTGTATTGTGTTGAATACCAGAATACGTTCTCAAAGAACCAAATACATCCTTCGGCTAACTATAATCGACTAACTATTCAAAAGCAAGGTCGGAAAAGAATCAGCTTTTCAATGTAATTTTTGGCTACTTCTTATGTTAAACTATTTTTTTACCTATGTTGTAGATGAAAAAGAATGTTTGCTGAACAAACCAGCTATTCAAATATGGTGCTAGTTTTTTTCTCATTTCAATCCCACATAATGATGATTGCAATTGGTGCCGGACCTTTGAACGATCAAGACCCTCGTTTGTTGAAGTATATTTAAAACGTTCGAAGTTGCGACCTCAGAGTTTAGTTGGAGCGCGTTTATTTTTGCTTAGATGAGAACTATTGCGTGATGTTGCAAATCCCAGGATCGACTTTCTACCAACGAGAAAAATGAACGGGTAGACTACTCTGCTGCTCTACAAAAGAACACATTTCCAATTAAATTTCAGCTGAAGTTAAACACTTTACGAGGGGTCGTAGCACACAGAAACACAGCGGAAATTATTTTAAGTGAAACTCACTATCCTCACACAGGAATCCTAAATATCGGAGCGTAAAACTCTTGAAGTGTTTTGGATTACGTACTTACCTACTTCAGTATCTGGGCGGTCCATTTTCACGAGTTGTGTGGATCCCAGCACGTTTGTCGTTCGTTTCCTTTCCTCGCAAGTGCCGTCCATAGTGGGGATTTTATTCGAGCATGGTGGTGCATACGAGTTTCATACCGTGATCTGTAAAACAAATGCGGCTACGAGTACAGCAGAACAACTTCGGCCTAACGTGTAGATGGCCATCCTAGGAGACGCAAGCATCCTCGTGCAGCCCATTCAACAGTTCTTTTTCGTCCATATGTTGTCCGTTCTTCTCATTATGTGATCGGCGCATCTTTGCTTCACTTTCGATGTATAGTCTCCCATCGATCCCGAAGATGTGACAGATTTCGAAAATCAGAGCTTCGCATTCCGGATGGATAGTGAGAGTGGTGGCTCTATTTTTAGAAGAAATCGTTCAAGCGCTCTGTGAGCAGTAGGGCTTATTTTTGACGTAGGTGAATTATTAGCTCGGGTCCCTGTAGCATTACTGGGTACTGGGACGACCGTGGGGATTGTGGAACGGAAAAGTTTAATGTGGAATGCTCTCAATATTAATTCCATGTCATGTTGGAAGGTTTTGGTGATCCCATCTCTGTTCGTCAGGAGTGACAGCGAAACATTGTAATTGCACAAGTCTTGACGACATTTTTTTTAAACTGCTTCTTTTCTTGTTTCTTCCAGTAGTTTGTCTTTCCTGTTCCGATGTAGGTCTTCCTACAAAGTTCTTCTTCAACTGGGATTTATTGCTAGCCGTGTTAAACGTGTTACAGCATGATCAAGCTTCATTTTCCTTCGACTTTAGGAGCAACTCCTTACTGGGAATGGAAATAAGATTCGATCATCTTGCTTGAGGAACTGAGGCGAATTCGGCACAATTTTTTCAGTTCGACAAGTATCTCATACTCTTAGTCGTCTGTTCCTTAATTTGCCATTCCTTTAATACCTTTAGATAAGATTTCGTTCAGAACATCCTCGTAATATACAGTTATACTTCTTTCTCGTGGTCCATAATATGAATTCTTTTCCAGCTCACGGCTGAATCCAGTCTTCACGGGAAGAAGACGTTGGTCGGAACCAGAACAGAATAGCGGACTACCGATGGGTTAAGTAGGTACCGTCTTCGCTTTATCAGAATATGGTAGATTTTCGCAGGAGTCGTTCAGTTAGGAGACTCCAATGTCCAACCAGTGGCTAACTTTCTTCTAAGACAACGGGTTTCCATAGAAGAAACGTGCTGCAGACAGAAATTCTGCGAGTCGGTTTCCATTCTCATTTCTTTCTGCTAATCCAAAATTTCGGATGCTGCATTCTCTCTAGCTGGCCTTTGCTACTCTGGCGTTGAAGTCTCCGACAACGAATTTATGGCATACTTTATCACTGCGGATAAGTTCCTCCAACTGATAGTTGAACGCATTTAATTCGTTCTCATCACCTGCATCGGTCGGTTAGTAGCAATTGATGATTATGATCATTTTATGACGCGTCAGTTGAAGACGGACGACAGCTATGCGAGGGAAGAGCATCTCCTGCAAGTCGACCAGATAGACAATGGACGGGTAAACGACGTTTTTACGCCGTTAACAATTCTTGACGGATCCTTTGTTTTGCGGATGACAAGGTTTGTTGGCCTTCCTCATTACTGTTGCCTGCAGTGCGATTATATGAAACTTTATGCGATTTGCTTCTTAAAGAAGGGGTGTGAAGATTCGTGTCTGTGAACACTGTGCTGGCATGTGCAGTGTAAGAAACAATCTCCATTGCGTGTCGTCCGTGTGTTTGTCAGATCAGGTTCCAGCGACGAGCTACGTAACCAGAGATTTTGTGGCCCATTCACCTGTCGTCTCACCGTTTGACGTCGTAGACGGGAGCACTCGCTTTGCGAGGTCCTGGGGGCTGGCTTACTGCTGGCTGAGCAGTTTGATCCCCCTGGCGTCCTGATCTAAACCTTCAAGGGCGTACCCAGGTGTTTACCACCATGTAGATCAGAGAGAAGTATCTTTTCAACAACGAACCCTTCGCTCGATCCTCTTACTAGTTGAATCGTACACGATGTTATAGCCGAAATCAGGAACTAAAGTCGTGATGCAAAAAATGATAGACCGCTCAATCACGATGTAGAAGTCGCATCCAAAGCGTTTAGATTAGTTTCAAAAGCCCAGAAGTTCAAAAATGAAGAGGAGTGACTTGTGACCACGCCTGAGCTAGCGTCATACGCTGATTCTCTTACCTGAGCTATGCACATTGCTTGCCAATGTGGTACTCTGTGTGGCTGGTCTCCATTAAATAACAGGAGGACCTACATTAAGCAAAGCAGCCAGTGTTCAAAAGAAGCCGTTTGTGATACAAATGCAAATTTGTCTACTCGAATCATCGGCTCTGATGAAGACGAAGATGTCGAGGCGTTAGCCGAATAAACGTTGTTTATCAAGTTTGTGCAAGCATATCAAAGGAAGAATACATCAAAATTTTCGCATTACCTTTTTTTCTTTTGAGGTTGTGAGAGTGACTGACTGAGCAGATTGCAAATCAACTTAAAGCTTTGCAGGTTCTGAAGAAGGTGAAACCACCTAAACGTCAGATATTGTTTGTTAATAAACTTTGCAATACCAACCTCGCATTTACTCATCAAGAAAAACTGAATTATCTGTTGATGTTGTTTATAATCTACTTTGTTGGTTGCATAAATCTACGTGCCCTAATGAATGTGAATAAGTCCAAAGAATGCAGAACTTTTTGAACAGTTTTCTACAACATAAGCGTTAATAAAAAACAATATAGGGTGTACGATAACACACACGCCTCCCAACGGTTTACCGCCTCATCGTGGCTGGGAGGTGTTCTTGGGTGTCGGACTGCGTTGTACAGCGTAGTGATTCGTCCGCCCAGCAAGGTCTCCCAAGCTGAGGAGTCCGGCGTTTGCATCAGGAAGCCTAGCTAAGAGTAAACGAATACAAGGATCCACCACCATCCTGGTATCAAAGCCGCATGGTGGGAAATCTCCCTCTGATCCACAAGGGCTGCGACTGCCTCTGGTGGTGAAGACCTGGGGCAGACTTTGGCCAGGCTGACCTCGGGACTCCATGGGACCACATAGCTCAACCAGCAAATCTCCGATAAATGGTGATTATGCTGGGGCTCGCACAACCAGTGACGACGGGCCGTTCAAAGTGTCAAATGTCAAGTATAAGTGTACGAATGCTTGCCGACTTTGACAACACCTGTATAAAGATCGATCTTCGACTAGACATTACAGAAACGATGTTCATGATGAACCGTTTGGTTACGTATGCCCCATTCACGCTCAAAGGAACGGATATTTCAGATGTTTCAGGTATGTCTATCCATCTACGAATATTTCAGATGTTTTAGGTATGTCTATCTTTGTCGGGAAATCAGCATGATAAACGACTTAGACCCATAGTTGAGCAAGAGGAAGCCAGCGCCTTGAGTAGCTTTAAACACCAACGGGAATATAATGAACAGGACAAAGAACACCCAACTCTGTACCCACCTTTTTCGACTCCTTGGTTCTTCCTGCCCTAAGTTATGCTTCAGAGGCCATGTCGTTGCACAAGTGAGATGAAAGACCACTCAGCGTTATGGAACGCGCAATTGAAAAGACGAGTGCCGAGTAAGTAATGCCTATGAACGACAACCGATTGTCATGAGCCGTTGATGATTGAATTTCTTGGAATGTCAAACATGCTGCAAGAAGACCAGCGACCAGATGGTCAGAGTTCTTCACGAAAACTGTAAGTGAAAGTTATGATGCTCGACGAGTCCTCAGAAATAGAGAGCTGGACCCACTGGGCTACTCTTGCACGCTACTGGGAGAAGTGGAAGATTTACTAGCACCCGCTCGATAAAAAACGGGGCGACAATTAATATAGGTATTAGAGGGGGACAAGTTTTCTTAACAGATGTGCAGCTACGCTTATCCGTTAGACAACCGCGCATTGAAGCTGTTCCGCACTTCAAAGAAGGAACCGCTGATTTTTAGAGAATAAGTGGCAAACTTTGGTGGTATGACGTCTTATTGGATAGTAAGCATTATCAAGTTATGAAACTATTGAACATCTGAGAAGTTTATAGAGCTGACTGGACTTAGTTGCAGAAGAGACTTTGATTCACTGCTTCGAGCGATAAAAGTGACTTTTCTGGGGTGCAGTTTTTATTTTGTACTCAAAAAAGATGTATTTTTTTATTCCGATAGAATAGGAGCACTTGTATTATGCTGGCAAAGATAGCTATGTTATCTCAGTTTCTACTTCAATTTATAATGCCCAATTTTAGTTTAGACATGTTTGTTCAAAGGTGCACTTTGAGTTCCTATTAGTAATGCCCCCAATGGCCTAATCGATCTTTCTTCTTCCTTTCCTCTAGTTTATTTTCGATTAGCACTATCTTGATCCCATCGACTTTGCTTCTGGCGAAAAGCCAGGAATAAGAATTTCTCGCTGGTAAGAAGTTGGAAGGGAAAAGGAAGACAACGAATCTGCCTGATCTCTCTGGAATCGGTGAAATGGTAGCATACTCGTCAGGAAATACATAACTCCCTCCATTTCAACTAGGTGAACGCTTTAGAACGGCCCTCCCAGATGTCCAAAGAGATCCGTCTCGACCAGTATTCACCGACATTCATAAGGAAGACGAGTAATCCTATAGTAGCAGCAAACCTATAAGCAAATCGCCAAAGACTTTCTTATTTGACGGATAAGAAGAAAAAAAGTCGGATGCTAGAAGTAAAAGGATCCGCACATGAGATTTGGAAACGGGTCTAGTAAAAAGTTATGGTCTAAGTGCAGTCGCCAAATGCCGACTTCCCCACATAAGAGGGATAAATACGAACTCAAGTTCAAGATAAGTTTAGAGGTGACCACGTATAGATGACTTCGGTATATAATGGTACCAGTCCCTCCATACCTGAAGATAGTTGGAGTACAAGTCCTTTGTTGATTGAAGACTTGCCCATAGTTTAGTGAACACATGGAATTCACCTAATGAGCAGGGCTACCATGGAAATACAGTACTTCCACATCATTGAATTTTCCTTCCTTTGCAGAAGTCGGCCCTAGTGGTCTTAAAGCATGGATTCAATGCATTGGGTGTTACTCTAATGCAATAGGGAAGGTATTAGGATGGCAAATACGCTGTAAAAGTTTCCCAGTAGATTTCCACTAAATATAGTTAAACCCTAAGTGGGTGCGTTTGCTAAATCACTAACCATTTAAGGTGAAATGTTCTGAAGATTAAATGCTAAATTGAGAGAGAAGTCATGAAGCGTTACATTTGAAGGGAATTTCTGTTCCTAGAATTGTTCGAACTCAAGTGTACTCGTATAATCAAATCAGGATATCTAGTAATTTGTCAAAGAGACATCTTCGAGAATCCGCTGTTTTGAAAAATAATTTTAAAAAAAAGTTTTTAAAACACCTGCTCACACCATGTTATCTACTTCGAAGACTAAGTTGCAAAAGCATAAGAAATGCTATTTATGACCGCATCCTTGGAAAATCCGAGACTTCTTAAGCTTTATAAATTAAAAATGATGACAAATTCGATGTTGATCAATTACTGAGAAAAAAAGTCCTCTATTCGACTTCACCAAGCACAGTTTGAGATGATTCAACCCATATCTGGCCAACATGATGACGTGTGGTAGCCTACTGATGTGTCAAGTCAGTGCTGCCATCCTTCCAGACTAGTTTGGTACTAATTTACCAAAGTTGTAGGTATGAAAGATTTGGTGGGCCCCGTGCTCTAAATTTAAGCAACGATCACGCGTGTATTGAAGAATACCTCATTTACTGCACTCCTATGCTTCATAGGAATCGGCTAAAGTATTGACAGGAATATATAGGCAAAAATAGCGTTCACTCACTGCTTACGTTCCAGAAAATCGCTTATTTAGCTCTAAATCTTACAGTAATGATTGGATTTCCAATGGGTGTCGAAGCGTTTGCTGCAGAGTTGGCGTTGTTGTAGTCATCTGAGTGATTTAAATTCCTACTTCACAACTTTTGATCGCAAAGGAAATAATCTGCTTAAATTGTATGCCGAGTATAATTTGACAGCGTGCTGTATTATATTAAAAACTGGCGAATTTTTTTGCAATATAATAGTTAGTAGTGGGTAAAATAAAAAAGGATAAAGGTCTCGGCGTTGGTAAATCCCTGAGGGATGTGCCATGCATTCGACTTCATTAACTATCGTTGGAGGTGATTGAATGCATATCTGGCCTTTACAATGACTCGCGGTGGTCTACCGATGTGTTGAGCCAGTGCTGCTATCTTCTCAGACAAGTCTGGTACCAGTTTGCCAACACCGGAAGGATGGAAGGCTTGGTGGGCCATGGGCGCGAGGATCGATTCCACGTGTGTGTCGCAGTGGCGGCTCCAACCACTGCGCCACACGCGCCCTTAACAGTGGATGAAGTTCTAAAGACACTTGAATCGTCTGTTAGGATGAATACATCGGTTTTTGCTTAACACTCAAGTGTCCGATGTGAAGTACATATGATGTCGACTATCAATTTTGTCACAAGATAGCGCCATACAAGTTCGCTTCCCAATTTCAGAGCCTTAAAAAGCCTGGTCATTTAGGTTAGATATTTACAGCCTTGAGCATGATGTATTGCAGGATTCGTAGCGATTGAGGTACTCAGCATGAGAAATTGAGGTGCGAGAATTGTTCTGAACGCATCATCGATGTCTTTGATGAAAAGATTTGCAGAGATTGCCCTGGAATAAATTTGATACAATATACATCCTTGTTTCCTGAATAATAAAGTCGTTGCAGATTTCATAGAATCTCATCCATCTCGTAGAACTTTGACGGTTGCTGTATTTGTCTTTGCCTAGAATTACATCACTTTTTTTTTGCAGTTTCGCATCCTCATGCGTAAGTTCACAACTGCGCGCTTCAAATCTAGGAGAATCTAAGGCTACTCTTTAAGGGCAGCAAAATGTTTTGTAATATAACGAAAAGGATGCTGGGTTGTGAGCAAAACTCGGGACTTGTGGATATATGTTGCTATCTAAACGCGGAATTATTAGCAGGATAGTTCTGTTATGGAAGTTGTGCGGAAGCTGTGAAAAGAAGAAGGTCCCGGAACAATGGAGAGCCTCGCGCATGTTCATCTATTGGAAAAAGGGAAAAAAAAAGAGGGAGATTTATGTTTTGAATTTGAGAGCGCGAAATGGACTTCGAATGAGTGCTTCAGAAAATAACGGTTACTTAAGAAGGAATGGTTTTTCGGCTGCCACATCTAAATTTGGTCTGGTAAAAAAGCTCTATCACTAAATTGACGTAACATCGACGGCATGACAGTTCGTCAAAACGAATTTAAGAAACTTTACACTTTTAGCTGATTGCCTTAAAGCCTGGTTAGTATTGATTTGACTTCTCCATGGCGTCGAAAAATCACAAAGATGGGTGCCGAATTTTTTTCTCGTTGAGACGTCTAAGGAAAGAATGCTCCTTAATCCCAGTTATTATAAAAGTCGGCTATTGGAGTAAAAAAGCGCCCACTGCAACAAAAAACTAATTCAAACATCTGGCACATCAACACACTTTAGGTCGTGAGTTTAACAAATTTATAAGACTGAGGAAGAATGAAAATCGTGGGCATTTTTTTCTTCAATATTTAAGACAGTATCTTCCTCTTCATCTTATTTTTTTCCTAAACCTTACTCGAGCTTCAAAAAATTAGACCAACGAATGCTACAGCTCGGGTTAGAAGAAGAATTGAAAGCGGTTAAATTTATCGAGAACATCACTTGTTTGTGTGCGCGTGACTTCTAAGGTCCTTTCTCCAAAATCATTCTTTTTTGAACTCGGGACGGATCCTATATACTCCAATAAAACATACTGTCAAAAAATCATTAGAATTCAAAAAATCGGTACGCTTCAAAAATTTGCCAGATTTGCGCTATAAGTAGATTATTTTTGTTTCCAGTTACTACTGTGAAACTGAATTTGAATATTTTTTGAAAACGGGCAGCGCGACATCCGTTTATAAGTAACCAATCCGCAGCTGTTACATCGTCAGTCTTCCTCAGAATGTTACACAGAACGCTTCTGGTTTACTGCTGTGCGGTAAGTGAACGTTTGTTTGCTTGGATTTTGTATCGGACTATGAACCAACATATTCTAGCTATTGCTGCTTGGCCTTTCCAGTGGACAGAACACATCAATTTCCCAATGGATGGCAACGTTGGATGATCCGTCGACAACGATATCGTGTGAGCCATGGATCACAATCACGCCTGAACCATGGACTACAACCTCGAATGGACCATCGACGACAACATCAGCGAGAAGAACAACATTAGTGAGAACAACAACTGCACGGACAAAAACAACAACAACGAACAGAAAAAAGAATATACTGTAAAAGCATGACATTTAGCTCGTCTTTCAGAGAAACGGCCTTGGGAATGCACAACAATTTCAGGTTTTTTATTCGACAAATATGGCTACAACATTTGACTAGGAGTTCTTTATGAAAGAAATATAAATGACTAATCAGAATCTCACAGCAAGAAAAGTGTGCTTGTTTAGATCACTAGTTGCGAGAGGTAGAGCAGCAAACGCTGAACATCCCGGCGAGTTTGCACCATCGTCATCACGAATGGACTTGATGGTAAGGTTTCGTTCTTTTTTCATTATCGTATGTTTTTTCGTATTCAATTCCGTACATTACATAGCGCTCTTTCAGGAATATGACTGTGTTGCGGAGCGGTATGCTCTTAGACACGTATGTTTGTGTGATAGAAAACAATCATCGGCTGCTCATCGTCCTGGCTACCAAGAAAACATCCACATCCTTCAAACAACTGCTACTAACACTTTGGGTGCTCTCCAGAATGTAAGTGATCAATATCCATTTCCAAAGATGCATTAAAGACGACACCATGACCCTCAATATTCAGAGTGTTTCCCAGCTGTTTATGCAGATATTAAATGGAACCCGATTTTTAGAGATGTTTGCTAACTCTTGCGCCAAGAGGCTGGCTCTATCGCGCTAATTTCATGTACAGTTTTTTATATAATGCCTTTTGAAAGTTAAATATGTGTGAAATAAGGATCTTCAAAAAGTTGATAATGGAAAGAATGGAGTTTAAGGTTTTAGAAACTTCTAACGGAAAAGGGTAGTTACAGATGTAAACGACGCATTAAGGAGCATTATCTTGTCGTGCTGGACAATATTCCACTTGTTCATCTGCTTTAATATTCGAAATATGAGCCCTACTACAATAACATGAAAGAAATAGATGTAGTGACTTCAGAAGATCAGCACTTTATCAGGGTAAAACAACAGCGCTTTTATCGTGTAAGCAAAGATATGTAGTATGGTGTAGCGATGATATAAACATGCCAATAGTTTTTATTCCAACTAATAGCACTTAGCATTAGCTGAGATATACCGATTTAACGCTCTCGCGGCGAGGGACACCTATCGTTGTCATAATGGTTTTGCGTGAGTGGAGGGTAAGACACCTACAGGTCTCGTAGTTTATTTTAAAACACAGAGCTACTTTTTTTCATACTTCCTCTCATCAATTGACAGCTTGTTGAACAAGATGTTGTGTGGGGCGTTGGCGGAGCTTTTTTCGGCATTCAGAAATAGGCAGAAAACCATTTCCCCGAACGAGGTTACTAATCAGAAATTTGGAAGCTAGTCGATTACTATTTCAATCACAATTGTTGCAGTGAACGATAGTTATCGTATAGGGTGTGCGGTTGCGAAAAAAGGCTGAAGTAGAGACCGACGAAAAAAGTATGGAGCTTTCGGAGTTGATCAACCTCTGAAGGATGCGCCATGCATTCGGCTTTATTAAGTATCGTTGGAGGTGATTGAATGCATATGTGGCCTTAACAATGACTCTCAGTGGCCTACCGATGTATCCAGCCAGTGCTGCTATCCTCCTAGACAAGTCTGGTACCAGTTTGCCAACACCGGAGGGTTGGAGGGCTTGGTGGGCCATGAACGCGCAGATCGATTCCACGTTGGTGTCGCATTGGCGCCTCCAACCATTGCGTGCCCTTCAGTATGAAGAGACCGATTTGTTGCAAAACATTTCCAGTTGCTACAATAATTTGTTGGTATGACTGGCCATAATAACATATAGTAAATGACAGCATATATATATATATATATATATATATATATATTTACACTCATAGAACGTTAGTGCAAATTCCTTTCTACAATCCATTAATGTTCATGACCGATGAAGCTCTCTTACTCTCGAAAAAAATCGTCATTTATTTTAGAAAAACCAACAGCTGCATGAGGGCTGAAAATCAGACTTTCTCCAGTTCGCAAGAGACCCAAAATTATGCGTCGTCTCGAGGATATTAAAGTTGCTAGCTGCCATTATTTTCGCATCGCATGATTCCTATTGTGATCACAGCGTAGCGTATGAATTAAGAACATGCTGCAGATCGTTGTACATCAAAAAGCTCCCATTACCTGTAATCCCATGTGTTCAACTATCTCTTTTTCATTTTCTTCTACTCAGGCAATTTCAACGTTTACCAGCGAACTTGCATCAAGTGGTATCCCTTCGAACATGGCATTTTCCGCTAATGTTAGCCAGCGTCAACACAGGACAGTGACCAGGGTTTCCAAGGTTTGTGTTGCTGTTTGAAAAACTTAATTCACATGCTTAGCAACAGCAGTCACTAAGGTCCTCCATAGTACCACTACATCAAATCTCTTCAAGTTACCATAAATGTGAACTGCAACATGGTCTTCTGTGCCAAAGGCCGACAAGTGTTGTCAGCTTACTTTACCCAAAATTTCAACTAAGTCTAACCATGTTTTTTTTGGTGTTAAAAGTAAACGCCACAGTCTTATAAAGCAATTACTTGCAGAGGAGATGTGCTAGTTTAAAATTCATTGCAGTTTATCTGGGGAACAAACAGATATGTTGGTTGTGCAACTCAGCTATGTAGAGGATTTTATTTCACTTCGTGCATGTACCGAAATCCGTAAGAATTTTTCCTTAGTGCCTTCGTGGAATTCTGGAAGTTGATTCATGTTCCTTCAGGGTGAATGTTGTTGGACGGAACATCTATAGCATCGGAGCAGTGTGCAGTGCCTGCCCAGCTGGTCCTAACAATTGCAATACTGCCATTGGGCTTTGCTCATGGTAACTAATATTGGAGCGTTTGGATGGATCGCGAATCCAGCCACATGAATATTTTCGTACGGCACAAGAATAAATCATTCCCAAAAAGTGCTGAGTTGCTCGGTAGTTTGTTGACACCAATTAGCAAATTTCCACTGTTTGGTGCAAATGGTAGTGACGGCGTTAGCGATCAATACGATGCTGTTCCGACCTCACCCTCTGTTAATATACCCCTCTTTTCATGGGGCTGGAATACTGACACTAGACCATCTATCATCAATAAGCCATCTCTCCGAAATCTACGTAAAACGTTCAGACACGCCTATTCCAGAACTCCAGGGAGAATCGAGTCTACTAGCATTCAACGAAATTCATGACAAAGACGAAAATTCTCAACAGCAGCAGGAGTCCCTATACAAACGAAAACCTTCATGCACAATGGATACAAGAAGTGTTGGGATAGACACGGTAGATGTGGTGATGGGTTGTGCTAAATATGACCTTGCATATTCTTTGGGCACCCCCTCATCGTGGCTGGGAGGTGTTCCTGTGTGTGGGGCTGGGATGTACAGCGGGGGGCATTCATCGACCTGGCAGGGTCGCTCAAGTCGAAAAAGGAGTGTGGCGTTGCCATCAGGAACGTAAACCAATACCAGAATCCACCACCGTCCTAGTATAAAACTAGTCGCATGGTGCAAATCTCCCTCTGATCCAATTGCCTGCTATGGTGACGACCTGGTGCAGACTTAGGCCTGGCTGACCTCGGGTCTCCAAGAAACCACAGTGGCTAAACCAGCAAAACTACAAAAAATTAGAGATTACGCTGGGGCCTGCACAACCTGTGAGGACGGTCTAACGGTCTATGCAACTATCTAAGTAAGCTATGCAACTATCTAAGTAAGTATCTGGATGTTCGGTGGATGATTGAATACATTGAGAGATTCTCTACCAGTTAAGAACGAGGCTAATTTCCAAGTCATGATGGCAGACGTTAGGTTAAAACGTGAAGTGGAAATGAACATCTTCTTAAAATGCGAATTGATTTGCAATATTGGCGGGATTCGCTTTCAACTCACGTATAGATACTCTAAAAAATTGTATGCTGAAAATCGATTGCGGTCTAGATGGCTTAAACTATAAAAGCAGATGTGACCAATGACAAATATCTTCGGCGACTTCTACTCGGATCTTTTCAACAGTAGTGTCTAATATCCAGCTGGGATGAAAATGTTGTCTCAATTAGTATTGTTTCTAAATTCGGCTATTTTGCCGCTGAAACTGTGTCCAACAATCTTGGTTGTCAAAAACGAACAGATTCGGATGTATGAAGACCCAACAACCACTCTTTATCTTCAAGGTGGCGTGCGTAGTTTTCTCCACACTAATTGTCAGAATGCAAGATGCCTAATCTACTGAAAAATAGCATTATCATCTGGGCCAAATAATTGAGAAACTTAATAGTAAAAGTTCAAAGCCAGTTGCTATCACTTCCTGTTTCGCTACTGATATTTTCCTCTCATCGCGTAATATATGCTAGCTGGAACGAATGTTTTCGGCGATCGACAGCTTTTTGGATACTTAAGTCGCTCTACGTCTGAATAGAGCCTTCGGAATCTTCGTGAAATTTTTGGATACCTACTGGTGCCTCCACAATAGAAAAGAACGTGGTGGTCATAAAATAGAAAGGATAAAGCTCTCGGCGTTGACCAATTCCCTGAGGGATGCGCCACCATGAATTCGACTTCATTAAACATCGTTCGGAGGTGATTGAATGCATATCTGGCCTCTACAATGACTCGCGGTGACCTACCATCTATCGAGCCACTGCAGCTATTCTTCCAGGTAAGTCTGGCACCAATTTACCGACCCCGGAGGGACGGAAGGCTTGCTGGGCCACGGGTGCGGAAATCGATTCCACGTGTGTGTTGCAAGGCGTCTCCGACCGCTGCTCCACACGCGCTCTTAAGAGGCAATAACTTATGCTTTGTCAAAATGATGAATGGAATAGGTCACACATGCAACCGCACACATAATGATTCGCAAAGCTTCTGTTTTTCTTTATTCGCAATGTTGAGGGTTTTGTTGAGTTGCACATTATATAATCACAGAATCTCTAAGAATCCTTATAAATGCGTCTTTGTGGTTTAGCCGTGACGGTTACTACTCTTAAGCAGGACCTGTGTTGATCACAATGGGAACGTAGATAGAGATGCATCGTGCTGCCAAGCAGGACTGTTTTGTTGTATGAATCACCAACGCACGTAATTTTTGGATCCCATGAGATCGACGTGGCACATAGGTGTCACTGGTCTCTTTGTGGCGCTGGTTGTCTACGAACACGTTTTTATGATGAGATTGTGTTTTTTGAATTATGTTCACATAAATTTCGTTATTATCAGGCAAAAAAAGCGGCAAACTTCCTTTCTGTTGAAGCATTTGAGCGAGCCTTACATGAGAACTCGATACATCTACTCTATTCAGAAAAAAATTTAGACAAACACAAAAACCTTAGGAGTTTTTAAACTAAGCCAGATTGAGGATTTTAATAAAGATAAGATTGTAGCTACACAAAATTGCCATTTTATGCTCAATTAACCCTACTTTACTAAGCTATTATTGCCGTTTAGCACAGCCTCGACCGGTGCGTTGAAAATTCTGCACGTCTCCACAACGGGTTATTTTGCTACACAGAGCTTTTTATACCGAACTTTTTACAATATATCCATACCTGCTCAACGCAGATGTCATTTCAAACATGGCTTATAAGAAATTTTTTTTCACCTAGTTATTTACAGGATGCATCTTCTTGGACGAGTTCAATTATCGATGTGAGATTACTGATGTCGAGGAGCGTTTCTAGCATAGAGAGTGGAGCGGTGAAAAAAACGTGGAAGTGCCTCTACTGGATTACTTTATATTGACACTAAAAAGGGTGACTTTTCTATGATGAGGTGATAAGTCATTGAGGAGGCTTCTTCATTGTGGATCTGCGTTCAAAAGGCATGCGTTCATCAATAGGGCTCAGAAAATGTGTCGTTTTCTTTATCAGCAATCGCGAGGTTGTTGTTCAGAACACGTTTACTTCCACACACATAGAACACATGCAACACAACAGCAGCTGATGTTTCGGCAGAATCGTCTTCTTCAGAGACTGGAAGGGTAGACTGATATGTAATTTACTAAGTCAAACGCTTCAACAGCGTAACCAGAAAGATGAAAACCTAGACGATAATTACATGATCAAAGGCTTCTCGAAATCCAATGCTGAGGTTAATAGAAAGTTGATGTTGGGATTCAGCAAAGTTTGTCATTAGAAAGAGTCTCAAGATTTTGCCTTTATTCTACAGCAATTTATAAGCTTACACTACACTTAATATATATATTCTGCACATAATTAACAATCTTTGTATAGAATTTGCATTTGTTGCCTACAATCAACAGCACTGCTTCTAATCACCTATGGTTTAAAATGGGTTGGGAGGGAGGTGGGAAAGTGTTGTGGCGTGAGTTGTAAACATCATAATAGTGTATTTCTTATCTTCAGAGTTCATTGTTATATTGCTCCGATTATGTTGGCTCGTTCGCTGTTCCTCTACTCAACCTTCTATGGATGTCCTGTTGTGGGAATCTTTTTCGGCTTTTTTTCCTTTTCCAAAAGCTGACGAAGAGAATTGCCCATCTCTGCGACAAGTCATCAAATACAATCAAATACGAGAAAATCCCAACTATTATGCTTTTATTTTTTTATGTTTCACGCATTTTATTTCCTCGCTTTCATTTATTTTATTTACACATTTTTTTCGCTTGGAGCCCAAGTGTTGCTGATATCTCACCTTCCTTGTGGTTACGCTTCAAATAATAGCCCGTTATTAAAACATAGGCAGTAAAATTTTTTTTATTTTATAAGGCCCGACTATCACATCTAGTGTGCGTATCCCAGTATTTCTCACACTCGATACGTTTCCTCGCATCCATCATCAACGAAACCTCCAGCTTTTTACGTGTATCTTCGGTCCCTGCTTGAGGAGTTTTTTTTTCATATTGAATACCGTAGAATCCCAGTCGAGTTGATTCCCCCTTGGAGTCCTGAAATAGCCAGGCTAGAGCGTTCCCACATTGATCGCAGAAAATGTTTCTTCTACCGACGAATCTGGCTCCAATTTCACTACTTTGGACCGTTTAAAAGCCAGCACTGTGCTCGTGACGGCAGGTATCAATACCACTGTGCTATCCGCTCCCTTATAGGCAGTAAACAAAAAGCAGAACAGCAGAACAGCAGAACAGCATTCCACAACTCTTCCGTCTATGACCACGAATTTCTCTTCTTCTGTATGCTATCACTTCATTTTCCTCATTGTGAACATTGCACTTCATTTGTTCCATGTGATCTCTATCGAGATCCAAATTCGAAGATGTGAAGGACGTGCCCAATAGGTAAAGTATATAAACACTACAATTTCGTTACCACTGTTTCCTTTTCATATCGTTGCTTTGCAGTAATAATTTCTTTATTTGAACTATACCTGCGTATGCTGTAATAAGCTCCCCTTTCCTAATCTGCGCTTTTTCAGAAGCTCTAAGCTACCGTAGTGTTAGTTCTACTCATTGTTTGTTGTGTTTTTCCTGCATAGTTGTTTTGTTCTACTACTGTCTGCATGCGTACAGAAACGTTTAATTACTTATGTTTGGTGCGTTTAGTAATCCCAACTAGATTTACCACTCATGTAGGTTACTAAATAGCGCTTCAGTTGAGTTGAAAAGGATTGTTTAGAAATTATTCTATCAGTGCTTGAACATTTGCCCATCAGCCTCTCAAGACTAGACAACTTTCGAAGTTGACCATCCAACAAATCCAGATCTCGCTCACTTTTTAGTAATAATGATATTGAACACGAATTCCAGCTATCTGACAACTTCTTCGACATAACATAAGTCCACTCGTTGGCACTAGCGATATAGCGGGTAAGGATTCACAAGAGAGCACCAGTGAGCACAGATGACTCACCCACCCGAGATAGGTACCAAACATGTCAAACGTTGTTGTTGTTGAAGAGAACGGAATAGGACCTTCCCTTCAGCATGAGTCACTACTGTTGTTCGTGTATAGCTGTTACAGGATTTCATCGGACTCCACCTGCAAGTGCAGTTATTGTTCGATCTTCATTTCGCCGACATATTCCATCACAGAACTCCCCACTTTGCTCCACGATTAGCTGGTAACCGATGTGTTAATGAAGAAGGTCTGGCCAGCGACACAAAAGCACAAAAAATATTCTGTCTCTCCTTAAACACAGGCATCACCTAACAAACGATCACTATTGAAGGAGATATATAATCTGATTATTGCAATAAGGAATTGGTTCAGACACATTTTGGAGCACAGAATGCATTTTCCTCTCAAAAGATTTATTCACAAACTTCATGGAGATAAGGGTTCTGATTTGCATTCGTAATTCTATCAAACGCCCATATACTATTCCATTTACCCGTAACAGAGTCCAACAGCTCCATTGCAATTCCAGAAATCAGCTGCGCAGGCACTGCACACCGCACCAATGGTGTAAATATTCCATCCGATGACGTTTACTCTGAAAAGAAACTCGTCTATTTCCACAATTCCATTGAAGCATGGCAGGGTTTAAATCATACGGATATCGGTACATGCATGAAGTGAAGTAAAAATCCACTGCATACTTGAGTTGCACAACCAACGTATCTGTTTGTTCCCCAGATAACCTGCAATAAATCACGAACAACATGCATCATATACTTACAACTTTTTTTATAAGGTTGTGGGTTTGTATTCCAACAACAAAAAAAGGAATATGTTGCTTGAGATGCCGGGCAATAACGCACAAAAGCCGTCTGTTCGACCAGCTCCCAAGGTAACGAGCTCCTCCTTTGGAATAGACAAATTGATTTCGGACCTATCTTGGGAAAAAAATCTCAGACCTATAAAATGTTGTCGATCATTGTTATGAATACCTTGACACATCTCAGCGAATCTACCTCTGTATTCTAGGAGCATTTACCCTCGATCAGTTCTCAACGATGTTCTTCAAGACAAATTCGTCACATGAGAGCCGAACCTACGTGAAAACCCGATGAACTTCGTGGACTACGGATGTGATGCAACGAGCCGAGCGAACCAATTTAAAGAATTTGCTCAGATTTGAAATTTTAGGCCATATGAATGAAGAGACCGAAAGTTTACGAATTTGAATTTGGAAAAGTGGTAGGGGGTAGGGATGAACTATTTTCATGAAGATCCAAATTATTGCCTAAGTTTCCTGTGCCTTAAAGAAATAAATGTGCTTGTGCCATGGTGGATGGCAATGATTGCTGCTGTTGCTAAACATAGCTACCAAATTTCAAGCAATAACACAAACCTTAGTAACTCTAGTCACTGTTTTTTTCGGTACGTTGACTAACTTGAAGCGTATAAATCATGTTCGAAGGAATGCCATTTGCCGCAAGTTCGTTGCTCCACGTTGCCACTGCCTATTATGATAGGGATAGACCAATTGAAGTTGGATATACAAAAATGAAAAGAGTGAAAGTAACTTGCAAATATATCAGAGCAGCAAACTGGACTGCAAACCGCGCAAGCATAGCTATCTCTATCCTCTTATGAAACTTTCCTTATATTGAATCGCTGTCATTTATGTGTATATATTTGAAAACGGCTTTTCATGACTAACATTCTGCAGAGCGCCCAAAGCGTCAGTTGCAGTCGTTTCGAGGACATGGATATTTTCTTGGTAGCCAGGTCGAGAAGCAGCTGCTGACTGGTGCCTATCACACGAACTCACGTGGTTAAGAGCATACTGCTCCGCTGTGCAGTCGTACTCCTGGAAGAATAACATGCACAAGACTGGAAATCAGAAGAAGTACGATAATATAAGAAGCACGAATGCCTACCAACAAATCCATTCGTGAAGCAGGTGGTGCGTTTTCGTTGGCATACTCACCGTTTCTTGCTCGACCTGTTGCTACTAGCGATCTAAATACGCGAACCTTCCTTGAAATGACATTCTGCTTCCTCCTACTTAAGCAATTTTATTGCAAGCTTCGTTAGTTGTCTAAGGAAACACCTGAAATTATTGTGCATTCCCAAAGCCGTTTCTCTGAAAGCCGAGCTAAACGCCGTGCTCGAACAATCTGTGCTTCTTTTTCTAGTTGTTGTTGCTGTTGTTGTTGTACTCGGTGTTGGTCTTTCAGCATTCACGCATAGTCCAGATTCACAATAGACTGGGAAAAAAATTTGTGCATTCCCAGTCATTTCGGCATGGATTTCCGGATGTGTACACCAATGTACCAACTTCTACCTCACTGAAATAATGTTCTACGAGATTCTATGCCTTTGTTTAAAATACTTTTTTGATATCACTTACGTTTCCGAGAAGACACACGCAGAAGCTACACGATTACTACACACAGTGCTGGCACATCCTACAGCAGTTGTCGTTGAGCGAATCAACTAAAAATGGACAAAAGTTTCGATTTCAAGCAGACGTGTTAAATGTTTTACGTTAGAAAAAATTGCGCAAAGCTGGATTTCCATTGAAGATATTGGTGACAGGCCAAACTTCGTTCCTTATTCCTGACCAGGTCAACACAGCCGCTTCAATGGAGTTGATAAAAGTCGATGGCAGTGTTCCTGGTCCAAAGCTAAATTTCGAGAATAAGAAATATAAGCCTCAAAACAAAAAAATTGCTAAATAATAAGGGCGTTTGTCATCGTGATCATCTTAGTTGTGCAATCGCCTTGAAGATTCCAAAATAACAGTGAAATAAAAATCTAGTAAGTCTTGACGACTGCTTCGAAAGAGAAAATGTGTTGAGCTGCATTGAAGAAAGACATGCTCTGTGAATTCGAGCACTCTTATGAACTCTCTTCAACGATATCCCTATCTTATTATAACGTAAGTCTCTCTCTAAATGTTGGATTCCAGTGTTCAAATAGGGACATTTCTACGCTTACTCGTTTTCTCTTGCCTCAAAATGAACTCGTCCAGATAAAGTTGTTTGTAAATCATTAACTAGAGAGAACATCTTTTGACGGACCAAGCCAGACATAACACCTGCGTTAGAGAAGTTATCGACTGAATACAAAATTCATGGTAGAAAGCTTTGTGACGCAAAATGATGCACAGAGCAGACGTGCACAAATTTCAATGTCCTTGATTTGCTGTCGTTTTAAGCATCGTAGAACAGACGGAATACAAATTGACATGTGGGATGATTTGCGAGGCAATCAATAACTTCAACTTAAAACTTTCTAACCAAACAAGTCTGGTAATGATTTGCCTACTCCAAACAGCCGACGACTGGTTTCACGCGTGGGATGCAGAATTGAGCTATGAAATTTGGTAACAATTTTAATCATATATTTTCCACAGTAACTCACACGGCGTAATTTATGGCGTTTGTCACCGCTGGAAGTGGTGGAGTTTGAGGACAGTTGTTTATAGCTGTCTTAGCAATTGCCTCCAGATAACAATCCCATTCCTGGAATATTCAGAATTTGGAATGCCATCTAGTTCCTTAATGATGAACACCCGTTTAATTTTATCGTTGTTGTGTAAGATTTGAAACTCTCTAATTATAGTACCGTAAGCATTTTTTTTGTATTCTATATGACTTCTCAAAATCGAATCGTTTCCTTGCATCCGTTGCCCACGAAGATCTTCCAACTTTTTACGTGTGGCTTCGGTTGTTCTTCAAGGAATTTCATTTCATCTTGAATGTCCTAGAATGCTGGTCGAGCAATTCTCCCTGGAATCCTGAGATAACCGGGCTGGAACGTCTCAATTGGATTGCAGACAGTGATTCCTCCCCAGGCAAGTCCGGTACCAATTTCACCATTCCGGAAGGATGAGAGGCTTAGTTGGCCCGGAGCGGAATCGAACTAGCACCATGCTCGCGATTACGGACATCACTACCACAATGCTATCCGCCCCTTGTATCGCAAACATACAACTTACTTACTTGATACTAGAGCGGCCCGTCCTCAGTGGTTGTGCGGGCTCACCATTTTTCGGAAATTTGCTGATTAAGCCATTGTGGTTTCCTGGAATCCCGAGGACAGCCTGTTCAAAGTCTGCTCCAGGTCGTCACCACTACTGCCACTCGCAGACCTTTTTGGACCAGAGGGAGGTTTGCCACCATGTGACTTTGATACAAGGACGGTGGCGGATCCTAGTATTGGTTTACTCTTAGCTAGGCTTCCTGATGGAAACGCTGGACTCCTTCTGAGCTCTGGAGGTTCTGCTGTGGTGATGAATCCCCCTGCTGTACATCGCAGCCCGACACCCAGGAACACCTCCCAGCCACGGTGAGGAGGTAAACCGTTGGGAGAAAACAAATATACAACGCAAAAATAAAAAAACAGCTCACCAATTTGCTCATGTTTTCTGCAGATGACAAGAAGTTCTGCGCCCGAAATTGTCCTAGTGCAACTTGCGAACGGATTCTGTTAATCAGATTGAGAGATTCCTGTCTTGTTTGGTCGCCCATTGTCATTCCTTTGCAGCCAAATGCTTGAACAGTGAAGTAATGTAGCTATTATTTTTCAAGTGCCGTGAACAATGATGAAGAAAGTAGTAGAAGAACTTACGCATTTCAAAGCCACCACTAGAATTTACGGATCGCAATAGCTGAAATGTTCTACTTTCTCATCAGTGATAAATGGTGAGCAGAAAAATATTCACTAACTGCGACACAGTAAGCCAAGAACGTTGTTTTGAGCATTTTGGATGAAATGGTGTATGTAGCGGTTGCCTAGCTATTTCTTATAAACATTCGTGATGCTGCACTCTCACTAAAATATTCAAAGTCGTCCTCACGGCTGTGGCGCAAAACAAAAATAATCTGTTTATAGCGTAAACACGGTAAGATCTGGCTGTCTGTTGAATACTTACTAACACCGAAACGATCTGTTCACAGTCAACAATTGTTAAAGTTGTCATAACACTCGTTTCGTTGCATTTGCAGAGTTTTTTTGACTTTTGTTAAGTTTTTGATTTACTGCCTATTACAATTTTTTACAGCAGTGCATTATTTATGATACAACCACAATGATGCTGAGATATTTGCAAAACTCCAGACAGCGTGTGTCTGCGGTGGGGAACGAAAGCGCCATTACCCTTTCCGGGGCTAACGCGTTCACCACGACACCATAAGGGGTTCTTCGTTTTGCCTATCTCTCAGCTAACTTTATTTATCAGTGCTATCAGCAATCACCTGCCAACAGGATTGATCCGGCGGGCTCAAACCGGCAATGAACCCAGTTAAGCTAAGGCTGTAGTCGAAACGCCCGTCTCTCAGCAGGCTCTTTTTGATTTTTATATGAGGTTTAAGTAAATGAGCAGTATGTAATTCATAGAGTAAGTGAAGCGTAGTAGCTAAAAATGCAGCGAAATAAAAAACATCTTTGATTCCGTCCCTTTTGGTCTTTCTGGAATCAACGAAGTGCTGCCAGAGAGGTGAAGAACTGTGACAACGGACATCTTAGGCCTTCGTGTTTGCGCTGACGAACTACACATTCAACAACGTCTATAACTCTACGAATGGATTTAAATGCGTGGCGCACTCCTTTGCCGGTCAATGAACAGCTAGCACTTTAGTTTTGATGTTTCACCAAAATCATTTTCATGATTATAACGTCCACACTACTAGCCGTGTTCACAGAAGTGGAATAATCGTCATCATTTCTTCATTGTCTTAGTGACCTCCCGTTATGGCATGCTAAGCCTGGTTATCTGGTAAGAGACGCTTTATAAGTGATTGAATCTGCAAACTCGGTCAAGAGGATAACTGAAGAGTAGGATTTAAAAAGAAGAAGTGGATAATAATTTAATTATAGAATAGAAAAAAAAACAAATTAAATGCCTAAATATCTCTTTGATTTCATTTCAGTCATTGGCTTCATAATTTAACTAAAAGTGAGCTCTAAAATCTGCAAGCGATGCAAAGATATTTAGACAGGCTAGTTGTTTGCTGGACGCTTTGTACCTTAAGGACTACTCTTCACAACGATTAGCTTGCGAATTCTCATCGGAGGAAAATGATGGCTTGTGGAGACATTGGAACATTGTTCACCAGATTTTATGCAAAAAATTGAAAAAGGATGGGTAGCGTAACAGTAGTGAAGCCGATTACCACTATCACGGAGCTTGTTCAAAGCAGCATCGGGTTCGCCATGCACCTCACATTTCCGGCGCATGAAAATTCCTACTAGACTTGTATAGGAGAAGCTTACTCTCTGTAATTCATAGAAAAATGCTCTAACCGGGCTCTCTCAGGAGTCTAGCAAAAATCAACTTTAACTGTACTCAACTACATTCATTAGAAAAAGGGGGGCAATCCTCAAGCAACAGCGGAACCCACGCGCAAAAAGTCCGAATTCTTTCGTGGATGATGGATGCCGGGAAATGAATGCAAGAAGTTCTATGATTCCCAGAGCAGATTTGAACACCTTCATTAATCGGAAGGCTAATATGTTTAACACTTCAATATTTTTTCAAGATCTACCAGCTTGAACTGTCTATACTTTGAAGGTACTTTTTTCAATGGTTCTTATTTGTTTTTTGTGAACACCAATGGGCAAGCCTTTTATGATCTAAAAAGGAATCGTTGAATTGCGCCACCAATAGTTAACGATTTCAGGCCTCTGTGATCCTCAGACCACCTAAATGGATAAAAGGATGAAGCTCTCGGCGTTGATCAATCCCCTGAGGGATGCGCCATGCATTCGACTTCGTTAAGTATCGTTGGAGGTGATTGAATGCATATCTGGCCTTTACAATGACTCGCGGTGGCCTACTGATGTATTGAGCCAGTGCTGCTATCCTCCTAGACAAGTCTGGTACCAATTTGTTCATAGACCACCTGAGTGTTTTTTAAATCATCTACGGTTCACTGTTAACATTAAAAGAAGTCTAGCGGTTTCTAATAAAATAAGCAACCATTTAAAAACATAATCGCTTCTGACCGTAAAGAGATTATCCATCTTGATTGGAAATGTGCGGACAAATTCGAATCACTAAGAACAGTACAAGAACACCAATATTAACAACAAACGATTCCGGATTAGAAAAAATAGCTCAAATTTTTTTTCTTGGATTACTGAGCCGAGACGAGGTTGACAAACTTCGATCTTCGTCCAAGCCTTGAGGTAAACAATTAACAACTCAAAATTTTTCTGTGAGATTGAGCTCACGAGGCGGCTGTAAAAGCGTTTCGACGTCTTCGTCCTTTTCAGAACCGGACCGATTCGAGTCGATAGTCGACAGGAAATCGGCCCCAAGATGTGGGTGTTCATTGTCGCATCAATGTGGCTCTGAAGAAGACGAAGGAGTCGAAACGTTTGCTAAATGATTTTTTTGTACCCAACCTCGTGTTAGTTCGCTAGTCTAGAAAGACAATTAATACTATCCCCGAGGTTTAACGAACGTTGCTTGAGATATCTTATTCTGCTGCAGTGTTTAGGTTGAAAGTCACAAGTGGTTTTAAACGGTTCTGTAAGTGAGTCCTTGTTGACCACGCAGTTTTCTTCCATATTTTTTGTAGATTTATTAATTATAACGGAAGCACAACAATAGATTTTTGAAATGGCGGCTTTTCTTCAACATTTTTTCACCGAAGCAAAATATTATTGACAATGTTCCTGTAACAAGACTAGAGAATTCTAAACTTCAAGAGAGTGGAGGGAATTCAGGCTTTTATCTACTCGTTTTCCCCATGAACACCTTCAAAAATAACGAGGTTTGCCTGTCGGCGACACCTATTTTCAGACGTTTGCAGAAACGTTGAGCATTTTTCTCGTTTTTAAGTAGCATTTATTATAAGAGGGAGAGTGTATGCGCTTTTTGCCGACATCTTTCCTCTCGTTCCGCTTGTTTGTATCGAAAAAAAATAACAACTAAAACAAACAGATGTTGGAACCGCAAGTGAGGTTCTGTGGGGAAATTTTTACTTTGTATTTCTGTGCATCCTGGGGAAGACTTTGGTCAGGCTGACCTCGGGATACCAAGGAACCACAATGGCTTCACCAGCAAATCTCCGAAAAATGGAGGTTATGCTGGAGCCCGCACAACTAGCGAAGACGGGCCATTCAAGTATTTAAGTAAGTAGCTATAGCATTGCCGTGCATAGTTACTCTTTTCGTCTGTCAGCCACCACAAGTTATTTCACAGGTTAAGTATGCTTTAAATCAACTACGATGCTATGAGTCAGGTTAAATGCAGAGTGCATCGTTTAGAGATTGATCAACGCCAAACGCATTATTCTCTATCATCCTTTTCACATCATTTAATAGGAATTTGCTACCTGCCTCTAATAAATTTTGCTTCTTTGTGCTTGAGAGTTTATTTTACCAATTCCAGAAATTAAATATATTTTCTATAATAGTGGCATTCTCATGGGGCAGAGTCTTTTAAGGAAGGAACATTTTTTTAGGATATCCGCAGCACAATGAGTCAATTTCGTATATGTTCTCTGTGACCATATTCACACTGAAGCAAAAACGATTCATTATCAAACACCTCATGAGGGCACTGAGATGATGAAGCTTTACAGATCTGGCTATGTGCAGAAAATTCATTGCATTTTTGAAATACACAATCCTCATTTCTATTCGTTTACCATGTAGTCTGCAAAATTTGGCGGCTGTTGCATTTCTATCACAAGGAAAGACAGCTGCTTTAATAGGGAGAAGCCCCACAGGTTCTCCAATTAAGAATACAAACCTTGATTACACTGGCAACCGTTTTGTTTCGATTCCTACTTACTGTAGACCTAAATATCATGCACGATGGAAAACCAAATTCTTTGAATAGAACTAGCTGAGAGACAGGCGAAACGAAGGACCTGCATGGTGTGGTGGTGAGCGCGCTACTCCCCGGAAAGGACAATAGCGCGTTCGTTCCCCACCATAGGCACCTGCGGTCCAGAGTTTTGCAAATATCTCAGCATCATTAAAGTTATATTTCGCAACGCATACCCTGCCGCTAAAAAGAGTAGGCAGTAAATAAGAAGTCAAAATTGTGATTATAACTGCAGCCCCAGCTTAACTGGGTTCGTTGCCGATTTGGGCCCCCAGATCAATCCCGCTGACGGGTGATTGCTGATGGCAAAAGATCAATAGAACTAGCTGAGAGACAGGCGAAACGAAGGACCTGCATGGTGTGGTGGTGAGCGCGCTACTCCCCGGAAAGGACAATAGCGCGTTCGTTCCCCACCATAGGCACCTGCGGTCCAGAGTTTTGCAAATATCTCAGCATCATTAAAGTCAAATTCTTTGAGTTCACTCGAATAATGTTCTAAACCAGTGATGGTACGATGAATGAAAACGAAGAAATTAATTGTGCGAGAGAACACGGTTTGTTCATTAGCATGATATCTTCGTGCTCTATGGTAATTTTAGGAGATATGCCTAACAACCAAGGTAGCAGTCTTTTCGAGAACATTAATGTTTTCTTTATACTTCTAAGTCATAACATTTCTTAAGGATAATGACTGCAATGTCGAGGGCCTTGCTTTTGGTCACGTGAAGTAGTGCGGCAATCAACTGCAGCAGGAAGATTCTTAAGCTTGATATAAGGAAAGTGCTCACAATCTACGATAAAAGGATAAAATGGGGTGGATTTATGTTGGGAATTTATAGGGAAGTCTTTCCAACTAAACCTTTTTGAACTTCGAATTTTCAAGGATAGCCGCACGATTGCAATAGATTGAATAGTCGCATCGCATATCCTAAAGAAACCCAAAGCGCTAGTCGCAGTTATTTCTAGAACATGATTATTTCTAGATAATCATTTTGGGAAGAAAGTGGTGGTAATCGTCTACCGCTTGGTATCATGTGGTCATTGGCCAACTGCTCCACGACATAGTGGCGTTCTTTAAGAATTTCTCTCACAAAAATTTTTTTAAAAATATGACTCCTGGAAAAAATCGTTGTCAACAAACAAAATAAAGCAAGTTAGAAAGGGTTGGCATCAGCCTCATGGAAGAGCTAAACTGTACTTCGTGAGATCTTCGCGGCGAAACGTTTTCTTCCTGAGCAGTCCGCCAATCCTGAAGAAGTTGTCCTCCTTCAAGTAGTTCACCTCACCGTAAAAGACATACTTCTGTCAAAGTGTTAGACAAGTATTTACTTGATGTATGTAAGTTTGTGTCAAATATGAAGTTTTTTTTTCTATTACGCACACGTTTGTGTTTTCAAGATTCGAAAGCAAAGGATCCAATCCAAACTCATTTTGGTATTCTCGCGGGGTCGGTCCGACCTAAAAGATCTACAGATTTCCTCTTATGTTCATGTTATTACACGGTATTCGAAGAGTATACGGCGAAATTTTTTTAGATGCTGTGCTACCTCAGCTCACTGTTAATTTTTAACTTCAGTTCTCTGTACACCCACCATATGCTTTGTGGAAGCAACAACATTAAGCAACCACTACGAGTGCTGAAATTCTGTTCATTGGTGACAAATGAGTAACCTACTGCACTGATGTCGTTTGACGGTCTTGGCTGATCGTGTACACTTTTGGAGAAATGCTATTTGACTAAGTTTTACTGGGCTTCTATCAGGATGAGGGGCAAATCATCAAGAAAAAATGAGAAATTAGTGAGAAAAATTCATTTATTAACATCCTTTGCATAGGTTTCTTTAAAAAGTTCTCTTCTCATTATTTAAAAAAGGTGGCTTTGTTAAACTCTTTAAATAGTTTGGCTTAGTTTTTTTATTTGGGTGAAGTCATGGAAAAGTGAGGAAATAGAACACCTACACCCGCAGCACAATATTTCATGAAATTTACCAACATTGAAACTCAACATCAACGCCATAGTTGTTGGCCTTTTTCCGTAGAGTAAAGTCCTAAATAATGCAAAGACCTTTGACCGCTAGAAATGATGTTTCCAGTCGTATTCAGAAGCACTTGAGAGTATTACAATATGTAAAGGGTCTTGCGAGTAGCTGTCAATACACTTTGATGAAACGCGTTTCGTTGCACTTGAAGGATTTATTCTAATACTGCAATGGATTAGAATATATAAAACAAATTAATGTTATTCTCCTTAGGGAGGGCAAAGCCCATTAAGTGAGAGGCATTCTCTTCTTTTGAGGCATTCGCTGCACGTTGAACCAATGTTGTAGATGTTTTTTCCGACCGTATTCACTCTGAAATAAAACAATTCATTACAAAACAACACAGGGATGCAACGAGGTGCTAAAGACATACCGTTCTTCGTACACGCAGACGTGAATAAAAATCCATCACATTGTTGAACTGCGCATCCCACCTTTCTGCTTTCATCTGACGAATTAAGGAATAGTCCGTTTAGAGAACAATTTCATTTGTTCTCTGCATAGTCAGTATAACCAATTTTCTACCCTAAGAACAAAATGCATTAAACCCACATACTCTACCACATACACCTTTATCGCACTTAAAGCCTCCATTAGAACAAAGATTTTGTGTAATAACTACCTCATTTGAAAGCGCAAACCTTGGAAGCGCTTGTAACCTTCCTCGTCTTGCGCTGGCTAACTTCGAACGTAAATATCATGTCTGGAGGAATACCGTTCTTTTGAAGTTCACTTGACCATGCTGAAGTTGCCTGTAACGGTCAAAATAGAAAGAAAGAAATTAATTTGCTGTTTTCTCCACGGATAGGAACAAAGCTGTTACTAGTTGATGATACACGGGCGCAAAACGCATGGGCAAATTTCAGCTGTGGAAAGGTCAAGTGGATGTGCAGCCTTGCCAGTCAAATACTACCACAACCCAACAGGAAAATCTGAAACCTAAATTTCAATCGCACAAGAAACAGATTCCTTAATCTGTTGACGATCAGGAGCGTTGATTCAAACATGTGCACATGTTCTTGATTGAATATTTCGCCGCATAGAGACTTTTTTTTTGCTAAACTTTGCTTTACTTCCTAGATGCTTCTGCTTTATATTTGTAGCGTAACCATTTGCATGGCTGTCTATTTGGAACACAAAATTGCACATTTGCTCTAACGGTACAGATGGTGATTGCACGAGTTCCCTTAGAGTGTATCTAATCTCTTGTAAAGCATGTGAAGGGTGATCCCGCTCAATGCCTCAGGTTAACCTTTCATCGTCAGAGACGTTAGCAACCCATGTGAATGCTGTTGGATTGGTCTACATATGGTTAGGTTTCTGATTTTTCTACTTGGAGTTATGGTAGTAATTGACTGACCTCGATTCCACACCAAATTCTCTTTTCAAGGCTCCGAAGAAAGCAAAATTCTCTGGAACATCTGTACTACGAATAAATAAATATTGTAGCAATAACCTCATTTGCTCATTAAAAAAAAAGGCATACCACTGATCAATTTTCTATTTAGTAGAAGGACAATGCTGAGAATCAACACATGACTAACAAAAGCAAAATTGATTAGAAAGGACTACAGCTTATTTATCGATTTAATAATTTTTCAGAAACCACAATTTCAATAGCAACTACATCGTCAATTAAAGCTCCATGCGTGTACAGAACGTGAGCGTCTTCTTTTTAGCCAGGTCGAGAAGATCCTGGCGATATTTGTCGCTCGCACAGCTTCACGTGATTAAGGGCAAACTGCTCGGCAATGCAAGTCATAGTTCTAAAGAAATGGCATACCAACAACTTCATGCACGATGAAGTTGGTGCATTCACTCTCGAAGAGTTGCCGTTCATCACTAGACCTCTCGCCACTAGCGACCTAAAACCATCGTCTCTTTCATGCTGAAATATTTTCATTGTATCGTTCAGCTAACGCGAGGTGGTGTGGAGGTCTACCTCGTCTCAGCTGAACGACCAAAGAAATTTGTTGACTATTCGCAGCAAGGTAAAAGTCGGTTAAGTACAGCATTTTCTTTGTTTTTGAAGAACTGTTTATCCAGGAATTTTGCTATTGTTGACATAGTAACTCACCCAAAATAGTTACGCTCTTTGAGCACCGTTTCTCTGAATACAGTGCTAAAGTTCGCGTTTGTGCAATCCCCTGTCTATTGTTGTTGTCGTCGATAGTTCATTCGATGTTGTCGGGCATGGTACTGTTGTAGTCGGCCTTGAAGAGTTCACGCAAAGTCCAGATTCACAATGTGCTGGAGAAAATTCAACGCATTCTCCGTCATTTCGGCAAGGGTCTCCTGAAATGTACAATAGTGTTCCTGCTTGTGCATTGCTGAAATAGTGTTGTAAGCGTTTTTGGCGTTTTATTAAAGTTTTGTGAACTTACGGTTGCGAGAAGACACATGCAGCGGCCGCACGGTCATTATACACACTACTAGCGCAGCCAACAGCATTTGTTGTGGCACGAATCAACTAAAGGTTAAGGTTTTCAGTCGTGCTGACGACTAAACACTCGCACTCGGTAAACTTACGTTGGCAAAACCACGTAACGCTTGACTTCTAGTGAAAATATTGTTATCTGGCCACTTCACGTTTTTTTATATCTGCCCACTGCAGGACGGCTGATTCAATAGAGTGATTGAGAGTGAAGGCGGATATGTCGGATCGGAAACTGCAAAGATTTCGTGAATCTGAAGAAGCACGAGCGTTAAGAAGAACACTAGACAGTAGTTCTGGCTACTTTCACTATTCTTTTTGAAGACCAGATAGGAGGAGATCGTAATCACAGAATTTGTTAATTCACCATGGCTGTCGTTTCGGCGGTTTCATGATCTCTTGACCATGAAAACGCCGAATTGACACGCAAGCCACTCAGTCAAACACTTTCGTAACTTCGCCACAAAAACTCAGCGTTTAATTTTCAGTGGCTCGGAGACAGTTTCTTTTAAACACATCGATTTGTTCTTTATAATTCTTCTAGTTATGGAAGAGGAATGTGCCCGGCACTGGTGACAAAATCAGCCTAAAATGTTGCGCAAGGTCACCAGCCATCACAAGTCACTTCTTTCCGCGGTTCCTGTTTGGATTTCTGGAATTTATCCCACGGGCTTCATAACTTCTACGGGTCGGTATTTCAGATTTCTGTGCTACGATAGTGACTTTTATCAGAAAACCTTACCCATTAAGGGTTCGTGTTCTATTACTGCTTAGTGGTGCGTTCTGACTGAATTCATGATTCTTATGTGCTCTTTTATGTGGGCGAAGAATGGTCTACTGGTTTCACTACTGTCTTCCTTATCGCATGCCATACAGGGCAATTCATGCAATTTTGCGTGTTGCATAGACAGTAACACAAACGGCTACTAACTACTTAACATGTTAGAGTGTTCGTTGGTGTTTTGATCAGTGCTACCGATTCTTTTAGACTGGCCCCTTCAAAGCTCCTATGCTGAGTAGGTACCCTTTCGTAGGCATTGGAAATGGCTATTTGTGGAGTCAGTTTCAGGAATTCATCCTGCTGCTCTCTTCTAACGTACGCATCCGCTATTGTTGGAAACGCGGTTCAAACAAGCGCTTTTTGTGTGTAAAGATTTTCACACAGAGGAGAGTCCTCTCCTATGTATTACTCTGTGTGGCTGCTCTCCAGCAACTAATTGGAATACTTGCAACGAATAAACGACTCAGAAAAAAGGCGAAACCGCTGAAACAGCTATTGTACGCCAATAAATTCTATAATACCAACCTTCTATCTGCTTATTGAAGAGAAACAGAAAGATTGATAGTAATTTTGTCATCCGCACCACACGAGAAAAAAATAGACAAATGCTACGAATTGCTAAACCAGTAGTTCAAACACATAAGTCCATGTACAAGCAGCTCCATAAAACGTCGCTCAAAAAGGGCGGAATTGGAGAATTCAGCAGTAGTTACTGAAGTACTACTGAACGCTTTAAAACCCCAGCTATTTTGAAAAATCTTATATGACTGTAACATATGTCTGTGTATAACACTAAATTTCAGAATTTGCCCTAAAAGTAGGGGGGTAGGGGGGACTGCACAAGTTCTTGTACGATGTACGCAAGAACTTATAAGGCGTGTGGGAGCTAATATGGCGAAACAGTAAGACCACTCTGAATGCGTAATAAAGAGCACCTAGTTGGGAAACTTAAAGTCAATCAAAGCGCATCGCAAGGCACGCATAGGCCTCGAAGCCATAACGGAGAAGATTTTGAAATAGAAGCTACTATCTTCGTACAGGGTTTCAACATATCAGCACGTAAAGCTTCTAAAGCGTTTTGAAGAAGTTCTAGAAATCCCAAAAGAAACCACAAGGTGGTCGGACGTGACCCTACTCCACACTTCAGATTGGCTTTTTGACCGGTTCTGGACACATTCCTCACTCGTATAAGGCTCTATGTGGTTCGCCTCCATCAACATCTGGAAGATTTATGAGGTAAAAGACGACGTTTGACGAAAGAGTCTCTCATGCGATTGAGATTTAGGGGCTGAGTTTCTCTGCTGGCGTTATGAAGGGGCATGACTGAATAGATTGCGTGTCATTTCCACTTCTTCTGGTTCTGAAGATGGCAAAACCGTCTAAACGTCAGCTATTGTGTATAAACAGTGGAATGGGTTCCCTTGTCTGCTCATCAAAAAAACAGTGAATTATATGCTAATGCTGAGGTCAATAGAATGTCGGTCCCAGAATCTAGTTATTCTATTATTGGTATTCTTTTCTAAAACTCGCGACTGGTAATTCATGCAGTTCGCCACCGAAACAGGTGGTAGGTCTTGGTTGCAATTCAGCACGGCTGTCCGAGCCATCCTTTCCAGATTGCAATCCCATCTCTGTAACGTTTAGCATTCATCAGGAACTTGCTCACGTTGAACACAAATTTGATTTCTTTCTCGATACGTTGCAGAAGTCACTCCTTATTCTAACTCTACTGATGTAAACCCATAAGTCCAATAAGTAAAAAAAAAGTGGCGCCATTGTTTCCATGTCATTTGAAGACGGCAAATAGTTTTTGGCCTGAAATTCTCCCAGCGCCACTTGTGAACGGATTCAGTTCATCAAATCCAGAACTCCTTGTCTAGTTTGATCGCTGATAGTCATTCCTTGACAACCGAATGCTTAAACACTCTTTAAACAGTTTGGTTGTTTCGTTAAAAATAACGTGAGTAGAATGCTGTTGGTATAACCGAGACAGCCTGAATATATAACAAATCTGGACACTTACGCATTTCAAATGCACCACTAGAATAACTAGATTGAAATAGCTAGAATAGTTCTAAAATATTTGCTAAAACATACAGCAGAAATTAGGCAACCGTTCACTAACCGTTCCACAAAGCACAAGCACTGTTAACCGGATCATTGCGGAAGACATCTGGTGTCCAATGCCTGCTATCTCTTCCTTTTAAGCCCTACTCATGTTGCACTCCTTCAATTTCAAAAACGGCTTAACACCACTTGAATCAGAATGGAAATAAGCCGTCTATAGCGTGAAAGAAGCAAATTTTAACGTCTGCTTAATAAAGTTGCCTCCTATAGGATTTCTTTTTAATTTTTACAATCACTGCTAAATGAAGTTTTCCATAAAAAACGGATTAACCGGTTAAAAGCATAACATAGTTTTCAGTCCACAGCGCTGTGTGGTGTCTGACGGCAGTGTACTTGTGCAGTCACCTGTTATCAGTTTGTACAATGTCATTTTCTCATATTGACTTGAAGCTTTCGGAAAGCCCTTTTAATGGCGTCGATAAACCATCCAGTCTTCCCGTTTACTGTTGACGTGAATGAGATCACCGTAAGGAACTCTTTCTGAAAATCCAAGAACCTGTGAACGTTTCCAACATAGGTCGTCGATCCAAGAGCTGTGTTTATCCTTCATCTGCTAGATGTCATAAATTGAACTTCAAAAAAGAAGAAATCGACGTAATTTTCGTCAAGCAGGAATTTGAGGATTTCGAATGAAAGGGGTAAATTGGAAAACATCGTCATGGAAGCTCCCGTAACCAATTCTTGACCATTATAATACATGTGTTCTTCTTCTTTTCATAGTTGAAAGGTTTCGATACATGGTGTTGATGTGAATGTCCGCAACGAATACAGACTCACAAGGAGCTGTTAAAAGCAAATCTGCTAAAAACCAGTTTCATTTATTTTAATTTCAGCAACACGAATACCAAGATCCACTACGGTCCCGGTATCAAATTAGTCGCATGGTGGCAAATCCCCCCTCTGATCCACAAGGGCTGCGACTGCCTGTGGTGGTGACGGCTTGGGGCAGAGTTTGGCCAGGCTGATCTCGGGGCTCAGGGAACCACAATGGCTAAACCAACAAATCTCCCCAAAAAAATGGAGATTATACCCGATCCCGCACAAGCAGTGAGGACGGGCCATCCAAGTATCCAGTAGTAAGTAATTTCAGCATGGACATGCACGCCTAAACGGTAAGATCGCGATTTAAATTCCACTGAAATTTATTTATTGTTGCGAGAATTAAATTATCGCAGGTAAGGACCACTACGACTATTGTTGGAGCTGCCAACGACAGTTGTTTTTTGAAGAAGTCAACTAAAATAAACTGTAATTGCAGTTTGCCCCCTGCAGTACAACTGATTCAAAATACATTTCTAACAGTAGAAGAGGCGTGCTTCTTTTTAGACTAAATTTGGAAAACGAGGAAAAATGAGCCTTAGAAAGGCTACCTGGTAGTTCGTGGGACACCTTAGTACTCGAGTGACCTGTCTTGAGGAAAATTCCTGGCGGTAAAGCATGAAAAAGATGAAGTTCTCGGCGTTGATCAAACCCTGAAGCATGCGTCACGCATTCGAATTCATCAAGCATCGTTAGAGGTGATTGAATTCATTTATTGCTTAACAATGGCTTGCGAGAGCTTACTGATGGAACAAGTCAGTGCCGCTATTATCCCAAACAAGTATGGTACCAACCCGCCAACCATGGAGTGATGGAGGTGACTTTGTGACTCTAGACCACATCATCGAACCAAACACTGCACTACGCAAGCTAATCATCGTATAGGTACCAACACGTCAGATTTTCTTGCCATCGAATTTCAAGATAGTCTTTCAAGGCCTTTAGTAATTTTTAAGAAAATCGGGCGTGTGTTTTTGTGGATGCGAGGGAGTTTTGAGATTTTGACTATAGTCTTACCATAACGGTGATCACTACTGGCATTCCTTTGCTATTAACCGGATATCCGAGTGAAAATGGGGAGTACTCTATAGTTTAGGAGATGTTGGTGGTCTCGTGAGCATAAAGGTTTAAATCGTAGTTGGAAACACAGAAATACTCGACTATGACAAGGCAAGGGCGTGTATGGCGCAGTGGTCGGGGGGCGCCCTGCAACACACACCTGGAATCGATTCCCGGGTCCACGGCCCACCAAGCCTTCCATCCCTCCGAGGTCGACAAATTGGCACCAAACTTGTCTGAGAGGATAGCAGCACTGGCTCGATACATTGGTACGCCACCGCGAGTCATTGTAAATACCAGATATGAATTCAATCATCTATACAAGATGCTTAATGAAGTCGAATGCACGGCGCATCCCTAAGGGATTGATCAACACCGAGAGGTTTTTTAAGCTTAAGATAGGTCTTAAGATACAAATGAAGTTTTTCTATATACACGATTTGGTAATGAGCGAGCTACCAACGTTGTTCTAGATCTTTCTGAACATTCTAGCTTTAATCCTGAACTTTCAGTAAATATAGCTATTAGATTGTAGTTGAACATTCGCGCTGTTAAGGAATGAGCCTTTATCAATTAATGCGAACAATCTTCGAATTGATAAGGTTTGAGAGGATCCTGACTATAAACGAACTGCTGATGTCACAACATTTGTGTTTAACTCACAGTAGAGCTGAACAAGTCGTGCGCTTCTCTGTCATGTGCAGCTTTTTGCCTCCAGACGTCCCAGTTGATCGATGTGGAAAACCTTGGACACAGTCGGATCCATGTTGCTGTAGATTTACAATACCTGGCTGACCGACACATTGCCGAAAACGGCATTTCTCATTGCGGATTCTGATGCCACGAACCAACAACCTCAATGACGTGGGCTGTATAGGAATCGATGTTCTGAGAAGAAACCAGTTTTAATGGGATTTATCGTGTTTTAAAAGTAGGCAACCAAAACGCAATAAAATCACAGGTTATTTTGAGTACTTTTTGCTCTTTAAAGGGTTCAAAAGCTTTTAAAAAAATGATAAAAAGTTCACAAACAAAGGTGAGAGTTGGAAAAAATTAAAGCGAGATGTTGGAAGAGATATCTAGTTCAGTAAACTACTGTCAACAATAAACACCTTGCAATCGCTGCCGGATCTTGCGAGGGAAGTAGTAATAACGTATTAATAAGGTATTAACATTAATAAGGAAGTTATTAAAAGTAGTAATTAGCATTAGTAATAATAAAATGGCATTAATAACATAAAGGTGAGCGATACATGCTCATAAGAAACTCTCTCGTAGACGCATGTGGAAATCCAAGCAGACTTTGCAATTCATCATCTTTGGTGACTAAAACACGAGCAGGAATTATAGAGAATATTATAGGAAAAACCTAGTCGCTTGCAGTCACAGTCAGCAGGAACTCAATTCCGTTTGTGACGGCAGTGGGCACAGTAAACGTTCCTACAAAAAAGAAATGATAATCGCAAAGTCCAAAATCCTGCAAAGATTCTTACTCATATTGTTTTATTAACTGATATGATGCATTGTTAACGAACTCTTGGATATAAGCCAGAAACATCAAGAGTTACTACTACTTTTTTATTCTTTTTAGAAGAAGTACTGGTTGGTATGTTATCCCAAAGACAAAAGAGATCGGTGTTTCTTTCGAATCTTTGCTCTCGTGCTTCATTGTTCGCTACCTCATCTTTCGAAAAAAAGTTAACAGACAAAATGTTCAATCTGTTCCACTGGGTAATGTGTGTTATGATAACATTTGAACACCTTAATCAAAGGTTTGGAATGTGACGCAAAGTCATTACTATCGAGATGGAATGTTCCGTAAGTATCAGCCAACGAATACGAGACTCGACCGTTCTCACCAGAATCGAGATCGAAGGCGATCAATTCAACGACCACATCAGCAGCCTTGGTAGACTGTGGAATCTGGAAGCACGAACATAGCGATGTTATGTCGAAGGCTTCCAGTTATCTCTATTGTTCTTTTATGATTATTTTTCTATTTCACATGACTGTTCATTGGGCTGCTGGGTACGACATCACTGCTGTCAACGAAGAATTCCTCAGCGTTACAAAATCCAATGAGCACAACTTATTGGCCTTCCAACAGTTTACCGCCTCATCGTGGCTGGAAGGTGTTCCTGGGTGTCGGACTGCGATGTACAGGGAGGAGATTCGTCCCCCCCGACAGGGTCTCCCAGGCTGAGAAGGAGTATGGTGATATCAAAGTCGCATGGTGGCAAATCTCCCTCTGATCCACAAGGGTTGCGACTGCCTGTGGTGGTGAAGACCTGGGACAGACTTTGGTCAGGCTGACCTCGGGATTCCAGGAAACCACAATGGCTTAAGCAGCAAATCTCCGAGAAATGGTGATTATGCTGGGGCGCACACAACCGGTGAGGATGGGCCGTTCAAGCATAAAGTATTAAGTATTGCTAAAGAATTCATATGATGATTAAAAAATGACAAGTGCAGCTATATTGAAAATCCTTTGATAAACATCAGTCTGGTGAGTCTGTATAAACCCAGGTGAAGAAGAACATAGACTCCACTATCTCCAGGTATGACGTAGATTTGTTTATGGTCACCGTTATTGGTGGTCGAGTAGATTCATCACGAGCCCTAGAATATCTGGGCTGGAGCGCTAGCCACCTATATTTCGGAAAGTGGACTGTTCTCAGGCAAGTTTGGTGCCAATTTCCTGAACCCAGATCGATGGGAGGCTTGATGAGCCCAAAGTCGATCAAACCAGCACTGTGCTCATGAAGAACAACATTCACACAGTTCCCAAGACCGACTTTCTGTTAACCTGGGCATTGATTGACAATTCAATGTTTTTCTTCAATAAGCAGACACGAGGTTGTTAATATAGATTTATTAGGATATAAGAGCTGACGTTTCGCCGGTTTCGCCCTCTTCAAAGTCTGGAAAGGTCAAATTGAGATGCGATCTACTCAGCCAAACACTTTCATAACCTCAGCAGATAAAACATAACACGTAAATTTGTATTCGCATAAGAAACAGCTTCATTTAAACACCTATCGTTCATTTGTTGTAAGTATTTAAGTTAGTTGATGGATAGCAGCCGCACAGAGTAAAACATGGGCGATAACTGTGTCTGTGTCAGGTCATTGGATTAACCTGAGGTATGGCGCCAGGTCACACGTGATGACAAGACACTCCTCCTCGCGGTTTCATTTTCTGAATTTTTTGGAATTGATCCAAAATGCTTCAAGAGTTTTACGCGCTGATGTTTTGGATTCCCTGCGTGAGGATAGTGACTCCCTACTTCAAAATCTTCTCCGTTGTGTTCCTGCATCCTATGCGCGCCAAGTGGAGTGTTTGGTTTTAATTTAGATTTACCGACTAGGTGTTCTTTTATGCGGACGCAGAGCGGTCTACCCGTTTCGCCAACGTATTCGTCCCCGAACGCTTCACAAGAGATCATATAAACTGTACCCTAGCTCATGCAATCACCGTCTCTACCGTAAGGGCAAAATTATGCAGTTTTTCGTTATATATAGACGGTCATATAGGCGGTTGCGAACTAGTTGGTGTCTTCCTGCACTTATTTCGTTTGAAATAAAGGACAAAAAGGAACGGAGCCTTGCTTTCACTAGAATTACCGCTCTGGGGCGTGGTTTTCCCTCTATGCCTATGCCGAGAAGCTATAGTTTCGTAACCATTTGAAATGGCTATTTAGCGCGCCAGTTTCGAGGATTCTTCCCTCTGCTCTCTACCCTGTGCACACGTTGGTGGCTGTTCGAAACATATTTTTTTATAACTGGGAATGGCCCAGCCTTTCCGATTAATATGGCGCCTATTTAAAAGTTTGATCCTCATTAATACTTTAGCCTTCTTCCCACCGAATAGTTGAAGTATTCTAATACAAAAATACGTCCGGGCTCTGAGGAGGGCGAAATCGCCGAGGCGTCAGCCATCGACCAACAGCACCAACAACAACGACAACGTAAACTTGTACCAACCTCGCATCATCTCAACAAGATCAGTTTATAAGATCCTATTGTTTAAGATATAACGCATATGAGAGATTTATAAGACCTAATGCCAGGAATTTCTCATCGGCTGGGATATGAGTCTTTTAAGAAAAAACCATATGCCTTACCAGCACTGTGTTCACTGTTTACTACTGATGCTAAAAAATTTTTGAGCATAATTATGATGTTCAATAGTCTCCCATTCATTGCAAGATTTAAGCCAGAACATTTCTTCAGGTTTATGAATCCAATACCAAGCAGTCTTCCAATCGTTCACCAGAACTTGTGCAACAAAGAACTATGGTCAGCAGCTTCTCGATCTGGCCACAAAGAAGGTGAGAGACAGGCGGAACGGAATTGTTATCAATATTTATTCGGCTAACGTTTCGACGTCTTCATCTTTCTCAGCGTCGATGATCGAATCGATGTCCACAGTTGTTCGTCTTCTCGATGTGGTGTCTTCGTCGTTGCATCGAGCCGGATCTTCTTTAATGGAATATCTCTCGAATAAGGCACATTCACCATAAGGTGCTCTTATATATAGGATCGTTGGTACTGACAATCGTGATTGTCCGGTGATAATAGTTTGTTTATTTCGAAAAAGCTACCCTGCAGAAGTCAGTGGCATGATTAGGTAACACATAACGTAGCAGAACTAAAGAGAACAGGTTCTAAAGAAGACGAACACATAGAAACGTTAGCCGAATAAATGTTGGTAACAAACTCGTGTTAGCTTATCAATGAAACAAGGTACATTGATCATTTCGACGAGGTTAAATGACAGTCGGTTTGCAATAATCTGTCATAAGGTAATAGATTATGGAAAGAAAGGCGAAACGAAGGACCGCATGGTGTGGTGGTGAACGTGTTAGCCCCCCGGAAATAGTAACAGCGTGTTCGACCCTCATCGCAGACTCCTGCGGTCCGGAGTTTTGCAAATATCTCAGCACCATTGTAGGTATATGTCATAAAGCATTTGTACTTTGTCGTCTATTAAGTTGGAATTGATCAAATCTTGATGTTTTCCAGTGCTTTCCATTGTAGCCAGAAAATACCTGCATATTCCCAAACGGGATTGTTTGTCATATATAAGCTGTATAAGAAGATTTTATTTTCTATCACAATGTAGAAAGGATTTATAAGTTGCTACCAATATACTTTTGATAAGTAACGTTTGGCTTGAAGGATTTTTTTCTGAGACTGCAGAAAAGTAAGGCGCAGTAGTCAAATTGGAGTTATTCTACTTTCTAAGGACAAAGTCCTTTAAGAGAGAAACATTTCTTTCTTCGACGGCATTCGCTGCACGTTTCACCAATGTTGTAGATGTTCTCTCCAATCACATTAACTCTGAAATAAAACAGTTCATTAGAAAACAACACAGGGATGCATCAAAGTGCTACAGACGTACCGTTTTTGGTACATGCAGGATGTAAAGAAAAATCCATCACATCGTTGAACTGCGCAACCAACTTTTCTGTTTGTTCCCCATATCATCTGACAAGTTAAGGAACAGTTCGTTTAGTGACAATTTCCTTCATTCTCTACATAGTCATTGGAAACGAGTTTCTTCTCAAAGAATGGAACACATTAAATTCTTAATCTTTATCATAAACGCCTTTGTCGTAATGAAAGGCCGGCCAAAATGAGAAGCTTGCAGCCAAATTACTTCATATGGTAACGCAAACCTTGGAAACGCTGGTGACCTTCTTCCTCTGATATTGGCTAACTTTAGACGTAAATATCATGTCCAAAGGAATACCATTCTCTTCAAGTTCACTTGCCCACGTTGAAGTCGCCTGAGATGGTAGATGTAGAAAAAAGGAAATCTATTTACTCCATTGTATTCGTTCGTTACTGTATTTACTTGATCTATGCCCAAGTTAATAGAAAGTCGGTCGTGAGGACCTCTACCTGCTGTGAGGAAGGCGAAATCCGCCGAAACGTCGGCTTGTTCGTGAATAAAGAATAAAAATAACACCTCGTGTTTGCTCAACAAGAACACGAAGAATTACTTGATCAATGCCGAAGTTAATAGAAAGTCGGACGTGGGAGTTTCTAGTTGCTGTTTTCATGATGAGCAGAAACGAGGTTGTTACTGCAATATATATTTCACGATAGCAAATGTATCGGCGAATTTCGCTTCTGGAAAGGTCAAGCTGATGTCCATGGTAGTCATTCAAATACTTCCATAATTCCAACAGGAAAATTCGAAACCTAAATTTCATTTGCGCAGCGAACAGATCGCTTAGCCCTTCCACGATAACACACGCTGATTCTGATATGTACACTGGCAGAATTTCCAAACCATACACATCGATTACAACACCCACGCTCTTCGCAGTTTAGTTCCCCACAAAACATGGAGACTCCGTGCTGTTGGTCTCCGTGAATAATAGGAAGAAAACTCCGGAAATGTGAATGTCTGAGAAAGCTGTTTTAACCGTGAATGCTATTTATGTTTTGAGTTCTTCTGTTGGGGGTTATGGCAGTGTTTGACTGACTAGTGTGCACATCAACACTACCCTTTCAAAGCTCTGAAGAAGATGAAATCCGCCGGAACGATTGCTATAGTGAATAAAAAAAGTAGGACGGCAACAATATTGTGTCTGCTCACCAAGAGAATGGCAAATTATTGATCAACGCCCACGTTTGTAGAAATCAGTGCTGAAAAAGTAAGTAATGCATGACTTACCAGAGAGAAAAAGATTGGAAGAGACTATAGTTTGTTCCAGGGATCTCCTCAAGAAGGAAGTTAATGTTGATCAGTCGGAAGACAGGTGAAGTGTCTCCGCTGGCGGATAGAATGATAATCGGCGACTACAAACCACTTCATGCTTCTCTGGGGATGGAGTTCTTGTGCCTTGTGGCCCGATTTGGTACCTTCTGCGCTTACAAGAACATATTCGTGCATGAGTGCGTGGATGTGTATTCGTTTACGAGGATTGTATTCTACGAGTCAATTTGGCTAAAAGCCAGAAATCGAGTGACTGAGTAGTATATGATAGGCAGCTACAAGTCGCCTCCAACAAATAAGCTCCTCGTCTATTCTAGGAGAGCTTGGGAAGCTGCCTTTAGTGCACCCCCGCCACCACATCATATTCAGAGATCAACAAGCTATAAGTGGGTGTCAAAGCTAAATACAGTAAAAATAATTGGGCTCATTTTCATTCAAAAAGCCCCCCGCAGTGACGATATCAGATAGGACGAATGCGGAGGGGCTGCTAAAAATTTCAGAACAGTTTAGGAATGGCTAAATCTCAACGGTGGAGGATTTGTACCAACAATACAGGCTGACTTGCATCCGAGTCTCATATAGAGGACCTAGTCATCTAGGCAAGAAGAATAAGGTACGACGTCGTTCGAGTGCCTGGAAGAAGAAGACGTAACCCAATCATTGCCGTCTACGTCCCGTCCCAGAAAAGAATATTCCTCGGCACATATGACAATACAGTCCCTTGAGAGAGCAGAACCCACTGGGCTACTCTTGCATGCAACAGAGAAAAATGGAAAGTTTAGTGGAGTCCAATCGAGTCACTGGACAATCGAAAGGAGTGATACATATGACAGTTTCTTTATCAGTCTAATAATTTCTAACAGTAATTTCCAGTAACAAGCTTCCGCTGAGCACGGAATTAACTAATGATACGTTGTTTTCTTGATAAGCACACACGATGCTGTTACCTCGCTATCGTTTCATAAAAAAAAATCGGGTTGGAAATCGTTCCGTATTTAGAATTGGGCATAAGCTTCTTGCCATCCGAACCCACTTCTGAGGCATCCTTGCTTATTGTGGCATGTAGTTTGCATGGACTTTAAGAAAGATTCCGCAGCAAAGCTAAAGCTGAAGCACTAAATAGGAGTAAAAGACAAGAAGTAGGAGCATCAGCACTACCTCCATTTCCTTATACGTTTATTAGAAAGCAGGACCCTAACAGCGAAGAAGGTGTGAACTTTCGGACTTTTGCGCGCGAAATTTTGGAAGATCTTAATCATTATCGCGCAACTAAGTTTCACTCCAACCTCACAAAAGCGCAGGAATCTGCGATGCGAAAGCTTCAAGAGTTGACAAGGTTGGAAAACATTAGACTATCTGTCAGTGATAAGGGCGAACAAATCGTAGTAATTGCGTTGGGATAACGAAAAACCACCTCGAGGACACTTCCCTTTACTACCCATTATCTGAAAAGGACTTCAAAAAGTCAATACGGAAAATTCAACAACGAATGAGACAAGATGGGAAAAACAGTAGTTTCGAAACCATCAGTTATTTGCCGACTTAAAATATAATTATCAACGTGTCCCATCTTACATCATACTCTTAGTTATCAGACTCACAAGTTTGTATCCTCTGACGATCCTGCGTGTTCCTATCCATCGTTTTTAAGGTTGGACCTATCAATACCTCTGTAGACGGAAAAAACGATTGAAATAAAGTGCCTTTTACCAGTAATAGTTACTCAGTTATTAAAGCAAATTCCAGCCCATCTTACGAGCACCCAGATGTTCCTGCATCTCCTACATAACGCCCGTCCCAACAGCGCTTACGTCATAGAGTCCTTCGACATTACCACCCTCATGTTTACAAAGCCACGGACCTCGTATGAGGGATCCCGATAGCCGGTTTGTCGCGTGGCTACGTGGCGCGTTCCCAGGTGGTGGATAGGGAGTTAACCGCGGACCAAAAGCGATCTTTGCTTCCCTGAGACGCAGATGGATCCAGAGGATAGACGCAATGTTTCCGCTGCGCCGATTTGGCACACACTTTCTATATATGCTAGGCGCATTCATGCGTGTGTGTGTTTGTGCATTCTCGCTTATGCGGATTGTATTCTACAAGTCAATTCGGCTAAAAGTCTGCAATCATTAGGAGTCACCTCCAACAAATAAGCTCCATGTCCACTCTGGAAGAGCCCCACCCTCAAGGCTGGACTTGAATGTCTCCCAATGGAGAGTACCATAACGAAATAGAGCACATCACAGTAAACAGAAGGTTCTGCCTAACCGATGTCGTTGTTGTCCCAAATTTCTACACAGGATCAGACCATCACCTCCTACGTGCAAGATTCTATTTCTCGCGGAAAAGAGTGAAAGACGCTAAATTTAAAAAAACGAAGTCTGAGAACCACCATAAACTGGGACTTATTAAAATCATTAGTCGGCTGTTGGGAAGATGCCGCTGTCGATAACGTCGACGAATAATACAGGTCATTCAACCTCTTCAGGTTAGCGCTACGAAAGCTGAGAGTTTGAAAGTCACCAAGAGACGTCTGTCTCCAGAAACACTCGAGCTGATACGCCAGCATGGAATCGCAGACTTACGTCCGAACTTGCAAAAATAGTGCAGACAGGCGATAAAAGAAGATCTTAAAGAGAAAAGAGCAGCAGTAATGGTCGAAGCTGCAGGGGGCTGGGAAAAGCATTCGCGAAGCCCACCGAAGCTTCGCCAATTGCAAGACCAAGATGATTGCACTGCGACGCCCAGACGGAACAGTTACAGTGTCCAGAAAGGCAATGGAGAAAATCATTCACGAATACTACTCAGAATACTACTTCGATAGCCATGTCCACCTTCCGTTATACGAAATAAAGGAGGATGGATATTTTATGCCATCTGTTCTCCCTTCCTTTGTTCCTCCGACATGCCATTTCGTCGGTGAAAAATGGATCAGCACCAGGTCCGGACAGGATAAGACCAGAACTCCCGAAGAACCTTCCGTCAATCCTCGTAAACACACTGGCTCGGCTGTTCACACGTTACCTGTCTGAATGCAAGGTCCCTACTCAGTGGAAGACCAGCAAGAACGTGCTATTGTCTAAGAAGGGTGACCTTCACAACATCGGCAACTATCGCCCCATCTGCTTGCTGTCTGTCGTCTACAAACTTTTCATTTGAGTCAACCTAAACAGGATTGACAAAACTTCGAAAAAGGATTTAGTGCAATAGACCACATCCACAAGATAACAAGACTGATTGAAGTACCGCGAGAGTAAAAAAGACCGCTCTGTTTCACTTTCACCGACTTAAAGAAGGGCTTTGATTCAATTGAGATAGAAGCAGTCATGGAAGCCCTTGGTAGTCAAGGAGTCCCTACTCAGTACTGAAAGATTCTTCGTAAGCTGTACAAAAATTTCACAACCAAGATATTACCATTCTATAACGATATTAACATTGACGTCAAAAGAGGGGTTAGGCAAGGCGATAAAGGCTCAACGGTGCTTCTGCCCCTAACGTATGCGTCAGAAGCCTGGTCGCTGCGTAAGCAGGATGAATGATGATCACTCAGCGTTATCGAACGCGCAGTCGAAAGGACGATGCCTAGGGAGTACCCCGTTTCACACAAGTAAGGGATGGGATCCGACGCTCTGACTTGCGCCAACGATGAAAAATCAAAGATGCCGTTCTGTACGCCAAACATTCGAAGATATGGTGGGCCGGACACGTAATGCGTATGAATGGCAACCGATGGACAAGAGCCGTTAGTGACTGGATTCCTTGGGATGTCTGCACGTAATGCAGGAAGACCACCGACCTGAGTTCTTTACGAAAAGCCTAAAAGAATGATATGATGCTTGACGAATACGTAGAGCGAGCAGAACCCACTAAGCTACTCTTGCACGCGACAAGGAAAATTGGAATATTTACTGGCGCCCGCCCGAGTCAATCGACGATCAACGTGACTACATGTGACAGGCGATGTCTGTAAAGGAGTCGAATGACGCTGCTGATCCTCGAACTCAAATGATGATATCCTTGAACACCTAGCGAAACACGAAAAAGCAGTAAACAGGTAGAGTTTTTTCATTCAACAGCTCATGGCCCTCGTAAAGGTGTAACTTAACTGGTTGATCTTTAGATTGTTCGGGAAATACTATGCAGAAATGAGATAGTTGGCAGTCGGATATCCACTGACGCTATGCATGCCATTGCAGGGATATATAGATAACTGCATTTTTTATTTGCTCTACACAAGAGGAGATGACGAATTTTCTGAGTTATTGAACGAACAGTCAAAGCACATAACGTTCACCCATGCGAAAAAGGAAACAAAAACTTGCTTCCACTTCTTAACTTTCAAATTTATGCATCAGAAAACGCTACATTAGAAAATGGGACAAAAAGCCACGTAGCAAAAAATACCGTGGCTCATCTTCTGTGCTCTCATAGCGCATACAAAGAAAGCGCGCTTGCGAGAAACAGCTTTCGGACAGTTACCAGTGCATGCACAGAAAGAGAGCAGAAGAAGGAATGGCGGAAATTCCCCGCAAATAGCCATTTCCAATCTCAGCGATGCTGTGGTTTCCCTGGGAAGCTGAGGAGCAGAAAGCACGTTTTTAAACACTAATTTGAGAGTGGATAAGGGGCCGTTTATCTTTTCCTTTATTTCTAACAAAGTAAGTGTACCGATGACACATTGCTTAAGAAAGGCTAGTCTGCAGAATTTGGTTACAGTGACTGAAATTCTAGCGACTACTTTAAGACGCTAGCCCGTTCGCAAGAGCCTGTTCGTGTACGATGAAAAGTTCCATAATATATTTTAGCGGTAAAAACACTGCCTGCATGGGTTCGGCTACGGTTTATCTGATCTCTTTCAAAGCGTGCGGGGGCAAACGCATTGGCGAAAGGGGTGGATCACTCTGCACCCGCATAAAGGAACACGTAGTCCACAAACTTAAAGTTAAGCCAATTACTCCACTAAGCGCGTAGCACATAGATTCATACACTTTCGATACTTTTTTGAAGGTCTAAAAAAAGACTTAATCCTTTGAGACATCGACTTTTTTTGTGAATAGTAATGCAACATCCTCGTGTGTTATAATCAAGAAGTGGCGAACTAATAAATTTGAACAACTCACAATCTGGATAGCATCCAAAATGTCAGCTAAAGCTCCAGTCGTGGGCATAGTATGGATGTTTTCTTTGTAGCCAGCTCCAGAAGCTGCTGGTGATAGTTGTTTGTCGCACAGCTTGACGTGATCAAAGGCCAACTGCTCAGCGGTGCAATCATAACTCTAAAGAATTGCTGTGGATCAAATCAGAGTTCTTGAAAAGAAGTACCATAATTCAAAAGGAAAACAGCATACCAATAAATTCATCCGTGAAGAGAATGGTGCGTTAACTCTTGAAGATTTCCCATTTTCTACTAGACCTCTTGCCACTAGCGACCTAAAATCCTCGCCTCTTTCATGCAGAAATATTTCTCTTGTTTTCAAAAAACTCTATTCCCAGAATTGTTTACTATTCCTAACACAGTACATCACCTGAAATCGTTATGATCTTTTAGCGCCGTCATTCTGAATTCAGTACTAAACGTCGTACTTTGACAATCTGTGATCATTGTAGTCGTCGACCATGGTCTACTAGATGTAGTTGTCGGTGGTCCATCCGACGCAGTTATCCATGGCGCATTCGACGTTGCTGTCGATGGTTCATTCGACGTACTTGTCCATGATCCATTCGACGCTGTTGTGGATAGCACATGTGATCTTGTCGTCCATGGTCCATTAGAAGTTGTTGTCGATGGCACATTTGACCCTGTTGTCCATGGCCCATTTGACGTTTTTTGTGGATGGTACATTTGACCCTCTTGTCCATGGTTCATTTGATGTTGTTGTCGATGGAACATTTGACCCTGTTGTCCATGGTCCATTAGACGTTGTTGTCGATGGCACATTTGACCCCTGTTGTCCATGGCCCATTCGACGTAGTTGTCCATGGTCCATTCGACGTTGTTGTCGATGGTACATTCGACGTTTCTGTGGGTGCTTTTGTTGTAGTTACCCTCAAAGTGTTTACACAAAGCCCAGATTCACAATGTGCTGGAAAAAATGCGATGCATTCATCATCATTTCGGCAAGGATCTCCTGAAGTGTATAATAGCGTCCCAGCTTGTGCATTTCTGAAATAATGTCGTAAACGTTGTTTTTTCCTTTTCAAGTTTTATGCTACTTACGGCTGCGAGAAAACACATGCAGCTGTCGTAAGGTCGTCACACATGCTGCTAGCGCAGCCAACACCATTTGTTGTTGCACGAATCAGCTAAAGTCTAAGGCATTAATTTTAAGTAGAAAGTTTTAAGCAAACTTCAAGGCACAGTCATGTTAGTGACCAAACACTTGCACGAAGTGATCTTACGTTTGCAAAACTAAGCAACGTTTGGCTTCCAGTGAAGATATTGTTAGCTGGCCAGTTCACGTTTTTTTATATCTGCCCACAGCAGGATGGCTGTTTCAATGGAATGACTGCGAGCGAAGACAGATGTGTCAGAATCGAAACTAAAAAAGATTCGCAAAGACGGGGGCCTCAAGAAGTAGTAGTAGTCTTAAGAATGCAACTAGTTATTAGTTTTAGCTGTATCCATTATCTTCTTAATGAGCAGAACCGAGCTTGTTTTTACACTACTTATTCACAATAGCTGACGTTTTTTCTGTATCGCCTTCGTCAGAGTCTGGGAGCGTCAAACGGGCTTGCAATCTACTCAGCTGAACACTTTCGCAACTTCAGCATAAAATTTCAATACTTAGTTTTTTTAACTATAGATTTTAATCGCATGGGAAGCAGTTTCTTTCAGACACATTGTTTTCCCCATTTAAGAACTGACACTTCCTCCACTGAAGAAGATTGGACTTCATGTAGTGACGAAGAGCTCACATCGCAAGAGCGAGCGGCTATGGTCAATAGACATGGACTCTGAAAAAAGTCGAAACGGTAGCCGAATTTTTGGCAAGGATTTCTTGTTAACTTAGTGAAAGAAGGTACTCTCCGCTTTGTACTTTAGAATTCTTGCAGTTTCTGGTGCAGACCAACCGCACAAGGTCTCACATGGGCAGGGAATGTCCCAACTCTAGTCAAAAAAATCGGCCTGAGGATGGGGGTAGGGTCACGTGTGACCAGGAATCACATCTCGATATAGTTTCTCTTTGGACTTCTAGAATTCGATTTCCGCGCAAAGAAAGTGGCATTTCCGTTGATAGGTGGTCGCTGATGACACCGTTGGAGAAAAAATTGACTGAGAGAAAAACGAAAGAGAGGCTCCTTTAATGTAAAGGATATCGCGTGAGCCACCAGAAATGATAATCGTAGCTTCGAAGCCCACCTAAGATTCCGATTTTTGCTCATATTTCAGAATTCTTGTGGCTGCAGTGAGTCCTATTTCAAAATCTTGTCCGTTATTGCTTCGTATTCTAAGTTGTTTAGTGGTGTGCTCTGATTGATTTTAAGTGTGCCATCTACAGTCCATTTTACATGAATGCATAGTGGTCTGGTTTCACCAAAGTAATCGGCCTTTCACGCTTTGCAAGAGATCAGGTATAGTGTACGCGAACTCACGCCATCGCTGTCTCTACCTGTACATATTGTGCAATTTGCGTGTTGCACAGAGAGTCACACAGGCAGTTACAAACTAGCTGGCGCCTTAGACTTTTCAGTGGCATTTCATTCATTGTTAGAAACCATTCCTTTTTAAATAACGCTTCATAATCCTACTTATTTCGTTAGAAATGATGGGCAACACAAACGCTAGCTTATTTCAGCCCAACATATTCTTAGGCCGTGGGTTTTTTTCGCTGAACCTAACTCAAACAACTACCTCTTCGTAGCACTGAAAACGGCTATTTGCCGATTCAATTTCGGGAATTCCGCCTTCCGCTCTCTTCCTGTGCATACACTGATGGCTGTTTGAAAATTGAAAAAATTTTTTCTCACAAGCGCCCTTTCTGTATGTGAAGAACCAGAGGAGAGTTAACGAGCCAGCTTAACTATTTGAAAGTGTTTTATTACTCTGATTTTGGTGTCATTTGGTGACCCAGCTACTTTTTGTTAGTTCGAAGACTCAAGAACGGAAGCCAGCCTTTTTTCAATTTCTTCCTGGCAAAATTTATGTACTCCGACCGTTACCTCAGCAGTTCAAAACGTTTGTCCACCTCCTCTTGTATTGTGTAGACGACAAAACAGTCGTCGATATGCCCACAGTATAATAGTTGCCCGAGAACGACTACGGTGCCTTTAATTACAAATATGAAAGCATTGTCATTGCTTAGTGCTAGTCGAATATTTTCCGGACCATCTAAAGATTGAGTATCTTAGGAACTCCTTTGAGAGGGCCGTGAACTTCTGAACTTGGATGCTTTGCATTGATCTAACGAAAGACAAGGTGCGCAAATGTTTTGAATTGCCAACGATCAGTCAAAGTGCATAAATCCGAGTACACAGAAGTGCCGCTTAGCCTACCGTTTATCTCCAACGAAATAAACGGATCTATAAAACATCTATTGAAAAAGGCTGAATTAAATAAATTGGCAGCAGATATCGAAATATATCCGAACACTCAGAGACGCCAGTTAGTTCGTAACTGTTGCATGACAGCCTATGCGCTATACAGAGCTGCATAAATTGCCCCAAGGGTAGAGATAGTGATTGCATGAGCTTGGGCACGGTGTACTTCATTACTTTTAAAGATTGTGAGGGGTAATACATTGGCCGAGGGCTCGTGTGGCGCAGTGGTCGAGGGCGCCCTGCAACACACACGTGGAATCGATCCCCCACGCCCATGACTCACCAAGCCTTCCATCCTTCCGGGTTCGGCAAATTGGTCGATACACCAGTAGCCAGGGCGAACCATTGTAAAGGCCAGATATGCATTCAATCACTTCAAAACGATGCATAATGAAGTCTAATGCACGGCGCATCCCTCAGGGATTGATTCCCGTATTCGTTGATCAACACCGAGAGTTTTTTCTTAATAGATTGGCTCGACAAGTAAGCCACAGTGTATCCGTAAAAAAAAGACATCTTGTCGGTAAACTTAAAGTGAAACAAAATACTCCACTAGGAGCGCTTACGACACATAACGGGAAAGATTTTGAATTTAAAGTCACCAATTCCTTCACAGGTAACGAGAACTTAAACGAGCAAAGCTCTGGACGCATTATGGATATATTCCACGAATACGGGAATGAATTGCAGAAAGCAGTGGCACGTGATCGCGCGTTACTTTGCCCCACACCCAAGGCTGGTTTTTTGACTAGAGCCAGGAACATTCTTCACTCATGTAAGACTCTGTTTGCCTCGTCGCCATCAATAACTGTAAGACTTAGTAGGAACAAGATGATGAGGATTCAAAGGAGGCTGTCTTCAATGTGATTAAAATTTAAAAACTGAGTTTTTCTGCCGAAATTATGAACGTGTTTGACTGGAAGATTGTGTGTCAATTTGACCTTTCGAGGCTTTCAAGAAGGCTAATCTTCGAAAATGTCAACTAGTGTGAATAAATAATGTAATGCAACCTTTTGTCTGTTTAGAAAAACATTGAAATATTGATTAATCCCGAGGACAATAGAAAATCACTCTGGGATCTAGTTACTTTAACGTTGATATTGTTTTCTTAAACTCACAACCGATAATTCATTCCGTTCTCAGCCTTAACTGGTGGTGGATCTTGGTTGCAATTCAGCACGGCTGCCCGAGCCATCGTCTCCAGATCGCAATCCCATCGCTGCAACGTTCAACATTAGTCGACCATTCGTTAATGGTGAATAGGAATTTTATTGCTTCGCCATTTCTATTGAAAGTTACTGCCTTTTCAAGTTTTGTTAATGCAAAATTATAAGGCCCAAATGTAAAAGAAAATTTGCCATTGCTTCCATGTCATTTGCAGACGACAAATAGTCCTTGGCCTGAAATTCACCGAGCGCGACTCGCGAACGGATTCTGTTGATCAAATTCAGGGCTCCCTGTCTAGTTTGGTCGCTCATGGTCATTCCATCGCATCCAAATGCTGAAGCAGACAGTAAATGGCTTGGCTGTTTTGTTAAAATAACAAGGGTACAACGATGTTGGTATAACCGATGCCCTGAGTGTTTAGAAATCGACACACTTACGCATTTCAAATCCACCACTAGGACGACCAGGTTGGAAAAACTAAAAATATTTTTTAATTTATTTATTGAAATATACAACAGAAATGATGCAACCGTTCACTAACCGTTCCACAAAGCACTAGCAGTGTTAAGCGGAACATAGCAGGAGACATGTGGTGTCCAATGCCTGCGAACTCTTCCTTTTAAACCATGGTGATTTTGCACTCCTTCAGTTTCAAAAACAGTTCAGCAACAGTTAAATCAGGATGGAAATAAACTTTTCATCGTGTAAACCAAGTAAATTTTTATGGTCTGCTGAATTAAATTGTCTCCTATAGGATTTTTTTCACTGTTTACAGTCACTACTACATGAAATTCTCAATAATAAACGGATTAACCGAGCAAAAGAATAATTTAGTTCTCAGTCAACAGCTGCATACAGTGTCTGGCGGCAGTACCTTTGTAATGTTTCTAAGTTCGGAGCTTGCAATGTCGTTTTCTTATCATCACCTGAGGTATTTAAAAAGCTCGTTTAACGGTGTCGATAAGTCATCCAGTGTTCGCATTTATTATTGAGTGAACAAAGGTCACTGTAAATATCTGATTTTTCTGACAGGGTAAGAACTTTTCAAAGATCCCCAAGCAGATCGTCTGCTTTTGAAGTTTTGTTCATTCGCCATCTGCTTGATGTCAAAACTTGAATTTCGAAGGGAAAAAATCGAGGTAATCTTCCTCAAACGGGGATTTCAGGATTTTAACGAAAACTGTTGAATGAAAAGCATCGTCTCAAAAACTTTTTTCGTGACCAAGTCCACGTCGTTTTACTATTGCTTGTGTGACGTTTACAGCTGAAGCGTTGCGCTATATGGTGCCGATGTGAATGACCCCAAAACGTTTAAACAAATTACATACTCACAAGAATAAAGAGTAAAAGGGTAAAGCTCTCGGCTTTAATAAATCCCTAAGGGATACGCCATGTATTCGACTTCATTAAGTATCGTTTGAGGTGATTGAATGCATATCTGGCCTTTACAATGACTCGCGGTGGCCTACTGATGTATCGAGCCCGTGCTGCAATTCAAGCAGTGAAAAAGACCAACCGCATTTCTTGTAATTTTAGCACGGATTTGCACACAAAACGGTAAGATCGCGATTTGCGTTCCAATAAGACTTACTGCTGCCAGAATGCAGTCTTCATATTTGGTGATCAGCATGGATATTGTTAGAGCTATCAACGGGTCCTTTTATTGCGGGAAATCAATTCATATGAACTGTAATTTGCAACTTGCACACTGTAATGGAGAAGATTGCGCAGAGATTACCACCACACTATGCCGGTCCTTCGTTTCGCCTGCCTCTCAGCTATTTCTATCGATCAGTGCCATCAGCAATCACTCGTCAACGGGAGTGACCTGGGAAGCCCACATCGGCATTGAACCAGTTAGGCTGAGGCTGTTGTCGAGATAGAAAACTAGCTAAGAGGAAAGCGAAACGAAGGACGCGCATGGTGCGGTGGTGAGCGCGTTAGCACCATGGAAGGGTAATAGATTAATAGCGTCTTCCATCCCCACCGCTTACACCTCCCATCCAGAGCTTTGCAAATATCTCAGCACAATTATGGTTGTTTTTACATAATACCCTGCCGTTAAAATTTTAGTAGGCAATAAATACGAAAGTTACTAAACAGAGTTTTAACAATGGACTAACTGTGCTGCTTTCTGGGCCAAATTTCAAAAACAGGAAGTACGATTTTTAAGAAGATTACACACAGGTTACTCGATTATTGCGAGAATGCAACCTTCGTTATTGATGAAAATGCTTATACATGCTCTATATTTATTATATTTAACATTTGCATGGCCAATCTTGACGAGGAATTAGTGACAAAGTTTGCAAGAATAAAGCTCTCGGCGTTGATCATTTATTGAGGAATGCCCAAAGCATTTGAGTTCACAAGTGTCATTGGAGGTGACTAAATACATCCCTATTCTATAAGGTGACTGCGAATGGCCTACGGCCTTGTCAAGCCATGTTGACTTCATGGCGGACAAGCCTAGTACCATCATGCCGACGCTGGAGCTATAGAAGGCTTGGTGTGCATAAGATACTCGATTGACTACGTGCGCATTGCAAAGCATCTCTAGCCACTGCTCTACACACGCCTTTCATCATCGAGCTACCCACTGAGTTCCGCTGCGAGTTGCGGTTTGCTGGCTGAGCATGATTTTCTTCCCATCGAATCTCAAGGTAGTCCTGCAAGGGCTTCACTAATTTGCAAACGAATTGGTCGTGTGCTTTTGTAGTTGGGAGAAAATTTTGACACATTTACTATACTGATACCATAGCAGTGATGACTACTGACATACCCTTGCTCTTAACTGGACATCAGCTTGAAAATTTGGAAAACGTTTTCAGTTCAAGGAATGCTAGTGGTGTAATGAGGACACCACTTTAGATCAATGTTAGACACATATAATTTGATGATGGATAAACTACCAGTGTTGTTCCGGCTCTTTTCTGAATATTCCAGCTTTAACGCTGGACTAGTACTCAGAAAGGTGTAACAGATACAGAAATTTTTACGACTAGAACTTTTCCAACTTATAAGTGAAACAGTCTAATCAGACTGAGAAATCTCCTATTTTATCTTGGAAAAGCATAGCTGGTGATAACTCATTGTAATTAAAGGAAAGTTTCGGAAAGAGAAGAAGAAGGAAAGAAGAAGAAAAAAAGAAAGAAAGAAGAAAAGTGAAGGAAAAATAACGAAAGTCAAAAACTTCGAACACACCTACACATCATAGTTGCTACTGTGAAGGCCAGATTGTGGCAACGTGGATTGTACTACCAATATCTAATTTATTAAATGTAAAAGTCGAATCTTAAGTCCATATGAAAGCAGTAAATTTTCCTGAAATCTATCAAATCCTGAAAAGTACTAGCCGACATTCAGATATTCGCTAATGAAATCATAGAAAGCCATTGATGCCTTGAATATTCTAAGAGGTATAAGTTGTCTAAGGTATGGTGAAATTGTTTAGAACAAACATTTGGGTTTTTAGACTTTCCTGAGTGATTCAAATTCGTTTTCACAGTTTTCGATCAAAACAAAATAATCTGTTTACAGTATTAACCAAACGAAATTTGCCACAGTGCCGTATTTTATTTAAAACAGCCGGATTTATCTCATCGTAAGTAGTCAGCACTAGATGAAAGTCTGAAACACTTAAACAATCCAAATAATACGATAACGATTATAACAGAATATGTCAATTTTGGAGCTCCACTCAGACAACCGGTCCGGCAATTCATTTGAAGTCCACTGTTGTCCGTGGATCGGAGTATAGAATGCAGTTTGCTTCTTCTGGAACTTCCAAAATGCCCACTCAGTAGTGTTCATACTGCGTAACGTTTAACCATTTCTTGCCGTGAATGCGGTGTGTTTTGAGATGTTGAGATTCGAAAGGAAGAGACGATAGAATTACACTTTCACGACTGTTAAAAAGAAGCTTGATAAAGAGGAATTTGAGAAAAGAGTGAAACAGGAAACAGAACTTCTTAGCGTTGTGCTTTATTTTCAGTTTTTGGAGTATTGTTACGACCTCTGCTAGTTGGTAATGATACAGACTTTTGCAGGACCATTTGCACGAGAAAAACAAGTTATTATCACCAGACAGTCACACTAACAACAATCGCCCTATATAAAAAGAACATCTCAGAGTGAGGTTGGCTCATTCGATCGATTCCTCAGTGACGAAGAATTGTCTCGATACAACGATGAAGAGGCCACATCAGAGTACGAAGAACTGTGTACATCGAGTCGGATTGTTGTCTCTGATGAAAACGAAGACGTCGAAACGCTAGCCGATTGAAAGTTTAATAAAACTTCGTGTAAGCTGAGCAAAATAAGCACGTGTTGGTTAGTCATACCGGGGTTGAAAGAAGGTCAGTTTTTGAAAGATCTAACAGTTAAGAAAATGAAAAACTTTTTTGAAAACGTCTCAACTGTTGAGATAGAATGCTTCAACCACATCTCAATCATCATTGCATTTATAGATAGAAAGTTGAGGCTGGTTCCACAACACGTCTGAACGTTGTATCACCTGTTTCAACTGTAGTCCCGTTCATCATCTAGTGACTCCAGCGAGCACTAGTAAATCCTGCACTTTTCCCTGGTGTGTGCAAGAGTAGCTCAGTGGGTCCTCCTTTCTCTAGAAACTCGTCGAGCACCATACCTTCTTTCTAGACATTTCGTAAAGAACTCTGATCATAGAGTCGGTGGTCTTCCTGCAGTGTGATTAACATCCCGAGGAATCCAGTCACTAACGGCTCCTGCCCATCCGTTGTCATTCATGCGCACTACGTGTCCGACCCACCTTATCTTCGACTGTTTGCCGTACAGAACGGCGTCTTTGGTTTTTAATCGTCGACACAGGTCAGAGCTTTAGAACCCTTCCCTTAATTGTGGGCACTCCTAGCAACGTCGTTTCGACTGAGCGCTGAGCGTTTAATAACGGTAATAACGGTAAGTGCTCTTTTATCCTGTTCACGCAGAAACCGGGATTCCGACGAATGTGTCAAGGCATGAAGTACCCCTCGAGTCGAGTGTTCCTTGCTCTCTTCGCTACATCATCGATCCACTTGAAAGCTCCCTAAGACGCTCGTTTGCATCTGCTCAACTCGGGAGCTAAGCCGATCATCATGTTTATTTCACGGCCTAGATAGATATAACTGGAGCATTCGGAGATATTCGTTCCATTGAGCGTGAATAGGGTATACGTAACCGGTCTGCTCTTCATAAACATCGTCATTCTAAGGTTTAAACGAACATCGATTTTTCTACAGGACTCATCAAAGTCGGCAAGCATTCGTACCGCTTGGCTAATGTTTGGTGTTATAAGAACGATGTCATCAACGAACTGAAGATGGTGTAATTGCCGACGATCGATTTTCACTCCCATGTTATCCCATTCCAATGTTCTCATCATGTTCTTGAGGGTGGCGCTGAACACTTTTTCGTTAGATGGTGCAGCCTTGCCTAACTCCTCTTTTAATGTCGATATTAATTTCGTTGTAGAATGGTGACATCTTGGTTGTGAAACTTTCATACAGCTCATGAAGAATCTTTGTCTACTGAGTAGAGAGTCTCTGAATGTGCAAGGCTTCCATGACTGCTTCTACCTCGATTGAGCCAATGGCCTTCTTTAAATCGATGAATCGACGAAAGCGAGACAGAGTGGTCTTTTGTACTCTCGCGATACTTCATTGAGTTTTGTTATCGTGCGCATGTGGACCATCATCCTAATTCCATTTCGAAACCGTGCTTGGTCACGTCGTTGTCCATCGTCCAGTGTTCTGTCAATCCCATTTAGGATGACTCGAGTGAAAAAGTTTGCAGATGACAGACATCAAGCGTATTAGACGATAGTTCCCGATATCGTGCAGGTCATATTTCTTGAACAACAGCACTGTCTTGCTGGTCCCCCACTGAGTAGGAACCTTCCATTCAAACAGGTAACGCGTGAAGTGCCGAGCTAACGTGTTTACGAGGACTGGCAGTCTCAGGTGTTCAAATCTTATCCTCTCCGAAAGTGGTGCTGCGATTTTTCACAGACGAAACATCATTCCGAATTTCCAAAGGGAGAACTGGTAGCACTACATATTCATCCTTCTTTATTTCATATAAGGAAAGGAGGACGCGACTATTGAAAAGATCCGAGTAGTATTCGCAAATCATTTTCTCCCTTGCCTTTCGGCACGCTGTAACCGTTCTGTCTGGGCGTCGGAGCGCAATCAGTGTTATTTTTTTAATTGGCGAAGCTTCGATGGGCTTTGAGAATGCTTTTTCACAGCCTCTGCAGCTTCGACCATTACTGCTGCTATTCTCTCTTTAATATCTTCTTTTATCGTCTATCTGCATTGTTTTGCAAGTTCGGACATTAGTTCGCGGTTGCCTGCAGCTAGTGCGATTCCGCGCTAGTGTATCAGCTCTAGTGTTTCTGGAGACAGACGTGTCCTGGTAATTCGAACTCTCAGCTTTCACAGGGCCAACGTGACAATGTTGAATGGGCCGATCGTATTCCTCGTCGATGTTATCGATAACGGCATCTTTCCAATGGCCGTCTAGTTAGTTGAATAAGTCCCAGTTTTGACTTATTATTTACTGCCTACTCTTTTTAGCGGCAGGTTATGCGTTGCGAAATATAACTTTAATGATGCTGAGATATTTGCAAAACTCTGGACCGCAGGTGCCTATGGTGGGGAACGAACGCGCTATTGTCCTTTCCGGGGGAGTAGCGCGCTCACCATCACACCATGCGGGTCCTTCGTTTCGCCTGTCTCTCAGCTAGTTCTATTGATCTTTTGCCATCAGCAATCACCCGTGAGCGGGATTGATCTGGGGGGCCCAAATCGGCAACGAACCCAGTTAAGTTATATTAAAGTTATATTTCGCAACGCATAACCTGCCGCTAAAAAGAGTAGGCAGTGAATAATAAGTCAAAATTGTGATTATAACTGCAGCCTCAGCTTAACTGGGTTCGTTGCCGATTTGGGCCCCCCAGATCAATCCCTGCTCACGGGTGATTGCTGATGGCAAAAGATCAATAGAACTAGCTGAGACAGGCGAAACGAAGGACCCGCATGGTGTGGTGGTGAGCGCGCTACTCCCCGGAAAGGACAATAGCGCGTTCGTTCCCCACCATAGGCACCTGCGGTCCAGAGTTTTGCAAATATCTCAGCATCATTAAGTCCCAGTTTTTTGTGGTTTTGGAACTTCGTATTTTGAATTCAACGGCTTTTTTCTTCTTTCCGCGGAAAGTGGAATCTTACACAAAGGAGACGATGAGCTGATCTTGCGCAGAATTTTTGGAACAACAGTGACCTTTAAGGCAAAACCTTCTATTTACTATGATGTTGTCTGTTTCGTTATGGTATTCTCCACTGGGAGACTTTCACGTCTAGTGTTGAGGGTGGGGGCTCGTGGAATTGCGAGTTACCGTGGATGGTCTTGTTCATTATGATAAACTCGGAGAGCCGCTCACTCTATTCGTTCCATTCTAATCCGTGGGTCCCAATGTGACGTTTTTCAGACGTTCTTCCTGATCCAATCTTAGCGATAAAATCTCCAATAATGACCTTGAGGAATATATGGCCTGCTCTGTAGAACTTTTCCAAGTCCGTACAGAACGCTTCGATTCTTTTTTCGTCTCGGTTTGATGTCGTCTCAGCGGTTTCCCGCCTCATCATGGCTCTGAGGTGTTCTTGGGTGTCGGGCTGCTATTTACTCCATGGAGATTCATCCCCCGCGGGGTTTCCCAAGGTGAGGGGAAGCCCCGCGTTTCTATTAGGAAGCCCAACTAAGAGTAACATAATACCAGAATCTACCACCGCCTTGGTATCAAACTGTTGGCGTGGTGGCAAATCTCCCTGTGATCGACAAGGGCGGCGACTGCCCGTGGCGGTGACGACCTAGGGCAGGGCTTTGGCTGACCTCGGGACTCTAAGGAAACGCAATGGCTAAACCAGCTGAATTCCTATAAATGGAAATTATGGTGGGTCCCACACAACCAGTAAGAACAGGCTAACCAAGTATCCAGGTATGCAAGTAAGCAGTTTAATGCAGGCGCATAAACTGAGGCGATTGTGAAAGCCTGTATTGATCCACACCTATTCAATAGTAAACGTTCGATTCTGGTTTTTAGTTGTTTGCATGAATCAATTTTTCATGGACAAACTCGTGTTGAGGAGAATGCGGACGCCACCGACTCTACTCTCGCATGTTTCGAGAAATAGTTCTGCAGTGTCACAAAAGGCGTTAAATGGGTGGAGTCTTCTCGTCTCGGTCAGTCCGATGACGTCGTACCCTATTCCCCTTGCTTGCATGATCAAGCCTCCTATCGAGTAATTCTCTTTATTTTTGTTGAGCAAGCGCCAGGTGTTATTTTATTTTATCGAGGACTCGGTTGCAAGCGTGCGTGCTTTGTATGTACGGATCGTCATCTTAGTCCTTTGCGATCCACGAAGCATAAATTGGCCCTGAGATCTTAGCAACGTCTTCTTACTCGTCCTACCGAACGGGTTCAGGGAATGAGGCCCATTTCTTTCACTGTTTTTAGCTCTTTGATATCCACGCATAGCTTGCTGGGCTCTGAACGTGGAGGCTGGGTATACTCACGGGTATCTTGCCAGGCTCTCCCAGAATCGACATGGAGCTTTATTTGTTGGAGGCGACTCCTAACCGCCTCCGATATACTTCCCTTTCACTTGATTGCAGGCTTTTTGGCCAAATTGACGCCTAGCATTCAATCCGCATAGACGTGAACACACCCACACATGCATGGACTGATACGCATCGTAGATACAGAAAGTATTTGCCAAATCTGAGCAGTACGGGCATAAAATAAGACCAGCAAGAGATTCTTTTTTATGACACCTGTAACGCTATTACCACAAAACTTGTTCTAACTAGAAAAAAAGTGCTATTTTATAAGTTTATTTTTTAAAGGTTTTTTTACGAATACGTTTCTCTTTTAGTAGTGCTGAAAGAACATACAACATTCTGATCTCTCGATGACATGGATTTGTTAAATGAATAATTCCGCTCGTGAAGTGATGTCTGAGGCACTTTTAGGTTATGAAAAAATAGAAAATGATAATTCAAAATTTCTACATGACGCATCCACCATCGACGAAGGTCTCTAGACTTTTCACGTGTGGGTTGGACAGCTGCTCGAGGGTTTTTGTTTTCTTTCTAAAAAGTGGCGTCAGGATCACTGCCGCTATAATGTTTCGCTATCCACTCTGATAGACGGAAATGGGACCGTCACCGTATCCCTGCGTGATATGAGATTAATGAATTCAGCATCAATTTTTTTTCGTTTCACAATCTCCTCCCTAGCATTCTAAAATTCCCGTCGGAGAAAACCACTTGAAATTCATTTCTTTTAGGTTTGTACTGAGATATAAAGCATGAAAAAAGAGCATGACTCCAAGACTCGATAATACCAAACCCACATCACATCTTACCTTCAGCAAGAGAAAATCCCAGACCAGTGGAGGACTTTGCGCGTAGTCATCGCGCAAAAGATTAGTGAGCAAAAGATTTTCGTTGCGACCATTCAGTGGGCTTCTTGACTGTGCTCTACAAGCTGTTCACAGAGATTTTTTTGCGCACATCAAAGGCTTTAGATGAGACGCAACCAGTTGGGCAAGAGGAATTCCGAAAGGGATTCCAATGCACGGACGACATTCAAACTGTGCTATTAGTCATAGGAGTCCCAAGAAGCACCATATTCTTCTTTTTCCTAACCGAGTCCGAAAAAGGTTTGACAGTATCGAAGCCAATGCGATCGTATGAGCGTTCGTCGACCAAGAGGCAGACTTTTCCCATATAAGAATATTACTTGGATACTTACTTACTTGGATACTTAGACGGTCCGTCTTCGCGAGCTGTGCGGACCCCAGCATATATGCATTCGTTCTTTCTCGCAATCGTAGTCCATGGTGGTGGTCTTGTTCCAGCATGGTATCGCTTGCGAGTCTCGTACCGTGATCTGTAGAACAACTGCAGCTGCGGGTACAGCTGATTAACTTTGTTTACGAACACGTCCCCCCCCAACGTGTGGGTGGTCGTCCTGGGGGACGCTTGTTATTCTCTTGGAGTCCACTCTATTGTTCTTTTCGTCCATCTGTCGTCCGTTCTTCTCATTATGTGATCGGCCCATCTATGTTTCACTATCGATGTATATTCTCCTGAATCTCGAAGATGTGACAGATTTCGAAAGTCAGAGCTTCGCTAGATATTAAGTGTGCCGGTTATATTTCAGAAGACACCGCTCAAGCGCTCTGTGAGTAGTGCGAAGCATTTTGACGTAAAGTATCAGCCCATGTCGCCGCAGCATAACAGAGCGCTGGGAGAACCGTTGAATTGAAGAGATGAGCGCGGATTTTCGGGTCCTTCAAGTTGGTCGGTGGCTTCTTTGAGAGGCCCGAATGCGGCCCAAGCTGCTCTCCTTCTTCTATCTATTTCCTTCTTCATGTTGTTTTCCATGTTCATTGATCGCCCAAGGTATACGTACGAGGTGGTCTCTGCAACGAGAGAGCCATCCAATTCAATTTTTTCCGCCTTCGCACCATGGGTTTTCGTGAACTGGGTCTTCTTTCGATTTATGCGAAGTCCAATGCTTTTTCCCCGCTTCGTTGAGCTCGATGATCATCATCTCTGCTTCATTAGTACTTCTTGAGAAGATGACAATGTCGTCGGCAAAAGGAAGGTTTGATAGGAATTTTCCACCAATACGTTTGCCTTTCTCATCCCAGTCGAGTGAATTCATTATCCACTGCAGTGCGGCACTGAACAGCTTTGGCGATATTTTGTCGCCTTGTCGAACCCCCTTTTTCTACGGGTATGGTAAGAGGTCGGTGGAAAAGCTGTATTTTCGTAGCAGTTCCGATAACAGTCGCACAGAGTTCTTATGCAGAACGGGTCCACTCTTTGGTTGACGAGCGCTGATAGGATTGTATTCGTTTCGACACTGTCAAACGCTTTTTCATAGTCGACAAAGGTTAGGACTAGAGGCAGGGTGGTATTCCCGACAAACCTCGATGATCCTGGACACGGTTTGGATGTAGTCCACACAGCAAAAATCCTTTCCGAAATCCTGCTTGTTCGACCGGTTGCGCCTCATCCAGTGTCCTTGATATGCGCAAGAGGATAATCTTCGTGATGAGCTTGCAGAGTACACTCAACAGGCATATGGGACGATAGTTACGAAGATCCCTTCGGTCTCCTTTCTTGGGCAGGGTGACCATACGCGGCGTCCTCCACTGGTTTGGGATTTTTTTCCTTTTGAAGGTAGGCCGTCATATGATTTTCGAGAAGTACATGTAAATTGTGGCCTCCAGCTCTAAGGAAATCGGCGGTGACATTGTCTGGTCCTGGAGCTGTGTCTCTTTTCATGCTTTCTACCGCAACTCGAACCTCCGACGGAAGAATTCCAGGTGGTCTTTCTCCAGCGGAGATATTAGGGTATGGGACAGGGATTGTGGAACGGAAAAGGTTGGTGTAGAACGTTTCCGCTATTAATTCCATACCTTGGCGAAAACTTTTGACGATCCCATCTTCGTTCATCAGGGCTGACAGCGGAACATTATAACCACACAAGTCCCGATGGCACTTTTTCAGACTGCTTCTTTTCTCTGCTGCTTCCAGTAGTTTCTTTTGCTTGTACCGTTGTAGATCTTCCTGCAAAGCTATTCTGCAGCTGGCATTTATTACTAGCCATGTCAAACGTGTTGTAGTAGGATCAAGCTTGAGTTTCCTTCTTTTCTAGCAACTCCTTAGTAGTGACGGAGATGCGATCCGATCTTCTTGCTTGAGGAACTGAGGCGAATTCGGCACAGCTTTTCTTTCCTTTGAAAAAGCAGCTTATAGTCTCCGGTCGGGTCTTCTTTAATCTGCCAGTCACGTTTGGATTGGACTGCGTTCAGAATGTTCTCGTTGTATACGGCTAGAATTTTTCCTCGTGGTCGATGAAGAGTGTTCTTTTCTAGCTTGTGGCTTAATCGAATCTTCGCGCGAAGAAGGCGGTGATCGGAACCAGTACAGAATAACGGGACTACCGATGTGTCAAGTAGGCACCATCTTCTTTTTTGTCAGAATGTGGTCGATTTCCGCATGAGTCATGTCGTTGGGAGACTCCCATGTCCAGCGGCGGCTTTCTTTCTTCTGGAAAAACGAGTTTCCATGGAAGAGAAGTGCTATTGACAGGAGTCCTGCTAGACGGTTCCCATTCTCATTTGTTTCTCATAATCCAAAGTTTCCGATCCTGTATTTGCTCTCATTGGCCTTTCCTATTCTGGCGTTGAGGTCTCCGACAACAAGTTTATGATATGGTTTATCATTGCGGATGACTTCCTCCAATTGATAGTAGAACGCATTTAATTCGTACTCATCAGCTGCGCTGGTCGGCAAGTAGCAGTTGATGATAGTGATCTTCTTATGATGCGACAGTTGAAGACGGAGGACGGCTATACGCGTGGAAAGGATCTCGTATGAGTCGACGAGATGGACAATGGACGGGTGGACGACAAAGCCTACGCTGCTGACATTTCGTGACAGGACCTTTTCTCCACGGATCACAATGGTCCCGTTGTTTAGTTGACGTATGTCGGTCTTCTTGATTTTGTTTCTTGTAATGCGATCACGTGAAATTTAATGCGATCTGCGGCTACAAGAAGGGCGTGAAGATCGGCGTTTGTGGAGAGTGTTCTGGCATTATACATGCATAGTAAGAAACAATCTTCATGGCGTGTCGTGCGTGCGTGCGTCAGATCCGGCTCCAATGACGTCCTGCCTAACCCGAGATTTTCTGGTCTCTCACCGGTCGTCTCACCGCCTGACGTCATATGCGGGAGCATCCAGTGTGCGGGGTACTGAGGCTGGCCTATTGCTGGTTGTGCAACTTGGTCCTCCCTGGAGTCCTGACGTAACCTTGGAAGGGCCTATCCAGGTCTTCACCACGATGTGGATCAGAAGGAGGTGTGCTCTCGGCGACGAGTCCCTCGCTCGGCCTTCCTCAAACCTGGGCAATTAAACCTGGGTATATAAAAACATTGGCACCGTTATCTAAGCCGCAGCATAAATAAAAAGCTTTTCCATCAACCGCTTGCCATACCCACAGAAAAAAGGGTTCGAGATGGCGACACAATGTCACCTGAACTGTTTGTTGCTGTACTGTAGTGGCCACATAATAAAAAAGATGAAGTGGCAAATAAACGAGAATAATAGTGAGGTGGACCCAAGAGAATGCAGGTAACCGCGCTTCCGGAAGAGCACGGAAACGATGGGTTGAAATATTCATCGCTCACGGCACTCATATGCATTCGTAGATGGAGTCAAGTTTAGGAAATCGGAGCGGGCATCGCAGACCTTACCATGTTCAGAGCAGATCTCGAGCTTTGAGGATGATTGCGTAAGATCCAAGTTTCCCACTAAGTATCTTTTTTATTTCGTCTAAATGAAATTTTCAACATGCAAAGGAAATCTTTGGATATTTTGCTTTCAAGATTCAAAAATGCCTCATCTGCTCTGCATTTTCTCCCTCAATTCTACTCATTTCAATAATTCTATTGGTGCTTTCTGTAGATTACGCTTCACTTAAGGATTACCAGATAACTGGGCTTATCATGCGATAATGAAAAACTTGGTGCCGGACTTGTCTGGGAAAAAAAACCACTCTCTGCAATCCAGTTGGTAATTTTCGCTATCTCAGAACTCCAGTGAGAATTGGTCGTCCAGCATTCTACGACATTTAAGATCAAATGAAAATCCTCAACCAGCAACCGAAGCCACATGTGAAAACTTGGAAGATCTTCGTCGTCAGTGAATGCAATGAAACGAAATGGATGTGAGAAGTGCTGGAACCCTCACGGTAGACGTGAAGGCGGATCAAATAAAGAAAAGTAAAAAAGTTGTATTGTAGAGCTGCTCTTTTGGAATTAACATATCCCTTTAATCGATCAGTACAAATACGACAATGATTTTATTTCCTGTTGCCTTTCGTATTCAAAACACATTTTCTGTGTTTTAATAAAATGCAGCAGACACTCGACATTTGCTGGATTTATATTCTAGATAGATTATTTTTCGTTTGAAACACAACTATGAGACTTAATATGAATATTTCAGAAAAAAGTGCAACGTCACAAATATTTAAAAGGAATGATTCGCAGGCGTTGGATACCGTATGACTCCCGAAATGCTCCAGTTAACACTATTGGCATTTTGCGTAGCGGTTAGTAAACGTTTGCATCATTTGCCTTTCGTATTTTACTACTAAGCATTTCAGCTGTTTGCTTTTGGTCTTTCCAGTGGTGGATTTGAAATGCGTAAGTGTACATAATTTGTCCTTCTTTAATGTTCGTTAGAGTTAAAGATTATTGGTGATTTTGTGCTAACAAAACAAGGTGAAAAGCTGTCTATTCAAGCATTTGGATGCCAAGGAATGACTATGACGGATCAAACTAGGCAGGGAGTTCTCAACTTGATTAATCGAATACGCTCACATGTTGCGTTGGGTCAATTTCAAGCAGTGGAATTCCTGCCGTCTGCAAATGATATGGATAAATTGGTGAATTTTTTCGTGTTTCGGTACTACGAGTTTACATCTCTGTAAAGAGAAAACATAAAAAAAATCCAAGAGGTGGCCACAAATAACATCTTCCTTACAAAATTTGTGTGAGTTAAAGGGTAGTCATAAATGTTCTGTGTTGAAGAGATGGGACTGCAACTTAGAGACGATGGCTCAAACAGCTGTGGTAAACTGCCCTCAAAATCCACGTCCAGCATCAGTGGCAAACGGAATGAATTATCTTGCGTGAGCTTGAATACAATATAAGTAGTAAATGTTTCTTCTTTTTAATTCTTTCAATTCCTGGTTCAAAAATTTAGCTTCGGCCCAGGAGCACCGATGGACAATGCTATTGAGTTTGCAATTCTCGACTGGACCGATATTACAAGCATGATGTGGCCAGCTGACAATATCTACAATGGAAATCCAGCTTTGCTTTATTTTGCTAATGTTGGCACACCCAGTAAAGGATTGTGGAGATCAATTCCATTGTAGGACATTTTTAGTTGATTCGTGCAACAACAACTGCTGTTGGTTGTGCCAGCACTGCATGTGGTAATCGCGCTGCAGCTGCATGTGTTTTCTCACAACCGTGAGTTAAATCAAATAAAATACTTTTGAGTAAACTACAAAGACCTCTAGCACACAATTTCAGTAATGTGCAACCTGGGACATTAGTGTACACGGCTGGAAATCCATGTCAAAATGATGACGAATGTACTGCATTCGCCCCAGCTTTTTGTGATTCTGGTCTTTGCGTGAGCGCTGCAAGACCAACTACAACAATGATAACAACAACAGTGCCGCCGAAAACAACAACATCAACGGCAACAGCTAGCACAACAATGATAACAACAACAGTCTTACCTTCAACAACATCATCAACAACAACAACAGCCACGACCACAACCACAACAACAACTAGAAAAGAAGCACAGAATGTCCAAGCACGGCGTTCAGCTCTGCTTTCAGGGAGACCGCTTTGGGAATGCATAATAATTTCAGGTATGTTCCTTGAGTTCTCGATATTCTTGTTGTACAAACAAAGCGTTTTTTCCTTGAGTATTATTAAAGCTAATAAGAAATTTTTGACTAAGTTTTTTTGACTGGTGAAATATACGTGGGGAATCGCTGTCTCACTGGAAGGAAAATTTAGTTATTTAGATCGCTAGTTGCAAGAGGTCGAGCAGTAAACGCTGAACATCCTGGAGAGTTTGCACCACCATCTTCACGAATGGACTTGCTGGTAGGGTATCGAGCTTCTTTTCTGCTATAGAATTCTTATCGCATTTAATCTCGTACGTTTTATTCATTCAGGAATATGACTGCACTGCGGAGGCATTCGCTCATAACCACGTGAGATCGTGCGATAGAAGGGAGTCTTCACCTGCGGCTCGACCTGGTTACCAAGAAAACATCCATATCCTCGCTACAACTGCTACCGATGCCTTAGGTGCTATTCAGAATGTAGGACATCGAAGTCTATTTCCAAATACGCATCCGCATCCAAGGCATTATGACACCTAATGTGATTTTCCTCAACTAACCAATTTCCTTGCCTCTATTCTTCCCAACTCAGGCAATTGCAACGTTTATGCGGGGAACTCACATCAAATGGTATTCCTTCCAACATGATATTTAGTGCCTACCTTAGCCAACGTACTTCAAGGCCGATGACCAGGGTTTCGAAGGTTTGTGCTTCCATTTGAGGAGTGTGTATTTTTTTTCTGCTTCATAAGTGCACCAGCAGCAACAATCACTGCTGCTCACTGTGGTAAATTCACATTTAATTTATTAAAGACAGCTAATAATGTGTCATGCTGCTTTATTGGCTTGTAACTGCTGTTGTTTTTTGTAAAAAAAACCCAAAAAACTTGGATAACGTCAGTTTGTATGGTCTTTTTTGCTAATGAAACTTGGTTTGATTAGTTCTTAGAGGCACCCTGCAGTACACATGAGATCGACTTCTCGCCCCAGGTTCAACAAGCCTTCTATTCCCCCAGGGTGTGCAAATCGGTGCCATGTATAGGTCAGATATGCACTCTTTCACCTCTAACGGTGCTTAATAAAGTCGAATGCATGGCGCATCTCCAAGAATTGATCACAGCTGGGAGCTTTATTTTTTTTATCCTTTTATTGGAATTTGATGCACACTCTTGCACAACAATTAGCTACTTACGTGGCTTGTTACTTTGCAATCTATTGCAGGTTATCTGGGGAACAAACAGATATGTTGGTTGCGCAACCCAAGTCTGCAGTGGCTTTTACTTCACATCGTGCATGTACCGAGCTCCGTAAGACTTTTTACAGGTTGATATTTGCGTTAGATTCCTGAAATTCTTTTACTACTTCAGAGTGAACGTAATTGGATGGAGTATCTACACCATAGGTGCAGTGTGCAGTGCCTGCCCGGCTGGTCCTAACAATTGCAATGGAAACATTGGGCTATGTTCTTGGTAGTACTAGAGCCTTTCTGTGGATAAGGAATACTGTCGGCGACTTATTTCCATGCAATAATGGAATAAATCTTTCAAGAACTGTCTCGGCTTGCGTTGGTACTATTGATGATTATTTGTATGACATTCAATCACAGTCTGCTAATCGTAGCACTTTTCTTCGTTCGTCTACCTTGCGTTGGCCATCTAAGAGTGCCATTGGGTTTGTGGGTGGGTTCGGTTGCAGATTTCACATTTTATATTCACCATGAAAAAATTGTTGTAAAGTACAGTTCGTGCTGATCTTTTCTGGCATCGTGAGGAACCTTTGTTCCTAGAAACTCCTAGGTCTTCATTACAGATGCTCAACAGCCCCTGACCACGAAGACATTTATCTAACACAAGACTGTTACTGATTTGCTGATCATGAAGGGGAGCTCTGTTAGCATGCGCTATCTTCGAATCATAGCGGTATAGTACATGTAATGCACGCCATCTGTCACTTTTGTTCCTCACTTCTTGGTAATATGAAGTGAACAAATTGCTCTGTTTTTGCATTTTGAAAAGGGTATTTTTTTGCCATAATTCTCAACTTTAATAAATGCCAATTCTGAATATCTATACAAAAACTTAATAAACACGAAAAAGCATCGTCAAACCATCAATTCCAAATGTTCCAGAGATATGACTGCAAGTTAGAAAAATGTGACTCTGATTACTCTGCTACGCACTTCTCAAATTCCGCCAAAAACCTAAAAGGACAAAGGACATTGTTTTGTTTGTGTAATCATAGAAATAACGCATCAGTTAGACTTGAAAAAACTCTTTAAAAATTTGCACTATTTCCTTCTTAAGATCGACAACTCAAATTCTTGAAGTCTGTCTTCGAATTAGGCCCCGTCTTTACGATTTCTGCACACCTTAGTACGTTTAGGATTCGTTTTCTACCTTGCAATCGTCTTCCATGGAAGCGATTTCATTTGAACATTGTGGTAGACCTCATGTCGTGACATTTAAAACATCTGGAGCTGCGACTAGGACTGATTGAGTTTAACACAACTAAGATTTTCCTAAGATATTTGCAAAACTGCAAACCGCAAGTGTCTGCGGTGGAGAACGAATGCGGTGTTATCCTTTCCGGGGGCTAATGCGTTCACCACCACACCATGTGAGTCGTTCGCTTCGCCTGTCTCTCATCTAGTTCTATCGTTCTCTGCCATCAGCAATCACCCGTCAATAGGATTAATCTGGGGAGCTCAAATCAGCAATGAACCCAGTTAAGCTGTGGCTAAAGTTGAAATCACAATATTAACCTTTCTATTTATTGCCTACTACAATTTTTCACGGCAGTGTATCATGAGGAATACAACCAACATGATGCAGAGATATTTGCAAACCCCCGGACCGCAGTTATCTACGATGGAGAACAAACAAATAAATATGCATTATGCATTATGCATTGTTCATCGAATAACTCGAGTAAGGTACGGCAAACCTAATTCGTTCCCATGTGGACCAAATGCTCAGTGAGCCTAGCTGCTTGGAAGACACGTAATTTTGTTATGAAGCATTTTAGCCGTTTTTTGCAAGGGATCATGGGTAACACCCGAATCTCAACTGTGGCGGAGGTTTGCAATGAAAGCCCGCAATTACAGATGGAAACATCTCAGCATGGTATGTCCTGGTCTTAAATTCAGGTACACAGCTGTTTGACAACCAAAAACCCTTTCCTGCTTTTCACCAAGATAAAGCGATGGACCGCTTCAGTGCACTCTATTCTGTGCAGCCGTGCGTGCCTCAACAACTCTTTACTTCATTTCTCGGTCACGCAACAGAATCTGTGGTTTTCGGATTTGTTGCTGGGCTGCAATTCTAGGGTCTTCCCTATTCTGCCCTCATTAATGCGTTGGATTCCTGCTGTGATTGATTTTTTTTCTTTGAAAACCCAAGACACCTTGGCGAGATTGTGTTCCGTTCGTCATCACAGGCGGTCGCCGATGTTTAGAGATCGTTGCGGAGTTGCTGTTTCATTTCAGAAAGATAACAATGCCAGCAACGTCGGTGTCGATGCATTTTTTAACTAATAAGTAACAAATGCGTGACATCCTAACAAAATTGAAAAGCAAAAAGCTCAGTAAACAAGTAAACATGAAAATAACAAAGATGAGGACCGTCAAAATGAAATTTCCCAGGGCTGATTTCTTTTAACTTCGGCATTATCCAATAAGTTAATGCACTCTTCATGAGCAAATATGACATTGTTAATACACGATATAACAGCGCTAGAATTCCAGAGGTTTCCCTTTCTTAAAACCTGTCCTGTCCGTTGGGGCTTTCACTTAATAATAGAGACAAACCAAATAGCAACCACTATCAAATAAATCTCCTAATCACAAGCTCGCCTATTTTCAAGAAAAAAAGAAATACTGTTAATTACGAGTGAAATCTGTTCTGTGCTTCTTCCACTTAGAAGAAAAGAAACGTTGCCTTCATTAAACCCATTATGATGCACGGCAAAAAGATGGACGTCGTACAACAACATTCTGTATAATAGCAAAATATTTCTATAACCTTGACTTTAATAAAGAAAACTCATTGTGAGCGTTGTAAACGCTCCCGACGCTCTCTCCTTCACTCCCACAATCCTCATCCCTCCGACAGCTGAAGTGTCAACATTTGATCGGAAGGAATCAAAGAAAGACAAAGTCGACGAAACTAAACTATCTAAGCATACAAAAAAGCATGCTGATGAAAGCCTTCTGAAAAAAGAAATTATTCACATTGGTGGTGGAGATATTTGCAAAATTCCGGACCGCAGACACCTGCGGTAGAGAATGAACGCGCTGTTACCCCCTCTGGGGACCAATGCGTTCAAAACCACATCATGCGTGTCTCTCGTTTCGCCTTTCTCTTAGCTAAAGGTGTTTTTTAAAGGTCTTACCTAGTTTTCCATCTACTAGTGCCATCAGAAATTAACCGTAAATGGAATTGATCTGAGGAGCCTAAAATAAAAAGTTGTATCAAGCAGTAAATAAAAATTAACATTGTGGTTTCGACTACAGCCTCAGCTTAGGTGGGTTCATTGCCGATTTGGGCTCCTCAGATCAATCCTGTTGACGGGTGATTGTTAATGGCACTGGTAGATAGAAAACTAGTTGGGAAAAAGGCGAAACGAAAGACACGCATGGTGCGGTGGTGAACGCGTTAGCCCCCGGAAAGGGTAATAGCGCGCTCGTTCCCCACTGCAGACACCTACGGTCCGGAGTTTTGCAAATATCTCAGCACCACTGTGGTTGTATCACACAGAATAGCCTGCCGTGAGAAATTGTAATAGGCAGTAAATAAGAAGCTAACATTATTCACATTATTACCTTCTTCGACTATTAAGCATACTAAGCATTAGGCATATTCACAGTTTGCTAGAATGTACTACGAACGTAAGGAATCTTCAAAGTTCAAACTGTGATCATCTGCTCAAAAGTACAACAACAGAATGCCCATAGGACGCTGACCGGGCAGCTATAGGAAACTTCAACTGACGTCATTCTTTCCAAAGACGCTTTCTTTGTACTCCATTTTTTGTCGGCTCACTGTCGCTGTTACTGTCATCGTGGTTCGGACGTTTCTGCGACGCTCTTCTCTTCCACAACGATTTTTTGTTGTTTTGCTGCAAAAAAGAAGTCTACGCAGCACAGTTTGATTGTTTCCATTCAATTTATGGATAAAAATGCCCATTAAAAAATTCCGTCACCAGTCGCGAACCAATAATTCTGTGCTACTTTGTCATTTTCAGCTGCCATAACTATAACTATTACGAAAAATCGTTGCTAAATCAAGTAAGATTGAAAATCACGGCAATGGGAAATAATGAGAAAACGCACCTTGACCAACTTCTGAGATTCATCAGCTTCAGAAGCTTCGGAATCTGATCGAACATCGCCAGCTTCTCCTTGGGCAACAGTTTTCACAACAATTTTCATAATGATGACGGTCCAGAAAATGTGAAGAATCAACAGTGTGAACAACATGAGAATAATAACGCGTGGAGCATATGGTACCTGAAAATTATAAATTATTGACGCCTAAATCTTAATATTTTTTGAAAATATAGGCAGAAAAATTATTTCTACACCACTTTCACACCACCACAGAACAACTGATTTAACAAATCAACATCAAACATACACAGCCAGGACGTGGATTTGTATGAATATTTCCTAAGAAAATCGTGCTAGGAAGGGAAACAAGTGTTAGAAAGCCTCACAATATGCAAAAAAATTGAAGCCGTTGAAGGATACTCCTATGAGAAAATCCAAGAAATTATGAACAGAACATACAGCAACGAAAAGTAGCGCTCAATAATGGATGAAGCGTTCGGCGTTGAATGCTGAGGGACGCAGCGCTTATACAACGACTTTGCCAGCGTTTTTGTGTCCGGGCTATCGAGTCAGTGCTTTTCGTCATTCTGGACAAGTGAAAGACCAGTTTTACGACCCTAGAGGAATGGCAAGCTTGGTAAGCACGTCGCACGAGATCGAACTAACGACGACGTTTGCGCTGCAGAGCACCCTCAATCAGTATGCCATACTCGCCACAAAGTGGCGCGTAAGAAATATTGATACTATTTAACCATATGTAAGCCAAGGCGTGTGTGGCGCAGTGGTCGGAGGCGCCCTGCAACACAAACATGGGATCAATCCCCGCTCTCCTGGCCCACCAAGAGCTCGATCCCTCCAGGGTAGGCAAATTGGTACCAGACTTGTCCTAGAGGATAGCAGCACTGGCTCGATACCTTGGTAGGCCACCGCGATTCATTGTAAACGTCAGATATCCATTCGATCACCTCCAAACGATGCTTAATGAAGTCGAATGCATGGCGCATTCCTCAGGGACTGATCAACGCCGAGACTTTTATCCTTTTTTAGCTTTATGTAGGCTTATCACATTTCTGTGAGAAAGCTGGTTAAAGACCAACTTGCGTAAGATTCAGCAGCTCGTAGTCAGGTTGGATTAAGTTGGCTGCATCTAATAACGCTGATCGAACAATAACAAACGGATAGTAGCCTATACGAGTAACAATCCATCTGCAAAAGATATTTTTCGCTACACTGGATAAACATCTTCTTAAAACGAAATATGGCTTAAAAAAATGGACGATACGAGGACAAAACGGTCAACTATGCGTTTACAAATGCAGTTATTAGTTCGGCAATTTGAACATTAAAAAAAACATTGCGGACTATAGAAGAACAAAATCAAACATGGTTTTGAAGATACTATAGGAAAGTAACGGATATCTCCCACCAAGGGGATACGGGATTGGCTATTTTCGAGGCTACGTAGAGCGTGCGCAAGTGGTAAAGAAATGGATAGGACACTGATCAAAGGTGAACCACGTAGTTTTCATGACGATTCAATGAATGGATTCCGAGCTTCATCAGCGGTGGATCGCATTTAGAAAGAATCCGGCATGTTTCAGCCAACTATGTTAACTGTTAGTCAGCACCATCAGTATTCCCTCGCCAAAAGCAGTGCCAATAAGAAAAGACACATAAAAAAATGTGATGTCTTCTGTTTCTATCTCTTGAGCTGTGCCGACATGGCGAAGTAGGTGAGAAGTAACGTTGAACGAAGAACTTGTTAGCATTTAGTTTATAGTTAAAATAGGATTATAAGTGACATACACGAATAACGAATACTATAACTCACGAAGTCAAGAATACAACGAAGCAAATATTCGTCGCATTCTTCAGATTTCTATCGTATCGTGTAAGTTTACCGAATTCTAGTATGATATCAGCAATATCATGTGAGATCAGCACAAGTGTTCCAACTCTAAAAGTGAAATCAATATGGGAAAAAAAGCTTGCAATAACATATTTAATAAGAAGACAACTTTGGAAAATGAAGCAATTTGGGTCTACATGCTCAGGTTGTACATATTGTAAGAACCCCTGCACTTCCTTCTTTCGGCTCATTGTCCTGCATCCCTCATCCACAAGGATCTTCCGACTTTTCTTGATTTCCTTTGCTAGCTGAGGATCTTTTTATTCACCATGAATGTCGTTAAACACTGATCGAGTTTATTCTCCATGAGACCTCGAAATACCTCTAGTCGAGCGTCATCATAGCTTTACCCACTTGCAGCCGTTGACCGTCATGAATCGACGAAAACTTTCCTGAGACAAGTCCGTTGATTACCTTCCTAAGCGTGAATGATGAAGCTTGATTAGTTGACTGGTCCGGTCAGAGGTCGAACCAGTGACCATAGACATTGCGCTTCCCGCTACCCTTTATTCAATATCATCTAGTTTGACAATAACTATTTAACAAGCACAGACCTAACGAAATTAATAGTAAAGCTGCTAGAGAGAAGACCGATTGTGACGATATGATGAACCATTAGTTGCCAGAAATCGGATCGCCTGACATCGAAAAAAGAAGCGAGCACTAGCGAGTAATAGAACGACGTCTCAACCATGTAGTACCACCTGCAGTACATTACTGACGATACGTATCGATATCCAAGCCTATTTGGGCTAAGCAATCATACACTACAAACTACTTGTGCTTCAAAAAATCATAAAATCAACGTCGTTTTTTTTGTAGAACCGGATTTAGGGGGGTTATACATACACGACATCAATTTTCTGCTATGGTGCTCCAAAAGATGAATACGATTAGAAAAATTATAGTCTGATTATTGCAACTACGACAATGTGTGCTGAATAGGCAAAAAAGATATCAAAGTCGACGGAAGCGATGACTTTTTATTTACTGCTTACTACTATTTTTCGCGGCAGGGTGTGATGTGAAATGAAACCACTATGAAGCTAAGATATTTACAAAGCTTAGACCGCATGTCAGATCGCACTGCGATTACCCTTTCCAGGGGCTAACGTTTCAGCTCAAAAATACAGGGCCTCAGTGGTGTCGTGCGTAACACGTGAGTCCACAGAAGGAGTAATCGTGGTGTCATCTGGCCTGGGGCTTAAGTTTTGCAAATATCTCAGCATCATAGTGGATGTTGAGATATTTCCAAAACTGAGACAGCATTAAAAAAAAAGATAGGAAAAGCTGTCTGAGTACTGAAATTATGTCAGCACTACTATGATTGTATTTCACATAATACCCTGTCATCAAAAAGTAATAATTAGTAAATAAAAAAGTTATACATTGTGATTCTGACTACAGCCTCGGCATCTGGGTTCATTGCCGATTTGTGCTCCCCAGATTATTCCTGTTGACTGGTAATTACTAATGGCACCCTTAGGATAAACAACTGGCTGAGATAAAGGCAAAGCAAGGACCTCAGTGTTGCACGGAGTAACACATCAGCCCCGCAAAGAGTAATCGGTAATCGAATCGGGCTTTGGGTCTAGGGTTTTGCAAATATCTCTGCATCATTGTGGCTCTATTAAAGCAAAACACTTATCACTTATATGTACAGCTAAAAACTTTCAAATACTCTATGGACCACCCAGGTCAACCACTCAAACAGTTCCGCCGCCTCGAGTTCAATGATAAGGACGAATTGTCCACATTAAAGCACGCACGACTAGATCTACTCAGGAAACGACCCACTAACCATATGCTATTGTCAATCGTGTGGAATGGATATCCAATCCAGCACTGCTTGACGTCCCACAACCACGATTTGTCCCACAACACCATGCATCCATAGGCGAAGGCAAATGTATAGTAACTGAATCTCCAGAAGCATTCGAGTACTCGTTTAGAACGCGTCTGTCGAGCAAATCCACCATTTAAATGGTCAAAAACCTGAAATTTCGAACTAATGATAGTTTTGATAAGGTACGACTCTATGACAGCGTTTCAACAAAATAGGATATTGATTAATTATGTCGAGGTTAAATAACGGTTAGTTTTCAAGAAATTGCTTCGCTACATGGCAATTATCATAGTCCTCACCTCTGCATGATGAACTGTCTCCATGAAAACAAATAATCCTAGATATAAGATCAGTCAAGAACCACATGGTATAAAAGGCCGTTCCCCAGCGAGTCCAATTCTCCTTCATATGGTGCTCAAATCAACTCGACTGGATTCAATGTGACTACGAAGATCGACATCGCAAAAAAAAAGAACTAACCACTGTGCTTAAAAGAGGCGGTGGAACCAAATTAGCTGACCACAATAAAAATTTGCCAACAATTTTATGCAAACTTACCAACCAGAAAGCATTGATCATTTATGCCAATGTAAGGTGAACATATGTTGTCAAAAATGTAGACATTTTAGAAATCGTGATAACAATGCCTGTAGGGATGGTACGAGGACTATTTCCTGATTATTCGTAGAGAATGCGTGACACCGGCATTAAGACTAAAAGCAAATTCAGCAGCTATTTTGGCGAACAAATGACATCGTTGATTCAGAATCGTAAACCCGTCTACACAAGAATACCGTATTGAGATAAAGGATCATTGTTAGCAACGAATCACCGTCGATCTCTAGTCTCCTTGTCGTTACGTCCTTTGCAACTAACGAACGCAATGTGACCGTCACTCAACCATCGCCCACTATACACCACCAACAGTAGTCAATGACAATCCGATCGATACTGCTTTAGAGATCAGCACTCCTTATCAAGTTATCGATAATGTTTTAGTGATCAGCGTTTCTTATCCCATCCCCCTTTTTTCTCATTTATAAATGCTATCCGGAATTTTTACATGTAACCAATCATGACCTCTTATTCAGTACAATATGTAATTCAAGTTGATTAGCAACCAACCGTCCGAATAAGTGACGCGTTTCCATAGTATCCGAGGGCAAAACCGAGTGGAACACCGACGAAAGACTCAAAAAAGATCCTGAAAAGGTTTTCTTTTCAAACTTTTGTCGTCGGTGTTGGATTCAGGACTGTAAAGGACTAAAACCTTTATATTTTAAGATAGTACATACTCACGTGGCATTATCTAACCTGCATAAGCTCTAATCAGTGGCAGCAATCATAAGTGAGAGTGTAGACACACTATCCAGCTCAACTAGACGTTCTGATAAGCTCGTTGTTCAGATCGATAAATTTGATGAATTCTAGTTCATTTTAAAAATATACTGTCACTTCCGATCATTCATAAAAGAATAGTGACTTTCCTTTGATAAAACCATATTGCTCTTCATTTGAAGCACTGAGTCATTATTATCAGTATATGCTCATTTATTTACAGGATAGGGTTGCGCAGTTGTTTAGTTGAAGAATATAACAAGCAACAAGTGTATGAGCACAGGCTAATAATGAATAACCTCTTGCTTAAAAAGTCAAAAGTTCCAAAGTAAAGGTGCAGACTCATAGCAAAGGGTTAGGATGAGTTACCTGAATACGATGAGAGGTAAAGAGAAATAGATCGGATAGAGCAGATCGGAGAAGTTGACAGGTAGTTCATTCCAGCTGACACCTCGCGGTAACCAATAATCCGCTCGCCATACGTCCATCCGACCAGATATGACCGCCGATGTCCCGACCGATAGACAACCAGCCAGCCAACAGAAACGCCTACCCACTTGGCTACTTAGTAAGTCTAAAAGAAATCAAAATAACCTGAAATATTCAACGTTAGTATGACTCGGCTACAGCTATGGTCGACAAATATGTACCTTGAACACACGAAACTACTAGCGTTTAATTCAGAGTGTATCAGTAAAAAAATAACATGGAAAATTTATTGTTTAAGTGCGCAGTACATCACAAAAGGTTCTCACACGTTATTAGTGGTTCTCCTTGGCATCCGTAAACTCTTTTAGTTCACATATATCCTCTAAGAAGGAAAGACCCCGTGCTAGTGAAAAACGGTGCTACCTCGAGATTCCTACTACATGGGGTAGAGGAGACTCAAAAGACCAAAGGCGATCACTCTCGTTGAGACTCGGGTGGATCTAAAGCATAAATTTCCCTTACAAGTTAGCGTCAACTAGCAAATACCTTTCGTACGAGGATTTATTATGTACTTACGTACGTACTAGTATAATCATATTTTAACGCGCCGGTGCTGTTTGCGTAAACACTGATTCTACTTTGCATGTTGATTTGCCTAAAACCATGCAATCTAGTAGTAGCATACAAAGGATTCGCTTCGTCGGAGGCACCTTCCACAACAAACCCTTATTTGTCCTTTGTTTGAGCTCACATACTACCAGATAGCATCGCGGTAGTACATAAAGCATCATAGAAACAGCTGAGTACCCTCCGTTACATGAACTAATAGGATGGCGTTAGTACCGGACAGGGAACAATGAGGACTGCACTGTTACTCGTTCTAACGACCGAATGATTGACGGCATTACAGGTGATACAGGTGATGTATATATGATATGTCCATACATCACACATCACTGACACAAGCAAAAGGACTGGAAGTGAATAAAAAATTTAGACATTACGGAACTAGATGGACGAAAATCACAAATATTAGATCAAAAAATTTTAGGAAATGCCTTTAAAAATCGATCGAGATCGTTTTTTGGTAAGCAAGCAAAGAATCCGCCATAGCAAGGATAAGTGAAAATCGCAAATGAAATCTGAACATTTTAAGTACTACCACAAGAATGTTAGATACGAGCAAAATTCGAGAAACCTCAAATGGCCTCCGAATCCGCGATTACTCTTACTGGACGCTCACGCCCGATCCACCACACCAGCCGAGGCCCTTGTTTTGCTGCTCTCTCAACCATGTTTTTACTCTAGTGGTGCCATCAGCAATCACTCGTCAACAGATATGGCCTGGTTCGATGTGAATTTGTGCTCGCGAGATGATTTCTGTTGACGCATTATTGCTGATGGCGCTGTTAGAGCAAAAAAACTGGCTGAGAGGAACGCAAGTGATGGAGCTTGGTTGGTGTGGTGGGCAAAACTTGAAGGACCAGTAAAGGCGATCGTGGTTTCAAAGTCCATTTGAGGTTTCCAGTTTTGCCCATATCTGACATTCTCGTGGTTATATTTCACATAGCATCCTGCCATGAAAAAAAAAAAACAAGTAGTGAATAGAATTTGGAACTTGAAGAACTGTTTGCAAGAGAAAAACTGGTAAGAGCATGTCAATTGTGTCTTCCTTAGCGAACGATGGCAGCGTGGTATCGTTCCGTCCAGCAAATATACTGCGATAAGGAATCGATTCGAACAGGTTCACTACCTAAGAAGTTTATTCTTTCTGCCAGCTTTTATTTACTTCATTGTGTCTTTAGTTTTTGTTTTGCACTTTTAACACATTGTGGAATGGAATAGGTACTGACGATCACATACGACGACGAATACACAGGATCATAAATGTCACAATCCAGGAACTTACACAAACCTTAAGCCGAATAAATCGATGGTTTTCTTCAATAAGCACAGACGAGGTTGTTATTATAGAATTTATTAGCATACAATAGCTGACGTTTCGGCGGTTCCGCCTTCTTCAGACCCTGGAAAGGTCAAATTGAGATGCGATTTCACCCAAACACTTTCATAACCCCAGCAGATAAAACTTAACAAATAAATTTGCATTCGCATAAGAAACAGCTTCATTTGAACACCTACCGTTTATTTGTTGTAAGTATTTCAGTTAATTGGTGGATAGCAGCCACACAGAGTAATATATGGGCAAGAACTGTCTCTGTGTCAGGTCACTGAATCAGCCTGAGGTATGGCGCCAGCTCACGCGTGATGACAAAACACTCCTCCTTGCGGTTCATTTTTGAAATTAATCCGAAACGTTTCAAGAGTTTTATGTGACAATGTTTTCGATTCCTGCATGGCGTAAGGATAATGACTCCTACTTCAAAATCTCCTCCGTTGTGTTTCTGCATCCTATGCGCGCGTGGAGGAGTGTTTTGTTTTAATTTAGGTTTAACGACTAGGTGTTCTTTTTACGCGGACGCGGAGCAGTCTACCCGCTTCGCCAACGTATTCCTCCTCACACATTTGCAAGAGATTAGGAACACCGCGCCCGAACTCATGCAATCACCGTCTCTACCTCTGGTGCAAATTACGCAGTTTTTTCGCTATACATAGACGGTCATATAGGCAGTTGCGATCTAGCTAGCGTCTTCGAGTGTCCGATGGTATTTCGATCACTCCTACGGAATTCTCTAAACCGGCCCTTATTAAGCAACATTCTATGGCTGCACTTATTTCGTTTGAAATAAAGGGCAAGAGAAACGGAGTCTTGCTTTCGCCAGAATTATCGCCCTGGGGTGTGCTTTTTCCTCTATGCCTATGCCGAGAGGCTCCAGCCTCGTGACCATTTGAAATGGCTATTTGGCGCGCCAGTTTCGAGGATTCTTCCCTCTGCTCTCTACCTGTGCACACGCCGATGGCTGTTCGAAACATATTTCTTATAAGTGGCCTTTTAGTGTGTGAGGGATGAGAGGAGAGGTAATGAACCACTACATTCTTATTGGTTGGCTTTCGTCACCATTTTGTGACGTTGCCGTTTTCGGATAGGTTAATTTGAACGTTTAGAATTGATGGTCTGGCGTCCGACCCCTCCACCTTTAAAGTTAGACCCATCATCAGTTCTATAGACGGGCCTACGAATAGAATTTCTTGGTTTGTAAAACTATTTCTCAACCATCTGCTTAAGCACACACCAGCCCATCTCACAAACACCCAAGTGTTCCCAGATCGTCTGCGTAACGCATGTCCCAAAAGTGCGCACGTTCTGGAGCCGTTCGACATTACCCCCCTTTACACTAACGTGTCGAACGACTCCGCAATGCAAGCCACCCGCGAGCTTCTTGAGCAACACGAAGGAGCAATCAGCATGTATGGCTTTTTCAATTCAGCAGCGTATGGTCCTCTTAAAGCTCTACCTAAACTGCTCGACCTTCAGATGGTCCGGGAAATATTACGCGCAAATTATAGGGTTGGCACTGGGACAGCGACTGGCACCAACCCTTGCCGTTGTCTTTATGTCTAAAGTGGAAGCACCAGCAATCGATCTAAGGCTATTACTCTACTGTAGGTATATAGATGACTGTTATGTCATCTGCTCCACACAAGAGGAGATGGACAAATACTTTGAGTTATTGAACGAACAGTCAGAGTACATAAAGTTCACCCGTGAGAAACCGAAAGAAAACTGGCTTCCATTTCTAAACGTTCAAATTAGCCTATCCGAAAACGGCTACATCACAAAGTGGCAACGAAAGCCAAGCCGTAAGAATATAGTGGCTCATTACCACCCCTCTGATCCCTCACACACTAAAAGGCCACTTATAAGAAAAAATGTTTCGAACAGCCACCGGGCGTGTGCACAGGTAGAGAGCAGAGGGAAGAATCCTCGAAACTGGCGCGCCAAATAGCCATTTCAAATGGTTACGAAACTGTAGCTTCTCGGTACAAGTACAGAGGAAAAAGCACGCCCCAGAGTGATAATTCTGGCGAAAACAAGGCCCCGTTCCTCTTGCGCTTTATTTCAAACGAAATAAGTGCGGCCATAAAACGCTGCTTAATAAGGGCCAGTCTACAGAATTCCGTAAAAGTGATATAAATACCATCGGACACTCGAAGACGCTAGCTAGATCGCAACTGCCTATATGATCGTCTATGTACAACGAAAAACTGCGTAATTTGCACCAGAGGTAGAGACGGTGATTGCATGAGTTCGGGCACGGTGTTCCTAATCTCTTGCAAATGTGTGAGGAGGAATACGTTGGCGAAGCGGATTGACTGCTCCGCGTCCGCGTAAAAGAACACCTAGTCGTTAAATCTAAATTAAAACAAAACACTCCATCACACGCGCATAGGATGCAGAAGCATTGCGGAGAAGATTTTGAAGTAGGAGTCACCATCCTCATGCAGGAATCGAAGATATAAGTGCTTAAAACTCTTGAAGCGTTTTGGATCAATTCCAAAAATTCAAAAATGAACCGCGAAGAGGAGTGTCTTGTCATCATGCGTGACCTGGCGCCATACCTCAGGCTAATCCTATGACCTGACACAGGCACAGTCCTCGCCCGTGTGTTACTCTGTGCGGCAGCTATCCATCAACTAACTTAAATACTTACAGCAAATAAACGGTAAGGTTTAAATGAAGCTGTTTCCCATGCGAATACAAACCTGCTTGTTATGTTTTATCTGCTGGGGTTATGAAAGTGTTTGGCTGAGTAGATCGCATTCCAATCTCACCCTTCCAGGTTCTGAAGAAGGCGAAACCGCCAAAACGTCAGCTATTGTATCCTAATAAATTCTATAATAACAACCTCGTGTCTGTTTATTGAAGAAAAACATCGAATTATTAATCAATGCCGAGGTTAACAGACAGTTGGTCTTGGGAATTGTTTAAGTCGCATAGTTTCAGAATTCGTTGCGGTCATTGAAACTACTGTCGTCTTACAGGAATATGAGCCGAAAAACAGCAAACTTCACACTCTTTTCACAATGAGCGGCAACTATCTGAGACGATGGAAAATCCTACGAATCCTTCGAATCCTTTACAACTTCTTTCACAAACGGTTCACTTATGGGGGATTTTAATTATCTGTATTCGTTGAGATGTTTCAAGAAGATTGCACTCAGTTGGGAAACTGCCTGTGGGTTAACCAGATGAGAAGGAAATCATATCTCAGCATCTTAAATAAGCACAACTATGATGTGTAGCTAGGCTTTGTCTTGGTGCAGAATTGATCGTTTTCGATTTACCAATATCGATCCGTAGGCATTAAAATCCTGAAGAATTTTGTTGAGTTCCTAACAGTATTCATCCTGTGTATTGATTTGCCTTAGGTAAGGGGTTCCATCAGCCGAGAACGAGAAAACGTCATTATGACCTTCCTCCGAGGAACCTGAATATTGTTAGGAACATTTCGCTTCAAAAAGTATCAGCACTTCATCTTTGCCTGATTTTATGCAGAACGTCATCAATTGGGCTGTGATATTTGCTCCGTAGAAGAAGCACAAACCACACCACTGTGCAAGACGAGAAGACCACTTCGCACTTGATTTGTTGATTTGACATCCACTTCGCAAGTGTTCTTGACCTTCTATCTTGTCCGAGGTGTCCTGAAACACCTCTACTACTTACTCCTACTTATTCCAAAAGTTCTCAAACTGATGCGCACCGATTTCGTTCCCTTGTTTTTCAAAAAGTTATCGTTGGAAGTAGCTGGTCGTCTTGGTCTTCCAATCTTGATTGTTTTTCTCCATAAAGAAACTTTCGACTACTTCATATTCGAAACTTGATACCTCTCTGAGAAAATGCAACACTGACATTCGTGGAAGATACTACGGCACTACATCCATGTTCGATTCGTACGAAGAACTATTTGAATGTCCTCTCCTTTCTTTTTTAATCATAAAAGCCCAAATGGAGGAAAGACAATTGAATAAGGAAACGTCAAAGGCATTTTATATAAAGACTACGTTTGAATGTTCTAGAAAGCCAGCAGCTTTGAGCAAGCCAAACGGTTTCGAAAAAAAACCTGTATTTCACATTTCCATGGCCCACCAAGCCTTCCATCTCTCAGCGGTCAGCAAACTGGTGCCAGACCTGTCTGGGAGGATAGCAGCACTGGCTCGATACATCGGTAAGCCACCGCGAGTCATTGTAAAGGCCAGGTATGCATTCAATCACCTCCAGACGATGTTTAATGAAGTCAAATGCATGGTGCATCTCTCGGCGATTGATCAACGCCGACAGCTCTATCTTTTCTTTTCTAGCTTTTATAATTAGGAATAACAAAAAAAAACCACTTATTGAATGGAAGATATATAAATCTTGCCGAATGAGCCTCTAGATTGATAATGGATCGGTCAAAACTTTTATCAGCAACTCACCTTCCTGGACAAAGAATAGTAGAAGTAATAATAGAAGTAATAAGACGAGGATAGAGGATAAAGGACAAGGGATAAAGGATAAAGCTCTCGGCATTGATCAATCCCCTGAAGGATGCGCCATACATTCGACTTCATTAAGTATTCGGAGGTGATGAATGCATATTTGGCCTTTACAATGAGAAATCGCATAGGCCTACCGATGTATCGAGCCAGTGCTGCTATCCTTCCAGACAAGTCTGGTATAAAACGAGGATAAAGAGGTAAAAAAATCTAAATTCACGAAGAAAAGTTTTGCTATGAAAATTTGGAATGAAAAGGATGTGAAGAAATATCATTGCAAAAGCTCCACTTATCATAATGTAAATAATTTTAATACTTTATTTCTAGGTTGAAAAATAAAGGAGCTAGCAAAGAAAGGACCGAAAAAAATCGATAAATTGAAAGTAATGAAGAAGTCTGTTTTTAGTTAATAGATTTGCTTTCACTAATGATGACCGTTGAATCATCAGACGAGGAGCGAATATGTGGGTTTTCGCTTGAGATCGTTTTCCTTCATGGCTAATGCCACGTCCCTAGAGCTACTAAGAAACATCCTAAAGGTTTAAAAAATAAAGGCAATATCTAGTGATAAGCTTAGATGGTCGTTAAAAAACAAAAGCTACGTTTTAGAAGACAATGGACTCTAGGGGAATTCTTGATGAAAGAAATGCTTCTTTCACTAAATACGACAACCTTGAAATCCTACAGAAGTTGTGATTCATTCTTAAGTCATCCATGCAATCATCATTTGGCCATAGAATAACATCAGAACACAAGAATAATCGCAGAGGAGATCGTCTCTTTTTGCACGGCTTCCATCGCACTTTACTCTTTTGCTCCTTAAAAAGAAATCCGAACTGAGCCACATACTCTCACATAAGAAAAGGTTAAGTTAAGAATGGAGGAAAAGATTCCGGATATCATTAGCAGCGACATAGACCTTCACTTTGGTTTCCCAGTTGCATGAGATCATCATTACTGTGCTTTCAAATCTTGCTACCAAAGAAAATCTAAATCTCAGAACTTTCGAAGATCTTAACACTCACCCCCTCAATGGTGTGAAATTTAACACTTACCAATAAGACTTGGAATGATGTGTTCGAAACAAACGTATTCGATTTTCAACATAATCACCCAAAGTCCCGTTAATCAACGAATAGGCAAAAGCACCGCTAAGGTTCACTTGTCTCCATCGCACAAGAGCTCCTTTTTAGGTTTTACTTCCTCGAAAGAAAAAGAGCATCAAGTGTTTGGTCTCATGCTTCCTTTTTCACTGTTTCATGGAGAAGGCAGTCTTAGCAAAACTGAGGCCTCCGCCGTGGCATATGTTTACTTCTAGTTAGACATCTGAATAAAAATGTCGAACTCATTTTCCACCTAGGTAATCCTGGCGAAAAGGACGAACTTGCTGAATGCCCACTTTCACTCTCAGAAGTAATCCGCAACTGTCGTAAGACGGTAAGTGGTATTTTCTCCTAAGATGACAAGGACTTTATAGAATATCGTTTGGAACAATTTCCTCTTTAAAACATTAAGAATATTTATTTTTACGCTTCCATCAAGGCGCGTGTTTTCTAAGAAGTTAAAATCATGACTTTTCTTCAGGAAAATAAATGTGTAGATGGATTGAAAAGCTAGAATTCGAACCAAATTATGACTGTTGCAATTCCATGCCTAAACGGGAGCAAACGTTACTGATAGCATAACCGGTCCCAGATAAGCACTGAGAGACAAAGAAAAAAAAACCAAGGAATAGCTTAAGTACCACAATGGGCAACCATGGTTCATACTTAGATGAATAGATAGCCAACTTAAACATGTCGGAAGACGGAAAGGGTAAAACGCCTCTTTAGTAAACCGTCGTTTTATAGCTATCAGCTCCGAAAGTGGTAAATTCCGCTTGCCGTTGCTTTACAATCGCCTTCTTCATTCGATAACGTATTGAGTTGCTAATATAGCGTGGTATTCCCTAGAACCCCGTAAAGTGCATGGATGATGATTGTAGATATGACAATCTAATGCTCGCATCTGATCTTGTCGATACCCGTTGCTGTACCTTCCACTACCAACGATAAGCCATGCCGTGGTTCGGAACGAACAAACAGAAATCATCTTGATCCACATGAAACGCAAGCGTCTGAATGTGGTTAAAGATCAAACTAGAAGACGACAATGACTTCATTATTTTCTTCCCGAATTTGTAGCTAAGAGGCAGTTATTTTAGTCTTAGAAATAATAGTAGTGTTGCGAAAATTTCAAATGCTCTTCCGTCCTCTGTAGCCGCTGCCATCCTGCTATTACCTTCTTGATGGGAAGTTCTTTTCACATTCTCCTAGCGCTGGCATATCAACAGGAAAGTTCCCGGAGATTGACGTCGCTTGCTGATTTCTGAACTCGTAGCATTGACATAATTATTATGAAGTTGGAACAACCGCGTTCCTTACCGATGATTTAGGCAACATTATAATCCTAAAATTTCTCCAAAGAAGTAAAGCACCAGATTAGCACAAGCTTTGCCATTTTGTGAGGTTCTAAAAAGGTAGAGAGTAAGCACTCACTCTCTGATCACGTTCTGTAATCCTACATTACCTGCTTTTCTTGTTGTCTGCTCCAAAAACACATAATCTGAGTAAAAAAAGTGTCTGTATCGTTCCAATTTTTAACATATGTTCAGGAATGAAGTGGGACGGTGGGACGAGTAGCGCAGTGATTAGTGCTCTCCTCCAGTCCACATGAGAACACCCTAGCTCTGCTATCCACAAGATTGGTCCTCAAGCAGCAGCCAAAGCAATACGCAAAATGTTCGAAGAGCTTTGTGGACGATGAATGAAAGGAAAAAGAATCGAATGCAAGAAGTGCTGGAATCCTCACAGCAGATGTCCAGACGGCCGTTGGAAAACAAAACAAGTGGAAAATAAGCAGAACGTTTGAATAAGCACATACTAGAAAATGCTTAAATTGTACGCATTTTGCAGGAAGTAGAGATGTAAGAATCGACAGGCCATGAACCTCCCTGATGGTCATAACTATTGGAACACATCAGATATGCTCAGTCTTCGGTAAGCAGATTTTCCACACCCGTTAAAAAAGAGGAAGATTTTTTAGAGGTACAAAAATGGAAAAGAGAAAAAAACTCTGGCAAATCCGATAATGTTAAAGCATAAATGATAATGAAGAAAAAAAAAGACAAGAAACTTCGAGAAAAGCATGTTTAAGAAATTCGAAGTAAATGATGGATGGGGACGAGAAGCGTAGGTCACAGGTGTCGGGCAGGGCAATGAACGCACACACACCATTTTAACTCCGGCCAGAGAATGACCATCCGTTCTTACCGTTCCTTCGTCGGCACCAGTCGTCCTACTTACTACCAAACTTCTCTGATAGAGATGCTCTCCGGTGAACAAAGAGCAGCGACTGCCTTTGACGAAGACATGAGTACGCCCTAGTAGGACTATTTCGGATTTCCAGGACCCATCAACTGGTCAACTGGAGTAGCACTTGAGGCCATTCGTAATGAGGGGGGAAACCTCAAGTGGCAGCTGAATCTACACGGAAATCTGACGATGATCCTGGATGACGCATGCAAAGCCATGACGAATATATGACAAGTGCTGAGAATCGCATTGTATGTAAAGTCAAATCTTTTAAATAAATGAATAAAAAGGAAGTGGACAAAAAGTCCGTAATAGAAAACCCATCCTATACTTGATGCTTGATGCTTGAATGGCCCGTCCTCACTGTTTGTGGAGGCCCCAGGACAACCTCCATTCTTCGAAGATTTGCTGGTTAAGCTGCTGTGGTTCCCTGGAATCCCGAGGTCAGCCTGGCCAAAGTCTGCGCCAGGTCTTCACCACCACGCAATCACAGCCTTTGTGGATCACAGGGAGATTTGCCACCATGCGACTTTGATACCAAGACGGTGGCGGATCCTGGTAACGGTTTACTCTTAGCTAGGCTTCCTGATGGAAACGCCGGACTCCTCAGCTTGGGAGACCCTCCCAGTGGGATGAATGCTCCCGCTGTACATCGCAGCCCTACATCAAGGAACACCTCCCAGCCACAATGTGGCGGTAAACCGTTGGGAAGAAACTCTAACTCTACAGTTATGCAAGTCAAGAGATCGATAGACCACCTGCAGTTTTAATATTTTCGCAAACCAACGATTTAAACAGTCAGTTTAAATGAAATTCTTAACCCTACATAGGAAAAAGTTCAGAAAACAAGTACATAGAACGATGAGAAATGAATAGTCAGCCATCGAAGAAAATGGGCGCATCATGCCCAGTAGATCGTATAGTACCACAGGGCGCGATTAGTTTTGATCCACCACTTCATCTATAATCACTTTGTGTACTGATAGGTAATATACTAATCAATAGTAATAATAAAAGTTACAGCTAATGAGCTAAAGCAATGTAATATAATATTAGTAAGCTTAGCAATTTAAATACATGGTAATCAATATTCATGAGAGTATCAGAAAGAAAACGATTTGACCGATAGTCCTATGGATGTGTTCTGGATGAAATATTAATGGTATTTCTGTTCTTACGAAAAAACTGTAAAGTTGAGGTAAAAGTAGAATCGACCTATGGAAACAGTTTTCAAAACATACGTGATTGGGGTGAATTTTGTGTGATGGCCAGTTGGGAGTAACTCGAACACCACCCACGCTAAGTACCAAAAAAAAGAAACTCGTCCGAAGAAGGTTTTTCTTTTGTAAATTACTAAGCGCAAAGAGTAGATTTTCACGCACTACGTCTTAAGTACCATCTGTGTTAGATAGATTATCGATTGAATGCATAAAATAAGAAAAATAAACTCTTAGCCGCAAAAAAAGCAGTCGCTAAGAAAATGCATTGAAATAGATGCGTGAGGTCACCTATGTGATAAAATCCTCCAGGCGCAATTCAAATTTAACACAAACACAAATTTTTCCCGATGGCTTTAGTTCAAAAGTTTAAATATGGACAAACTATTGGCACAGTAGCAGAATGAATAGTGCAGAGAGATTTCGAAAAACCGATTTTCGTTCAACCTCGGCATATCTAATCAATATTTTCTTAGATGTTTAGACTACCAGGTTAGAAAAACATTCGTTCGGCAACGCCTCGGTGCTTTCTCCTCCTTTGGAGTCGCGTTGATGCAAATCGATAACCCACGGGCGTCTTCTCCACGTGGGTGATCGTTGTCGTATCGAGTCGAGTCCAGTAGACGGAGCATCGCTCCAGTGACGTATCCTCATTCGGCAGTACCCTTTTGCATAGGACTGTTGTTAGTCTATCGTCATTCGATATGATTTGTTTTCAGTTTTTTTCGCTTGTACGGTCTCCGACAGCTAATAAAGCTGCAGAAGGCATTGCCACCAAAAAAGGAGGTCCTAGTGGATGGAGACAATAGATCAATAGTCGCCTGCATGAAAATACCTCGCCGAGTGGTGATGTTTCATTCGAGGTGTGCTCCACCGGATTTAAGCTGATGAGACTACGAGGACACAAATCGCACGAATTGATGGTTGCGAAGAATCCACTGGGCTCACTGCGGCTCTGAAGAAGGGGAAGATGTCAAAACGTCAGACGAATGGAATTTTGATGACAACCTCGTGTAATCTTAATCATCTAGTAAATTAGGGTGGAGATACCTTCTTAGATTGTTATGCTAACAAAAGGTTGATAAAGATGTTTATTTGGCTAACGTTTCGGCGCCTTCGTCTTCATTAGAGCCGATCATTCGAGTCAATGGTCCACAGTCGTTCACCTGCTTGATGTGGTGTCTTCGTCGTCGTATCGTGTCGGATGTACTTCAGTGAAATACCACTCGGAAAAAATATTCGCTGTGTGCTAGTCTGTTGATTGTTTGAAAAGTTTTGCAATGAACACAAAAAAGCTTAAGGGCAACGATTAAGCCGTACGGCTTTCACTTGTAGATAATAAAAAGTCTTATCAATTTTACACAGCAACAACACATTCGGGACGAAGCTGGATTTTTTGGAAACTAACGATAATTTTCCTATTAACTGGGCAGTGGAGAAGTTAGAAACCTTAACTATTTAGGGAAAGCTTTGCACTATCGTCATAAGGGAACATATAATTCTTATAAAAGGTTCCTTCAGTTCTACATTTGTTTGGAGTTCAAATCGTCAAGACTTTGAGAATGGAAGTCAATTTTTGAGGATTTTTTACGCTACGCTATAGTCATAAACATAAACGATTCATGGGCAACATCGTCGTATACACTATTAAATCACATTAGCTGATGTTAGAGTGGGGCATGGTGAGACAAGGGAAGGATCGAACCAGAGCCGTGCTCGTGATGATCAATAGCTCTACTTCTGTACTGTCTGGCCTAATTGAGTCTACAGTGTTAGTATGTTTTAAAATTATGCGTGATGCAATTGAATTTGATATTAAGTCGATCCCTTGAAGGATAAAGTGTTCGATGTTGACTAATCTCTGAAGGATACGCGATGAGACTGACTCTATTCAGCGTCGTAGAGACGATTGATTGCACATTTGGCTTACATCGTGACTTATAGTGCCTAATAATGTATCAGCTCGATGGTTTTCTCAATATGGTATTTCTCGAACGAATATGGTACGACTTTGTTGACTCTGGAGGGATGGAAGACTCGCTGAGACCGAGGCGCAGGTTCGAACAACGGTCGATCCAATATGTATTGCAAGGCACCACTAATCACTGCCCTACATAAGATCGTTGAATCTTCAATTCAGTCTCTTATTCACTCATAAGTTTTACGTGTACAAAGTAGACGGATGTTAACAAAGTTTTTCACCATGTCACTTAAATTTATGTTTTTAGTTTCCTTCTCCCATTAAAGATCTGAAATTATTTGAGCGAGCAAGCAGGATTCATGCTGACATTATCCCTACGAGACTGCGAAGAATGTGAGCTCCACCTAAACTATGGCTGTTGTGGAAAATAAGCATTACATTAACCAGTTTGTGCCAACTCATCAGGAATAGTGTAACGTATTAACCTATTCCGATGTTACGAAGAAGTCAGTCTCGTTAAAGAAAGACACTGCTTTAATGAAGTTGTTGATGGTAATAAAGCTGCCCGAGAATGTAGCTATCTTCAAAATGGTTGGTGATGTACACCTACTACTTTTAGATACAAGTGAAGTGTTGCGAAGGATTCCGAAGCATCGTTTATGTTCCTAGCATGACAAAGAATCATTCAAATGAGCAACTTGAAGAATCATACCAGATTGAATTCAAGAGTAGAGAGAACACCATGAAATTATTAAGATTAGGCTCTAAATGAACATCCTTACGAACCAATCCGTCAGTGATTGCTACTCACAGGATGTCGAACCAACAGTTGAATTACCGTCAACATGGTGAGGAGACTATTCCATATCAGCTTAGAACGAGTGAAAAAATGACAAGAGCTCCTCGACCACTTAGGGATAACAGATAAATGCTCGTTCTTTAAAGAATTCCAGAGTTCTATCAAATACATGTTCGCCTTTTTTATATGTTCCTTGTTTCTCGCCTAAAAGCTGAAGGAATGAAACAATATGGTTTCCTTTCCTTGAATGACAGTAGAATTATTCCACGAGCTCTTGCTGGTTGATCAAGAAGAAGCCTTTCCACTGGCGTCCTAAAATAATCGTAGCAAGGTGCTCGCGAATGGTTACTTTAGGCATTCGCCCTTGTTTATGGCTCCAATGGAGGCTTGCCGGCTTGCATTGTAGTTTGCTAAACGACGACACCAAATAGCAATAATTCCTTTATTCCTATATGGACTGTCAGAAACAAATGTAGAACCCCTCAATTCGGGTTACCTTTCGTGTGGAATAAATACGGTCCAACACCTACGAACACCTGATGGCCATGAAATGAAAAGGCGACTAATCACTAGTGAAGAATTGATGTATTATTAGAAAAGGAACTGGTTAGCAGAAACGAAAAAAAGGATAACGATATTTTACATCATTCTTTTATATTAAACACGTAAACAGGAGTACAGTTAACTATATGAAACAAAAAATGGATCCAGAGGAAAAAAAAGTGACCCTTGTATAGTATTTGTAAAGCTACAGCCAACAGAATAGTGGAAAGGAATGAGCAAATATTGACCAAGAAAGAAAGAGAGAGAGGCAAAGAGAGGGAGAGGAAGAGAGAGCGAGAGAAACGCGACATCGGTAAGAATAGAGATTTAAATCGAATACGATCATCTGTTTTTAACTCCACTGTTGTTTCGTTCCAATAGATTTGAGATAAAAAGGAAGAACTATGCCGTTTCTCTTATGTAGATACGAAGGAAATTATTTTTGGTCGAAGGAAATCGCAGTTCCATAAAATCAGCTTTGCAAGGTACATTCTTACGTATTGGAAGAAAAAGAGTACTGACGACTAAATGATGAATAGGCCATCTACAGTTTTTGTTCACGATGGGGAGAGTTGTTATGGGTGAAACTTATGAGTGAACTAAAACTATGAGTTATAAGCAAAGTAAAAGTAACACCTCGTGCTTGCTCAACAATAGTATAAAGAATTATAGGATCAATGAGGAGGTTAATAGGAAGTCGGTCGTAGGAGTTGTTATAAAAGTTTATTGCTTGATTACAACTGGATAAATCGATAGCACAAAGATGTGTAAGGTACGAGAATCGCTGTGATTATAGATGCTGTGCACTACAGGTGATATATCTTCTTGTTCAATCGCGCTTTTGGCCAAGGAATCCTCGATTTTGCAGTGGTCGGCAAATTTTTACCAGGTTTGCCTAGAAAAAGCTCCCTATGATCCACTAAAGCAGCGAACGGCTGCGGTGAAGAACTAGAAATGTCCCAGCCCATCTATCTAAAAATGGCAGCAAGAATCTTCTCGAATAGTGTTTACAGCCATTCATGAAGAAGAGCAAATCCCCAGGTAGTATGCGAACCCACACACTATTACGAAAATTTTCATGGAATATGGGAGAGTTGAGAAGATGACAGGACTATAGAAAGAAACTTCACTTTATCATTCTAGCAGTTTGTACGATGTGTATAGAACTATTTATTTACTTTATAACTTCAATGATGCTGAGATATTTGCAAAACTCCGGACTGCAGGTGTCTGCGGTGGGGGAACGAACGCGATATTGTCCTTTCCGGGGAGTAACGCGTTCACCACCACACTATGCGGGTCCTTCGTTTCGCGTGTCTCTCAGCTAGTTCTATCGATCTTTCGCCATCAGCAAACACCCGTCAACGGGATTGATCTGGGGAGCCCAAATCAGCATTGAACCCAGCTAATCTGAGGCTAAGTTGAAATTGTGATTATAACTATAGCCTCAGTTTAACTGGGTTCGTTGCCGATTTGGGCTCCCTAGATCAAATCCGCTAACGGGTGATTGCTGATGGCAAAAAGATTGATAGAACTAGCTGAGACACAGGCGAAGCGAAGGGACCCGCATGGTGCGGTGATGAACGCGTTACTCCCCAGAAAAGAGGATATAGCGTTCGTTCGCCACCGCAGACACGTGCGTCCGGAGTTTTGCAAATATCTCAGCATCATTGAAGTTATATTTCGCAGTATGTATCTTGTTATTGAAATGAATAGGCAGTAAATAATAAGTTGAAATTATTTACTTCATGTTAATGTTGCTCGGAGCATGTGGTGCAGTGGTCGGGGCGCCCTGCAATACACTCATGAGATCGGCCCCCGCGCCGGTGACTCACTAAGACTTCCACCACTCCCGAGTCGACAAACTGGTACCACATTTGTCTGGGAGGAAAACAGTACTGGCTCGATACATCGGTAGGCCACCGCGAGTAATTGTAAAGGCCAGATATGCATTCAATAACCTCCAACGATGTTTAATGAAGTCGAATGCACGACGCATCCCTTTAGAGATTTCCTAACGCCGAGACCTTCATCCTTTACTGTGGTTCATCGTATAAAAATATTGCTGGTAGCATTTTAAGTGTTTTTGCAGCCTGTATTGAGTCCACTTCTGTGTTTTTCCAACCCGCCCGTTGTATACGATAACTATGATTCCTCATGCTTATGCTCCCAGTGGTTCACCGCCTCATCGTGGCGGCGAGGTGTTCCTGGGTGTCGGGCTGCTATGTAGAGCGGTGATATTCATTCCCCCCATCAGGGCCTCTCAAGATGAGAAGGAGTCTCCATCAGGAAGCTCAGCTAAGAGTAAATCAATGCTAGCATCCACCACCGTTCTGGTATCAAACTAGTCGTATGGTGGCAAACCTCCCTCTGCTCCACAAGGGCTGCGACGGCCTGTGTTGACTGCCAGAAAGGCAATGGAGAAAGTTGCTGACGGCTCTGATCGACAGAACTAGCTAGAGACAGGCGAAACGAAGGACCCGCATGGAGTGGTGGTGAACGCGTTACTCCCCGGAAAGGACAATAGTGCGTTCGTTTCCCACCGCAGACACCTGCAGTCAGGAGTTTTGCAAATATCTCAGCAATCTTGTGGTTGCAATGGAGAAAATCATTCACAAGCGCTACTCGGATATCTTTAATAGCCACATCCTCTGGCCATCATGCAAGCTAAAGGAGTGTCGTCCATCTAGTGCTGCCTTCCGAAATCCGACAGCTATTTCGTCGGTGAGAAGTCGAATAACACCTAGTCCGGACAAAATAGCCCTGAAGAACCTTCCGCAAATTGCCAGAAGACCGGCAAGACCGTGACATTGTTCAAGAAAGGTGGCGTTCACAAAGTCGGCAACTATCGTCCGCTGTTAAACGCACAGCAGAAAGGCCGCGTACCCAATAGTCAGAGTTCTTAACGAAAGCCCTAGAAAAAAGATATAATAATTCTCAACGACTCGCTGGGGGAAGCAGAACCCAGTAGGTTTCTCTATGAGAGAGAGAAAAGTGGAGGAGTTACAAGCACCCGTTCGACTCACTCGACGACGATACCACATAGCGACAATGCAAGCATTTGGAAAAAAATCGATAAGATAAGGTTGGTATAATCGCACAATCAGAAACAACACGACAACAACAACAACAACGACAGCAATAACAAGGAGAGCAGCAGCAGAGTGAGCAACAACGGTGTGAGTGTTGACCTGAGACAAGCAATGACGATTTGGAGGATCGATATGACATAAATGCAAGTCATGACATCTTATGTTGTTTCTAAACAATATTCCCGGAGAACAACGGCTGGAAATGAAGCGAAAGGAGAAGAGATAAGAGTCGTTTCGAAAATTGTGGATGGTACAGAGGCTTATTGACCCATGACGTCCGGTATGAACACTATAGTGCCCATTTTCAGTTTAGTGGGTTCCAACATTATCAGACCATATGCATTCATACACTCGGCAGGTACTCGAAAGCAGATAAAAATGATAAGGGTGAAACCAAAAAACCTTTTTTGTACCCTCAATGATTTACCAAAAACCTTTTTTCGAAAAGTGTATTGACATGTGATTTAACTGGCTTTTATAACTATTATCTCGTTTTAATCACTGCGATCATTACATGCAATTTGAGTGGATAAAATGGACCGAAAGAGACAAAACATGGGTTGCAAACTACTTCCAAGTGCTAACAGCAATCTGTTTGTATAATGGACCATAGTAACGTACAGCAAATACTAGCATATAAATGATTCATACTCACAGAACAGGGCGCGGGCGGCGCAGTGGTCGGGGGGCGCCATGCAACACACACGTGGAATCTATCCACGCGCCCAGGGCCCACCAAGCCTTCCATCCCTTTGAGGTCGGTAAATTGGTACTGGAGTTGCCTGGGATGATAGCAGCACTGGCTCGATACATCGGTAGGCCACCACGAGTCATTGTAAAGGCCAGATATGCATTCAATCACCTCCAAACGATGCTTAATGAAGTCGAGTGCATGGCACATCCCTCAGGGGACTGATCAACGCCGACAGCTTTATCTTTTTTTATTTTTTTATTTTTTATACCCACAGAACGTTAGAGCAATAGCTCTTCTACCATTCTTTCATGTCGACAACACGCTAAGCACTATAGCTATCCAAAAATCATATTTTATCGTTAGAAAACCAGAAAGTCCGCAGCCGACGAAAAATTGCTCGTATCCCACTCGGACAGTGACGCTAAACGGTGCTCATCTATTATGGGTTAATCAATACAAATATATACACATGTATTGACGCGGTGTCATCGGTTTACTCATGTTTTAATAAAAATTGTAGTACGTCCTCGGCCGTAGACAAACCATAGCTAGTCGTCATTTTCTACGCCACCTATTTCTCGCACTTTATTTTTTTGTCGGTTTCCTTCTTAATACTGCCTCGATTGTTTGTACTTCCATATAAATTCCCTTATCTCATTCATCCACGGATCTCCTTCATATGAGGGATCTCGCGCCGGTTCGTGGCGAGGCTACGTGGCGGCGTCCCCAGGTGGCGGAAAGGTTGTTAACAGCGGACCAAAAGCGATCTTTGCTTCCCTGAGACGCAGGTGGATCCAGAGGATAGACGCAATGTTTCCGCTGCGCCGATTTGGCACATACTTTCTGTATATGCTAGGCGCATCCAACAAATAAGCTCCATGTCCACTCTGGAAGAGCCTGGCTAGCTACCCGTGAGTACACCCAGCCCCCACGTTTAGAGCCCAGCAAGCTATACGTGAATATCAAAATGCTAAACACAGTAAAAAAAACAGGCCTCATTCCCTTGAACTCGAAAGAGCCCCCCAATTTTGCAGCGTTGGGTAGGACGAGTATGGAGAGGCTGCTAAAATCTCAGGCCAATGGAAACTGCCTGGATTACAAAGAACTATGGTGACGATCTGTACCTACAATGCACGTACACTCGTATCCGAGTCAGCGATAGAGGACTAGCTCATGAAAGCAAGAAGGATAAGGTACGACGTCATCGGCCTGACCAAGACGAGACGACGCCCACCCTTTCAAAGCCGTCCATGACACCGGAGAAGAACTGTTCCTCGGAACATGCGACAGTAGAGGAGTCGGCGGCGTCGGCGTTTTCGTCGACTCGAGTTTGTCCATGAACGTCGATTCATTCGAACAGTTTACAACCCGAATCGGACGTTTACGATTAAAAAGATGTGGATCAATACCGACTTTGACAATCCTCGTCGTTTACGCGCCGACATCAAACTATGACGAAGAAGAAGTCGAACCGTTCTATTTGGACTTGGAGAAGTTCTACAGAGAAGACCATACATTCTTCAAGGTCATCATTGGATATTTCAACGCCAAGATTGGACCAAGAAGAACGTTCGAAGAACGTCACATTGGGACCTACGGATTAGAATGGAACGAACAGCCAAAACCATTCATGGTAACTGGCAATACCAAAAGCCCCACCCTCAACGCAGGACATGGGAACGCAACGCCAATGGAGAGTACCATAACGAAAAAGACCACATCATAGTAAATAAAAGGTTTTGCCTAACCGATGTCGCTGTTGTCACAAAACTCTGCACAGGATCAGACCAGCGTCTCCTTCGTGCAAGATTCTATTCCTCGCGCAAAGGAAAAAATGCCGCTAAATTCAAAAACCGACGTCCCAGAACCACCACAAACTGGGACTTATTCAACTCATTAGTCGGCTGCTGGAAACATGCTGTTGTCGATAACATCGACGAGGAATACGATCGGCCCATTCAACATCTTCACGTTAGTGCTATGAAAGCTAAGAGTTCGAAAGTCACCAAGAGGCGTCTGTCTCCAAATACTCTCGAGCTGATACGCCAGCGTGGAAACGCACGATATGCAGGCAACTGCGAACTAACATCCGAACTTGCAAAACATTGCAGACAGGCGATGAAAGAAGATCTTAAAGGGAAGAAGAGCAGCAGTAATGGTCGAAGCTGCAGAGACTGGGAAAAGTATTCGCAAAGCCCACCGAAGCTTTGCCAATTACAAGACCAAGATGATTGCACTCAGTCGCCCAGACGGAACAGTTACAACTTCCAGAAAGGCGATGGAGAAAATCATTCACGAAATACTACTTAGTTCTCTTCGATAGCCACGTCCACATTCCATCATGCGAAATAAAGAAGGATGGATATGTTGTGCCACCGGTTCCCCTTACCGAAATCCGACATGCATTTCGACGGTGAAAAAATCGAACAGCACCAGGTCCGGACAGAAGAAGACCAGAACACCTGAAGAACCATCCGCCAGTTCTCGTAAACACACTGGCTAGGCTCTTCACACACGTTATCTGTCTGAAAGCAAGGTCCCTACTCAGTGGAAGACCAGCAAGGGCTTGTTATTGTTCAAGAAGGGTGACCTACACGACATCGACAACTATCGCCCAATCTGCTTGCTTGCTATCGTCTACAAGCCATCCACTCGGGTCGCCCTAAACAGGACTGACAAAACACTGGACGAAGGGCAGCCATGTGAGCAGAGCAGGGGCTTTCGAAAAGGATTTAAGTACGATGGACCACATCCACACGGTAACAAGGCTCATTGAAGTATCACGAGAGTACAAAACACCGTTCTGTCTCACTTTCCATCGATTTTAAGATGGCCTTTGATTCAACTGAGATAGAAACAGTCGTGGAAGCCCTTGATAGTCAAGGAGTCCCTACCCAGTGCATAAAGATTCTTCGTGAGCTGTACAAAAATTTTTGCAACCAAGATATTACCATTCAACAATGATATTAACGTCGACGTCAAAAGAGGGGTTAGGCAAGGCACTACCATCTCGCCAAAATTATTTACCGCCACCCTCCAGAACGTCATGCGAACATTGAAATGGGATAATATGGGAGTGAAAATCGATGGTCGGCAGTTACATCATCTTCGCTTTGCTGATGACATCGTCCTTATAATACCAAACATTAGCCAAGCGGAACGAATGCTTTCCGACTTTGATAAAGCCTGTGAAAAGACATGTCTTCGACTAAATCTCACAAAAACGATGTTCATGAGGAAAGGATTGGTTTCGTATGCCCCATTCACGCTCAACGGAACGATTGTTTCCGAACGCTCCAGTTACGTCTATCTAGTTTGGGAAATCAATATGATGGACGACTTAGCTCCAGAGCTGAGCAGAAGGAAACGAGCGGCTTGGGGAGCTTTCAAGAGCATCGAAGATGTAGTGAAGAAAACAAAGAATACCCGACTCCCTCCGTGCCCACCTTTCCGACTCAGTTGTACTTCCTGCCCTAACGTATGCGTCAGGAACCTGGTCGATGCGTAAGCAGCATGAAAGATCACTCAGCGTTGTCGAACGCGCAGTCGAAAGGACGATGCTAGGAGTATCCCGTTCCACACAACTAAGTGAAGGGATCCGAAGCTCCGATCTGCGTCAACGATCAAAAATCAGGGATGCCGTTCTGTACGCCAAACAATCGAAGTTAAGGTGGACCGGACACGTAATGCGTATGAATGACATCCGGTGGACAAGAGCCGTTAGTGACTGGATTCTCCTGGATGTCAAACGTACAGCAGGAAGACCACCGACCCGATGGTCAGAGTTCTTCACAAAGAGCCTAGAAGAAAGATATGATGCTCGACGAGTCCTTAGAGCGAGCAGAACCCACCGGGCTACTCTTGCACGCGACAGGGGAAAAAATGGAAGATTTACTGGCGCCCGCTCGAGTCACTCGATGACCAACGGGACTACAGGTGGTACAGGTGATCTCACTCATCCTTTTTCCCCCGCGTTTTTTCATCCCTTCCACATCAAGATGTATTCTCTAGGCATGATACTTTAAGCGTTGCAGCTTTTATTTGGTGCATTTTCTTTCATGATGGCATAGTACGATGTGATACAAAACCACCGGGATGCTGAGAAATGAGGAAAACTCGAGAATTAAGCTAGGCTTCGAGCCTACTATTATCCAATAGCGTACCAAGATGCCTAGGACAGGGAGGCAAAACAAGGGTCTATGTTGGTGTGATGTGTTGCACGTGAGCCCCACATGCCCAATACATCACACCAACATAAGCCCTTGTTTTGCCTCTCTCTCTTAGGGCATCTTGTTACGCTATTAGTGCTACCAGCGAACATCATCCTTTAAATATTCGGCATCTTTTTACCGTCATCCGCTACTAACACGATTAATTAAATCTCTGTCGAATACATAGTATTCTGTTTGTATATTTACTATAAACAAGAGAAACCCCATTGATATTTTATAGACGGATAAACACAATTCGTCATTCGTCAATAGAAAGTCGATCGTGGGAAGAATTCGTCATGTTTAAATTCTCTGCTATAGAAGGCCTGGAAAATCACTGTTGCTTGTAAAACTTTGTGTTCGTTTTCTGGAATGAAAAAGTGAGTGCTTGTTCTGGTAACAAGTAGTCCAATAATCTTTGAGAACAATTCGCAGTTGAGATCATTTTGTGTCAATCGATATTTCGGTGGTGATTTTATGTGCTGAGGAAAAAAAAACAACAACAATAATGTGAATTATAATCTTGTTGTAATGTTGCAGATCATATGAAGAACGACATGCACACACATACAAACACAAACACACTAGGCCCGTATGAACACTATTGATTGGTGACTGATTTCTGAGACAGCCTTTAGTCTAACTGGCCCCTCATTTGACAGTCACTGGACGTGAATCTTCTAGCGCTTCTGTTTTTATTACAATCAACAATATAGGACTAATCTAGCGAGTGATAAGTTTTTCTGAGAGGTCGGCTCACTTGAGAGCTCGCTTCGGACAGCATTTGTGAGCGATTACAGCGAGATGATTATAGAGAGTGAACCAGCAAACTGGTTCCTATACAATGGTACACGTTTTGCTTTTGTTTTTTAACAATCGAGATTGCAATTTTCGTTCCACATCAGGTACTGGTGTGACCGGTGTTGACTCGGATTGCTAAAATATTTCGTATTATCAGTAAATATAGTTAAAGAATAACTAAAAGCTGACCGACTACTAACCAACATTTTTGGTCAGCTATTCTGTGAAATAGTAGTTTTTCACCGGTTTTCCCAGTGCTATCCACTAAGTGAAAAATTCTTTGTAGTGAGTAGGTGGTGATTGCAAGTGCTCAGTGTCGATGAGGCAAAGCCAGTTGCTCATTGTCCATGCACCTGTGACCTTTACCCAAAAGTCAGACTAGTGTAATGCATACTCCCATATTTCGTGTGATCTCAAAAAGTCGACAATCTTTTGAGTGAGCTTAAAGTGGGACAACAACTTTAAAAATGATCTCAGAAATCGATAGTCACTTAATGTAACAGCTTAAAGTGAGACAACAATTGCTTGGTAGGATACCTCTTGTAATTATTTCGATAGTACTTAATCCACACATTTCCTCTAGTTCTTTAGTTCACCATCGTTTATTGTTGTGGTTTTTCCAGTCGTTTTAATCATAATCCCCAATCGAACGTTTATTTAGTCATTAATTAGTGTATGAAAAAAAATCCACTTACCGATTGATTGCTGACTGCTTGTACTTGATGCTGTACGATGCGATAGGTGCCAATCATTGCATTTCTAGGACCACGTTCATGTAATTCATCGAACATTTCCTCCGTGATTCCGTAACTGTTCATGATGGACCAGACCTATAAATATGAAAGCCTAACGTTGCTACTTCTGTCTGCATAACTTGATAACTGACTCAAAAAGTAGTGTCACATTATGCATGTGGAGTGCTGTGACTCCGCGCTTCTAATAATACGACTGAGTCAGCTCTCAGTCTTCAGAGTCATACGTAGACGGATGCTTTTCGATTTCCCATACACAATACATGGTGGTATCACCACAAGTTCCAATTAGCTCTGTATTTTGTTAGTATGACGTAATTTCTTTCCTTGTATTTCAAATACAGCCGTGTTATATTGTACTCAATTCTTCTCCATATTTAGGCCGTGGGCCTTGTGAATCACAGGGAAAATTTACGCTTTGCCGCTTGATTGCTTCTGAGAAAACGGTTCTTTGCAATCGTTTGTTTCAAGTGACCTTCCGAATGTGAGCATCAATCTTTTTCCCGGTTAAGATGACCGTGGTGGAAGCAAAATTTACTGTCATGAGTAGATTTCACGAACACTATCGTGTTAAACGTATCTGTGGAATATTCAGATAAGGTTATAACATTGCTAATCCACTGGTGGATGGACCACTTGAGTTGTGCCAGCAAATTCTCTGTTCGTCTCGTCCTCATACCAGCGTTGCTCAATAAAGCTCCACTCGTTTGGAATGCAAGAAACACATTTATTCCGTTTACCCAACAAAGTCAGCAATGCTAACTTTTTGTTTGCTGCCCACTATAATTTTTCAAGGCAGGGTATAATGCAAAGTAGAACCACAGTGACGCTGAGATATTTGCAAAACTCTGGACCGTAGCTGTCTGCGGTTGGGAACGAACGCGCTATCACCCTTTCCAGGGGTTACGCGTTCACCATCACAGTGTGCGGGTCGGTCTTTCGCCTGTCGCTCAGCTAATTCTATCGATCAGTGCCATCAGCAATCACTCGTCGACGGGACTGAGCTGGGTAGCACACATCGGCAATTAACACAGTTGAGCTGAGGCTGTAGATGAAATCACAATGCTAGCTTTTTGTTTGCTGCCTACTATAATGTTTCAAGAAAGGGTATAATGCGAAATACAACCACAATGGTGCTGAGATATTTGCAAAAGTCCGCACCGCAGGTCAGTGCCATCAGCAATTACCCGTCAACGGGATTGATCTGGCGAGCTCAAATCGGCGTTGAACCCAGTTAAAAAAAGTCAACAATATTGGGTGACAATAGATCAAGAGCCTTCAATCCATGTGTGAACGCCCTAGCCCGACTGTCTTCAAAACTGAAGGAGAATTGGCTTGAGCAGCATTCTACGACATTCATAAAGAAGACGAAACCCTCAACCAGCAGCTGAAATAACTCGGGAAATGTTCGGAGACCATTGTGCGTGTTGGATGTAAGAAAACGAATCGAATACAAGAAGTGCTGGGATTTGCACAGTAGGTGTGATGACGGGTCATGCAACATATAAAAAGTGCAAACTAATGGGACCAATAGCTTTGGACAGACGATCTAAGACAGAATTTTTCACATTCCCCCACATTTGACTCGAGCCGAAATTTTCTAGCACCGCCCTCAAGCCTTATTGAAAGCTTTCTTGAGAACACTAACAGCTTATGCAATTTTCTTAAATACAGCGTCCAGGGAGCGAGCAGGGCGGTGATAACGATTCCGTTCATTACGCGGACGATCCAACCTATCCATGCCCTAGTTAGACGCTACTTCGAGACAACTAAGCCTCTCATCGCTCCAAGGTCAGTACTTGTAATTGGTACTAATTGTGGTTATTGGCACTGGAATAGTATGGGACAAGCTAGATCATCCAATCAACGTTGGAACGACTCAGCACCTCTATCTCAAAATTTCAGGAAGTATGAACTCGACCAGCATTCTACGAAATTCGTGAAAAAGACGAAAAATCCTCAAACAGCACCCTAAGCTGCACGAGTAAACGTTCGAACACCTCTGTGGATTGTGCATACAAGGAAACAAATCGAAAACAAGAAGTGCTAAGACCCGTACAGTATGATAAATGTGATTCCGTGTCATGTGTAGAAGAAAGAACGCAGCGTCCAGGAGCATTGGGTTGACCTAACCCAATGGAATCCAGGAAGACGTGGAGATTAAATCTCTTTCACGGGTTCTTCAAAACCTCTCATGAACTGCCAGGACAACTTACGCTTCCTGTACTCATCTGATACTAAGTCGATCGTGTTTACTTTCTCATCCAATTGGACTTAGCGAGATTAGTTGGATGTGTAGTTTTCCCACTAAGTGTTAATAGGCTATCAGGAACCCATCTGGTTCGATTTCGTTTCAATTCAGTTGTTTTCCTGAGAATTGACATCGCTAGAAATGAGAACCAGTTCGAAACGACTTCTGTCTCGTAAGTATTTGAAAGATGTGGCGATTGTTTTATTTTTTGTAAGCTTCCGGTGAACGTTAAGGTAGAAATAATAATGGTTTTTTTTTCTCATGGAACTACGATAGTAAGTATTATATGACATTGGCAATGGGAATCCCCGTCATATTAACCAGAAAATGAAACATATCAAAATACCGTAATCTATTAAAACTCTAGTAATTTTTCAGTCTTTTTATTCACCAATATCGATATGAGCTTGTTAATCTGAAAATAGTTGTGCTCACCTTTTTTCGAAATCTCGTTTTTTTGTTCTTCTTTGTCCTCCTGACGGCTCAATAAATTCAAATATGTTGACGGGAATCGACATTCACGAAGCCAAAGCGATTTCTACAACAAAATTAATATCAATATTTTAAAGTAGAAACACAGTTACAGATGTCATTTCAACCTACTTGTAACATGTGCATGACATTTACTGAAACTCTAAACTTCTGTCGACAGTTTTGTCTCACATAAGTGTAAACAAACGAGATATCCCAGCAAATCAGACTGAGAATAGAGTTTCGTAAAGAAAGCTTGTGCTGAATTAAAGGTAAATTACAGAGAAAAAGAGCAGAACTATACAAGAAACCTTTACGTCTTCGATTTTTGGTCTCTTGTACGGATCCATAGATAGCATATTCGAGATGAGAATTCGAGATGAGTGGTCAAGATACATGGGTAACGTGAATGATCCTTGAAGAATCGACTGAAAATGTTTTTTAGAGGTGTAAGGCGGTAAACGAAGATAGAGACATTGAACGATAGAAAGATCGGAAGATTGAAGTCGAGCTCGAAAATTAAAGTCTTCCTTTATGGTTAAGACATAACTGGTAAGTGATAAATGTAATAACTCAAGCGAGTGAAATTACTGCTGTTGAACTTTACTCAATTTACAACAGTGGGAAATACGTTAGGCAAGTTCAATGTGCTCAGGAGAAGTTTCGACGTTATACAATTATCATCATAAATTTATAAATTATCAATTAATTAATTAATTATCGATATTTTTAATATATAAGCTGCCTCAGTGTATCGCCCTATGTTACTAAAAAAGGAAGCCGCTTAGCATTGCGATTTATGTGCTCACTCAATATTCTTGCTCACCACGTAACGTTAACTTAGTCGAAATCGCAATGTTAACCTTTCATTTGGTGCCTACTGTAATTTCGCGGCATGGTATGATGCAAGCTACAACAACAACGATGTCGATATATTCGCAAAACTTGGATCCATGCCAGATCTAACCACGAATACTCTTTCCGGGGGTTGGCGCGTTACACAATGCACCACTGAGCCCTTGCTTTCCCTTTCTGTCAACTAGTTTTCTACTTAACGCTGCCATCCGCCTTCACCCGTAAACGGGATTGATCTGGGGAGCACAAATCGGTACTGTACACAGTTAAGCTGAGGCTGTAGTCGAAATCGTAATGTTAATCTTTTATTTGCTGCCTACTACAAGTTTTGCGAATATCTCAGCATCGCTGTGTTTGTATCTCACATCATACCCGGCCGTGAAAAATACAGTAGGAAACAAGTAAAACGTTAACATTGTGACTTCGACTACAGCCTAAGCTTGACTGGGTTCATTGTCGATTTGTGCTCCCCAGATCAATGCTGCTGACAATGGTTTGCTTATGGCAGTATTAATTTAGTATTAACACATTCGCAATCTACTTGGGAAGATGCAGTGTTCTCAGACTTTATAATTTGCTAATTTTTTTTTGACAATAAACGATAATTTTTGGACAGCTAGAAGACTTCGAGGCTTATGAACATAGTAAATCTCTAGAAGAGACTTTGTTCTATCGTTCTTTGGCTATGAATGGTATGTATGCTACTGTTTACTATATGTTATAATGATCCATCATTTGGAAGTCTTTTGTACCCACCTATTCCATATAGATACTATGATTCGTTATAACGATTAGAAGCGAAATAACAGTCAGTTGCCTGTCAAAGTACCAATCACTGTTCTCGCTCAAGAAAAGATTTCTCAAGTATCTATCTATAGGTTGGAGCTTTTTTCCGACCAAGAATAGCACAATATCCGTTTTTCATAATATATCGATCGATTACGCAAAGCGCAGGGAAAAAAGGTTCTGTGCGCCAAAATAAACCACTAGAAAGAAAGTGAGCCCTATATAACTCATCTCGACCACTCCGCGCGTCGTGCACTGTTGTATAGAATGCACACCGTCAGACGGCGAATGTGTACACGAGTATCAGTAATTAAGTAGGAAGTTCAACGTAGATAAAAGCTGGAGTACGCGGCAGTACCCAGCTTTCCTTTACTAGCTGCAATTTTTATACTTGTTTTTTTTGGCATGACTGGATAAATAACCAACCAATACATGCGTAAATGACACAAATGTAATACATACCGCTATTTTCTATTAAGTTCTTACCATTGCAAGCAAATGCAGCACAACTTTGTCAATATATTTTTCAAAAAGTCAAATTTAAATACCCTCTTTAATTCCGACACGGACTCTCCTCGAAATGGTGTCACTCCAACAAGCATGAAATGTAACAAGATGCCCAATGCCCAAATATCCACTTTAGGTCCATTGTAACTTTCATCACTAAAAAAAGAAACAAACTCTTGAAGTTGTGCTGTACGATTCTTGATATTGTTTATTTGTAGCGCAGTGGTAAGACAGTGCCTGCAAAACACATGGGTTCGATCCCTCAGCAAAGGCTGACCAGGCCCTCCATCCCTACGAGATGGTAAATTCTAACCAGATCTGTCTGGGAGGATATCAGCATTGACTTGATAGATCGATGCGCAACTGCGAGTCATTGTATGGGTCAGATATGCATTCAATCTCCTCTAGGGATGCTTAATGAAGTCGAATGCATGGCGCATCCCTAAGGGAATGATAAAGGTCAAGAGCTTTTTAGTTTTATTATTGACCTCTCCTTTAAGCCAGAGTTGAGACTAAAAATTTCTCTATTTTGTTCCGAATTACAAATGTATAACATTAATTTCCTGCTATACCAACCGCAACTGAGGTATTACTAAATGGGAACCATGCAAGGTAAATCTGATGTTAATTATTCAGTATTTATTCGTGCTACCGTTGCTTTGAAGATATTTAGATAGGTACTTATACAGAATTTCTTAATGTTGTTTATAAATATTCCATCACGATAAATGTGATGTCGGGTGGATCTTAGGAAAATGTGACGTCTTCGGAAAATTACGATAAAATTATCTAAAAACAAAAAAAATCCTACCGAAATAATTCTGGCGCTGCATACGGTGGGCTGCCACAGAACGTCATCAACTGCTGGGTAGCGGATGGTATCATGCAAGAGAAGCCGAAATCTACTAACTTTACAACACCGGGCTCCGTGAACATAATATTTTCGGCTTTTATATCGCGATGTACCAAATTGTTCTTGTGCTGAAAATGTTGCTCTACTAGAAATTTCAAAACTACAGGTTATTTTCGTGCTAAACAAGCTCTCCCGAATTGTACTCCAAATTCTCGTGAATTTCTACTGCCAATGCATTCGATTTGCCTCTCTCTTACGATGGGTGTAGCTCAGTGGTTAAAGGTGCCATTCGATATACACTGGATCGTTCCCCTGGTTCCACCCAAACGACAAATTGCTTCTAGACTTGTCTCGAAGGATAGCAAACTGACTTGATGCAACGATAGAGCACCGTAAGTCATTACATTGGCTAGGTACGTATTCAATCACCTCCAGCGATAGATTTGTGGAATCGAATGCAGACGCATGTCTAAGGGATCCAAGAATACTGGGAGCTTGTCGTTTATCTTTTAAGGAAGCCCTTATACGAAAAAAAGCTTTTTTATGTCAAATGTATTTTTGCAGGGAGAAAGGGTGGAAATGTATGGACTTTAAGCACGCAGAAATTCTTCCAACAAAAGTATAAAAACCGATATAAAGTACAAAATCGTTGAATGTAAGTACAAATTCGAAAAACAAACATAAAATAAAGGAGATTTGAGCTATGCTACGATACTTTATACTCTGCCTACAATTAGCGTTAGACTACGCAGCAGTTCAAACTGACTTTTTTAGAAGTTACTGTCTTTCTTTTGCTTCTACATTCTCTCTCCTTCCCTTTCTCCTTTTCTCTTTCTCTCCATGATGTATATATATACATATACATGTTTATATGTGTATGTGATACACATATATAGATGAAGGGCGCGTGTGGCGCAGTAGTCGGAGGCGCCCTCCAACACACACATGGGATCGATCCCTGCGCCCATGGCTCACCAAGCCTTACATTACTCCAGGTTCAGCAAATTGGTACCAGACTCGTCTGGGAAGATAGCAGCATTAGCTCGATGCATCGGTAGGCCACCGCGAGTCATTGTAAAGTTCATATATTTATTCAGTCACCTCCAACTATGCTTAATGAAGTCGAATGCATGACGCATTTTCAGGGATTGATCAACGCCGAGAGCTTTATCCTTCTTTTTTATATATACATATGCCACTGATTTGTATTTGAGTAGCTTTTTTACTTCCGGTTATTTACAACATTTTCTCCTCCTTTTGGCAAAGCAATATATTGTGTGTATTTTTTTATGTTATTTTATTTTATTTGATCCGTCTTCACGCCTACCATGCGGATCCCAGCACTTTTCACATCCAAGTCGTTTCCTCGCATCCATCGTCCACGAAGGTCTTCCAAGTTTTTACGTTGGCTTCGTTGCTGCTTGAGGATTTTCATTTCATCTTGAATGTCGTAGAATGCTGGTCGAGCAATTCTTCCTGGAGTGGATGAGATAGGGCTTGAGCGTTTTCAAATGAATTGCAAACAGTGGTTTTTTTTTCCAGACAAGTCCGGTACCGATTTCCCGACCTCGGAGGGATGAGAGGCTTGGTTGGCCCAGAGCGGAATCGAACTAGCACCATGCTCGTGATGGCGGACATCACTACCACTGTGCTATCCTGCACATTCAATGAATTCCAATGACTATATATATATATATATATATATATATATATATATATATATATATATATATAATTCAACATCTGACTCTTTAAATCGTCGCTACTAAGTGCTGCTAGGATCTAATTCAGCTCGATGGAAAGAGAAAAAAATTTTGGTGAAGAGATATTAATCGAATTAGTAGCATTGACAGTTACTGGCGTACGAGCTAATGACATCTAAAGAATCGTCTGTCTATAATTCATAGAAATTTCCTACATAGACGGTTATTTTCACGAAAGTTAGCTGCCAAGGACTGAAGCACTACGCAATCTGTTGAAATCCAGGAATTTTATCATACAGCAATCTTCCATCTAAACAGTATTTTCCACAAAAAATCACTCATCACTGAGGAAATAATTTAAGACATCGTTGTCTAATCAAAACGTGCTCACAAACTCGAATACAAATTCGAACCTCCTCATAAAGATTAAAGGATAAAGCTCTCAGCATTGATCAATCGCCATGCATTCGACTTCAATAAGCATCATTTAGAGGTGATGGAATGCATATCTGGCCTTTACAATGACTCACTGTGGCCTACCGATCTATCGAACCAGTGCTGCTATCCTGCCAGACGAGTCTGGTACCAATTAGCCGACTCCTGAGGAATCGAAAGCTTGGTGGGCCATGGGCGCGGGGATCGATTCCACGTGTGTGTTGCAGGGGCCCCTCCGACCACTGCGCCACACATTCCTTTCACACAGACCTCCTCACGATTGCATTTTTGTTATACTACAAACTCATTATAGGCCGGAAATTATTACTCCAAACTGCAAAACACTTCTTATCCATTGTTAGAAGCGTCGAAAATTACTAAAGATTCGTACCATATGTGAAACGGCGGCGACAATTTGAGCGAATAACGGTTTCGCATCCGCATCCGTTAGTTTTCCTCGTTCATGAACGAATGCATAAAGTTCTCCTCCACCGGCATATTCAACTACCAAATGTGTTCTAGTTAATGTTTCCACACACTAAATCAGATCAACTCAATCAACAACCCATGACAAACCCCCTCTTGTGACTGAAATTTTGGTTCAAAATTTTCTCAGTTTGGTTATGGAGGCGTCTGACCATGTAGATTGCAGTCAACTTGACCTTTCCAGGCTCTGAGGAAGGCGAAATCCGCCGAAACGTCAGCTTGCACGTAAATAAACAAATAAAAATAACACCTCGTGTTTGCTAAACAGAAGTAGAAAGAATTATTCAATCAATAATACTTAAAATGACGACAAGTTGCAGAATCGTACAACACCTCGTGTTTGCTAAACAGAAGTAGAAAGAATTATTCAATCAATAACACTTAGAATGACGACAAGTTACAGAATCGTACTTCGAATAGACGAATAATATTCGGATGATTCATATGTTCCATTGATTTGATTTCACGATCCAGTAACCGTTGTGCCTTAGCATCCATTTTTGTTCGATCCATTATTTTTACGGCTACTTTTTCTAAAAATGAAAAAAGAACTTCGTATCTTCTTATATCATGACAATGCACCTAGCTGTTCCAAGTTTCGTTATTCGATTTAGACTTGCCTTACGTAGAGATCTTAACAGTCGTCCAGAATTAGTACTCTTCTACAATTAACTAAGTAGCTTCTACTGTCGGTTATTTGAAACTTTTTTCATCGCCATTTCGCAAGTCTACAGCTGTACACAAAGTATTTGAATCGTCACGCGAATAGACCAGAAATAAGTGACCGAAATGATTTTCTGAAGACCAAACAAGTGTTGCAGGGAACGGGCAGTGCAGTGTGTAGTGATGCAATTACGAGCACGGTACTGATTCGACCCCACCTCCCCCTTGCCTGGTAGGGAATTTGATATCAGAAGTCTGCGTAGGAGCGCTCTAGCACCGTTAGCCCAGGATTTGAGGGAGGATCTATTCGACCGGCAATTTACGACATTCATTAAGAAGACAACACTCACCAAGCTGCATCTGAACCCACACGTGAAATGTCCGAAGAACTTCGTGACGATTGATGCGAAAAAACGAGTCAAATAAATGAAGTGCTGGGATCCCCAGAGTAGAGGTGAAGACAGGTAATGTAAAATGAAATAAGCAATAATTGCTTCACGTCATTTAGAGCTAATACACAGTCCTCAATCGGTCATTTGAGTAATCGAAAGTCGCTGCTGTCATGGATGAATCTATTTCACAAGACATTTTCTCTGATCAGCATTGCTCGTAACAGCTGTAAGGATCTGTAAGTGCTTTAGCGTAGTTATTCAGGGACTCCAGAAAGAAGCAACTTTCGACCATCATTTATCATATCAATAAGAAGAGGTGTTTGGAGACTTCAACCTTCAGCTGAACCCATGTGAGTGGCAAACATTCTTCATAAATGTGGCTACAAGACTATGAAACAAATGGAAGAACTAAGAACAAAGAAGAAGAAGAAGAAGAAGAAGAATATGATCACAATGATTCCGAGATAAAAACAAAACTGGAAATCACTTTTGGGTTCCGAACCCACGATTACCCTCTCTAAGTCTCACGTGCTATCAGCCAAACCAACTGAGGCTCCTGCTTTGACTTCTCTCAGAAATGTTTTTACTCTATCGGTGCTACCAGAATTTGACCGTGAACAAGAATGATTTTAGGAGGACAAATTTATATTGGAAATGTCTATCTAGGGCCTATTCTGGAAAAGGCAGCAAATAATGAAATGTTGAGAAACGTGAACGTCATGAGGTGAATGATCACTCAAGTACTTAAGTCATTTGCACTTTACAACCTCTTATCAAAGTCATTTTAAACTCTATTTTTTTTAAAACTAACGTTTTAAAATTTAATTTTCTTTATGTAGGAAATCCTTATATAGGAAAAGCAGTAGGTAGCGCTGTGGAGTGACCCTGTTTATTACCGCGGACGGTCCAAACCACCAATGCAGTGGTTCGACTCCGCCCCAGTCCCATCATACCTCTCATTCCTCCGGGAGTTGGGAAATAGGTGCCTAAGCTTGTCTGTGACTAAAGTATTTCCAATCCACATGGCAGTACCCTAGCTTGGATGTCTCAGGATTCCATGGAGGAACAACAGTTTTTGGGAGACTTTAGTCGATGGTGGGACCGATGAAACGATACGGATGCAAGAAACGCTGCGATTCCCACATTATAGTGCATGTGAAGTTGGGTCGTGTAACAAATAAAATACATAGGAAATCTCGAGGTAGTTGCGAGTAGATGCGAGGTGAAGTGGTGGCGACTCCTGTGATGGTGGATAAGAACTGACAAACGCCGGCAGAACTGACAATGTTTCGTAGTTGCCGAAATCTTAGGCACTTTTAGATATTGGAATTTAGCAGTAGGTTTTGAAATGCCATGCGTTGTGAACTACTTACCTGTAATTTCGCCAATAACGGAATTACCCGAGCCAATTTCAGTAAGATGCCAGAGCCACCGAACCCAATCGCTCAACGTGTTCCACAAAGTTTTGGGACACGAAAAAATAAATTTTTCGCAAGAGGATCGTTATCTTAGCTGCTTTTTTTGACGGAAAGATAACACGAGCATCTTGCAAAGCTCTACGGTTGCCTAGGGTTTATTACGCCTTTTTTTATTTAGTAAACTCATCGAATTTTCAGTTAAAACTGGAAGGCGTCAGCAAACGGCTACAAAATACTGAAAATGTTAGTCAGTAAGTGTCAGAGAATAAAATGTTTTCTCAACTAAACAAATGCTTGTACAAAGAAAATCACTGTGCTCAGTATTTGGTGGAAAACCTTTGAAATAGAATTGTAGCTGGGTCCACATCCATTTGTAACAAGATTTGATCTGATATTAAAAACAAGTTTAAAAAAAGTTTGAAGATCTGCTATTCAGAAAATGACCAAAACAAAAACACCACCGTTGGGAACGTTTCAAATAATAACTCTGAGATAGAGTGCGCACCAAAATCATCCAGAGTAAAGTATTAGGAAGCATAATAGCACTCAGCGAAGGTGGGCGCTCACTACTAGAATTGGGTCCGAGTTTTTCACCTAGTCACCCTATTCCTAAAACAATCCTGCGGAGGATCACGTGTAGTCTACATGAAGTTCAAGATCAACTGCATTATAAGGTTGGCGTTAAGTGTCCAAAGACAAAGAGGGGAATAACAACCAAAAATCTCCCCGAGCTTTCTATAGGCAAGAGCAGCCAAGTAGCGAAATTGACACTACTTTCCGTCTATTTTCGAAACAAGTTCTTTAAATCTTAAACATTACCACGATAGAAAACTGAGCTCCAATTTACAGATGTATAAAAGTGGTACGCTCCAGGTTAGAGAACTTATTAATTCAAAATCCATCCGAATATCTGTTTGTGATAAAGGTGGCGAATTTGTAGTTAGTCACTCCTGGTCAGTTGGATGTTAGAAAAAGGGAGAAGCATCTCGACGATGTTTCTCTCTATCGAGCATCCTCTGAAAAGGAGTGTAGATATCAATACCGAAACTTAAAAAGGGCGTGGGTTAATACGGCAAAGGCAGCTGGTTTAGAGACTTCAGCTATTTCTCGGCCAAAGAACAAACATCCAACTTGTGCTGTCCTATACTTGCTCATTACGACACAAGCTTGCTTCTAGTGATGATCTTGCGTCCATCGAGCCGTCATCTTTTAAGGTTAGACTAATCATCAGTTGTATATGTGGGCCCAACGGCCCAACAGATAGATTAACATGGTTTGCAAGCCTTATCTTGAATAGGTACTGAAATTCGTACCAATCCATCTGTCCACAAAATATTCCTAGATCACCTAGTGCGCACGACCAAACAACGGGTATTTAATGGAGTCGTTTGATGTTACGTTGCTTTAAACCAATCTGTCGAATGACTCCACAATGCAAGATATTCTCGAGCTACTTGTAGAACATGAAAAGTGAACAAATATTTATAGCTTGTCAATCTAACAACTAATGACTCTCTTAGAAGTGTCTTAGTTGTTCAATCTTTAGGTGGTCGTGAAGATATTTTGCGCAAATAAGACGGTTGGTCACGGGACAGCGATTAGCGCCGAGCCTATGCATCGCTTCTATGTCTAAGGTGGAAGCTCCAGTTCTGGATCGTCAACCCTTACTCTAATGTCGATATAGAGACGACTGTATTGTCGTCTGTTCCACATAGGAACAGATGGACGATTGCTTCGATTGTTGGACGGACAGTCGGAGTACATAAAATTTAAGCGACAAGAACCAACAGAGGACTGGCCTACATTTTTTAAACATCCAAATAAAGCTTTTAGAAAGTAGCTACATGAAAAAAATAGTATCGAAAACCAGGTAGTAAAAAATATACTAGTGCACTTCCTTCTCTCTAATCTTTCAAACGTGAAAAAGTCTCTCATCATAAACATGTGCCGAACAGGTAAAAAAATGTGTGCACATGAGGAGAGGAAGGGAAGGAATTACAATATACTTCATCTCGTATGAAGTATGTGGTGATCAATACATTGGAGAAACGGGCAAGCTCTGCGTAAAAGAATATCTAGATGGGAAAGCTAAAAGGCGACATACTACTCTGGGTACATAGGGCACAAAAGTACAATGGCGATGATCTTGAAGTGAATGGTCGGATCCCAACACAGGAATCTAGTACATCAACGTGCATCTTCAGGAGTTTTTTGGATAAATTTCAAAAGTCCAAAGATGGACCGGAAAGACGAATGCCTCACTATTACACCTAATATTCCACTTAATCTCGGAATGATTTTTTTGATGCAGATCCCTATGGGTGGGTCTCACTCATCATCCCTCGTGGACAACACACGAGTGGCAGCACCGTTGGTGGTTTTTGAGAGTATGCGTCTTTTTCATATGCTGGATCTTCAATAACACTATTTAGTTCACCGAATTGTGGGGCCACTGTTACATGTCATGCGTCCAGGCACTGAGGAAGGCGATGTCGCCGAAACGTCAGCCATTGAACAAAGACAAAAACAATAAGAACATCCTTAGCAACCTCGCGACGGCCAAAAAGGGAAGTTCTTAAGGACATATATATATATATATATATATATATATATATATATATATATATATATATATATATAAACAGGGAATTATCAATCAATGCTGAAGTTAATAGAAAGTAAACCTTAGGACATGAAGTGTCACTAAATTTTGATCCTTACTATGCAATTTTGAAAAAGAAAACAACATGGAGCTCTGAGAGTTGTTCAATCGGGCGGAGTTGGAAATTTCTTTTACTGAATTCTATAACGAAACCTTTTGTAAGTACGTGAATTCCTAGTTTCACTTTCGAAAAATTCCCAGCTCCAAGTTCTTTTCCAAGTCGATAGAAGCCGATTCGTTTTCCAAGAGCGACCTGAATGTCAGTCTGAACTTATTTCGTTTTCCAAATGAATAATAGCCATATCTTTTACTTCTTTCTGATAGATCGGATCCGTCGCCAGCATGTGTAATGTTCGGCAGTAGACGCTCATCTGTGAGCCTTCTTCTAGATGATCACAAACCGAAATTGTTTGTGCTGATGTTGATCGAGCCAAAGTGTCCTCTTTATTCTGAACTATAGTAAGTTCGCTGACACTTCCATGTCTTTTCTTTTTAAAACTAAAATCAACTTTTTTCTTTCTTACTCGTTCATAGTTCGGTTTCGAACTTCGTGTATCGTCATAGTTCTGACGTTTTGAAACAAATTTTCCAATATTTTTACGTGGTTGATGTTGATGTTCTTCGTTATCGTCCGAGGGATCGCTCTCTTCCTTAATCATTTGTTTTCTAATGTTCTTCGTCGAGGATAGGGCGTTATACTGTATGAGAATAAAGAACTTTTTTCTTTATATAAACATACATACGTTATTGGAAGGACATATGGATGGTTCACTTCGGATTATACGTGAATGTTCTTTCACCCGTGCAACCATCATGGTTCGATTCTGAAGTGCGTTCATTGGTTTCTATGGATTCTTTCCAGAAAATTGTAAAATCATCATCAGATATATAAACAAAACAAAACAAAACATCAGTGTCTCGGAGTGAACAAAGCAGTGAAAGGAAACGTGAGTGTGACCGGTTTCCACGAAAACGAGAGCCACTTCAAACACCATGACCTAATTAGAAATGCTCGATATTTGATTTTTTCATGGATTATAATTTTTCCTTAACAGAAACTGAAATACTTCATAAATGCTAGAACATGACAGATATATGAAATGAACATCCTAGTTTAATTTTTTTAAATCTTCGACGAAATCAAAGCTCTTAAGATTATATTGCTTTTAAAATAAATCAAAATGCTCTAGTTTCTAAACAATGCTTTTGATTGATAGAGTGCGTGTAACTTAGTGGATAGGGTTATCCTACAATTCAGTCGGCATCTGGTTCGCTCCCGCTTTCACGTCTTATCAAGCTCCTAATTCCTCGGACATGAGCAAATTGGTATGAAACCTGTCTAAGAGGATAAAATTGCTGCTTTTACAGGCTAGGCAGTAGTATATATATGCATATATATATATATATATATATATATATATGTACATAAAACTAACTGCATCACCTGTATCACCTGTCACCTGTAGTCCCGTTGATCGTGGAGACTCGAGCGGTCGCCAGTAAGACTTCCATATTTCCCCTGTCGCGTGCAAGAGTAACACAACGGATTCTGCTCGCTCTAGGGACTCGTCGAGCATCATATCTTTCTTCAAGGCTCTTTGTGAAGAACTCTGACCATCGGGTCGGTGGTCTTCGTGCTGTACGTTTGACATCCCGAGGAATCCAGTCACTAACGGTTCTTGTCCACCGGATGTCATTTATACGCATTACGTGTCCGGCCCATCTCCGACTGTTTGGCGTACAGAACGGCATCTTTGACTTTTGATCGTTGACGCAGGTCGGAGATTCGAATTCTTTCCCTTACTTGCGCGACACGGGATACTCCTACCATCGTCCTTTCGACTGCACGTTCGACAACGCTGAGTGATCTTTCATGCTGCTTACGCATCGACCAGGTTCCTGACGCATACGTTAGGGCAGGAAGTACAACTGAGTCGGAAACGTGGGCACGGAGTCGGGTGTTCTTTGTTCTCTCCACTATATCCTCGATGCTTTTGAAAGCTTCCCCAAGCCGCTCGTTTAATTCTGCTCAGCCCTGGAGCAAAAACGCTCAACATGTTGATTTCTCGACCTAGATAAACATAACTGGAGCATTCGGAGATATTCGTTCCGTTGAGCATGAATGGGGCATGCGAAACCAAACCGTTCTTCATGAACATCGTTTTTGTGAGATTTAGTTGAAGACCAATCTTTTCACAGGCTTTATGAAAGTCGGTAAGCATACGTTCCGCTTGGCTAAGGTTTGGTGTTATAAGGACGATGTTATCAGCAAAGCGAAGATGGTGTAACTGCCGACCATCGATTTTCACTCCTATATTATCCCATTCCAACGTTCGCATGACGTTCTGGAGGGTGGCGGTAAATAATTCTGGCTAGATGGTGTCGCCTTGCTTAACTCCTCTTTTGACGTCAATGATAATATCGTCGTAGAATGGTGATACTTGGTTGTGAAATTTTTGTACAGCTCACGAAGAATCTTTAGGTACTGGGTAAGGACTCCTTGACTCTCCAGGGCTTCCAAGACTGCTTCTATCTCGACTGAATCAAAGGCCTTTTTGTAAATCGATGAAGGTGAGACAGAGCGGTCTTTTTGTACTCTCGCGACACTTCAATGAGCCTTGTTACCGCGTGGATGTGGTCCATCGTACTTAATCGTTTTCGAAGCCCTGCTCGCTCACATGGCTGCCCTTCGTCCAGTGTTCGGTCAATCCTGTTTAGGATGACTCGAGTAAAAAGTTTGTAGACGACAGACAGCAAGCAGATTAGGCGATAGTTGCCGATATCGCGTAGGTTATCCTTCTTGAACAATAACACGCCCTTGCTGGTATTCCACTGAGTAGGGTCCTTGCATTCGGATAGGTAACGTGTGAAGAGCCGAGCCAGTGTGTTTACGAGGATTGACGGAAGGTTCTTCAGGTGTTCTGGTCTTATCCTGTCCGGACCTGGTGCTGTTCGATTTTTTCACCGACGAAATGGCATTTCGGATTTCGGAAGGAGAACCGGTGGTATAACATATCCATCCTCCTTTATTTCATATGACGTAAGGTGGACGTGGCTATCGAAGAGATCCGAGTAGTATTCGTGAATAATTTTCTCCATTGCATTTCTGGACGCTGTAACTGTTCCGTCTGGGCGCCGGAGTGCAATCGTTTTGTTCTTGTAATTGGCGAAGCTTCGGTGGGCTTTGCGAACGCTTTTCCCAGCCTCTGCAGCTTCGACCATTTCTGCTGCTCTGCTCTCTTTAAGGTCTTCTTTTATCGCCTGTCTGCACTGTTTTGCAAGTTCGGATGTTAGTTCGCGGTTGCCTGCAGCTCGTGCGATTCCGCGCTGGCGTATTAACTCGAGTGTTTCTAGAGAGAAACGTCTCTTGGTGACTTTCGGACTCTCAGCTTTCGCTAACGTAAAGATGTTGAATGAGCCGATTGTATTCTTCGTCGATGTTATCGACAACGACATCTTCCCAACAGCCGATTAATGAATTGAAAAAGTCCCAGTTTGCGGTGGTTCTGGGACTTCGGTTTTTGAATTTAGCGGCTTTTTCTCTTGCGCGAGAAATAGAACCTTGCACGAAGGACACGGTGGACCGATCCCGTGTAGATTTTTGGGACAACAGCGACATCGGTTAGGCAAAACCTTCTATTTACTATGATGTGGTCTATTTCGTTATGGTGCTCTCCATTGGGAGACTCCCACGTCCAGCGCTGTGGGTGGGGTGTCTAAAATTGTGAGTTACCATGGATTGTCTTGGTCACCATGATAAACTCAGACAGCCGCTCACCCTGTTCGTTCCATTCTAATCCGTGGATCCCAATGTTACGTTCTTCAGACGTTCTTCTTGGTCCAATCTTGGCGTTGAAATCTCCAATGGTGACCTTTAAGAATGTGTGGTCTTCACTGTAACTCACTGTATAAACCAAATAAACTCACTGTATATACCAAATAATTGCAATCAGTACATCTACCACTGCAGAACAATTTCATGCTATGAATGAATACGAAGTACCGGTGACAAGGTTGAACCAGTTATGATCATCTTTATTTGTTCGCATCAATGTTCAAGTATACAGTTGATCAATTCTAGGTTGGTCAGATTGCTGAGGTTCTAACTAAATTGATCAACGACATAATAAGGTCTTACAACCATAGTGTTTTCGTTGTGACCTGTTTTTATCTATGATTTCTTCAGATTCCGTGCATTTTTCTCCCATTCTGGGATCGTTTTTCGGAAACATACTGATTTCCTGTAGCCCCCCAGGATAATAGCGCGTTCGTTCCCCACCGCAGACACCTGCGCTCCAGAGTTTTTCAAATATCTCAGCATCATTGTGGCTGAGTCACACATAACACTCTACCGTGAAAAATTGTAATAGACAGTAAATAAAAAAGTTAACGTTGTGATTTAGACTAAATCCTCTGCTTAATTGGGTCCATTGCTGATATGGGCTCCCCAGATCTATTCCGGTGACGGGTGATTGCTGTTGGCACTTATCGATAGCACTAGCTGAGTGACAGCCAAACGAAAGACCGGCAAGGAGTGGTGGTGAACGCGTTAGCCCCCGAAAAGGATAACAACGCGTTCGTTCCCCCACTGCAGACATCTGCGGTCCGGAGTTTTGCAAATATCTCAGCACTGCTGTGGTTGTATTACATATAATACCTTGACATGAAAAAATTGTATTAGGCAGTAAGTAATAAGTTAACATAAGTCATAAGTTGACTGCGAAATTTTCCCACAAATGTTGGCAAAATTTTTTCCATTGTTATATTTTTTCACAATTATTCATATATTATTCATTAAAATGCTACCTCGAGCCTTTATAGATAAGTAGGTAAGTGGTCTTTTTTAAAATTGATTTAGTTACTATTAATATGTATTGCTGGTAATAAGAACTATTTGAGGAGTGTTTCTGGATGTTAATATGCGACGCATGCAGTGTTGTTCATCCCTCAGCAGCGTCTAACCCTAAGCCGGAAAGAATTTGATATCACCTTCAGCTAAAGCGTTATAAGCTGGATTCAGCGCAGTTGTTAGAGACATCTTGCAATTCCGTTGCAGTGTTTGAGTCGTAGGAGCTATGCAAAAACAAACATGCTATCACGTCTTGTCCATCAAGTTGGTGGCAGACCTATCTAGAAGTATAAAAGCACTTGGCCATAGCAAATCATACGCAAATTAGGTGTCCAGTGACCTCCCGATTCTACGAATGGAGTCCAATGCAGTGTGCATCACCCACGGATCCACTTCTACTGTGTGAAGACGAAGACATGGAGCGTCCTCAAGCGATTGATCAACACCAAAGGGTTTATTCTGCTTCGAGCTCGGTAAGCTCGGTTGTTGATGATCCCAGCACATAATCATCACTTTTGCATGATTACTATGATTGCCTATTAAAGCTTATATAGCTAAATACGAATCAGTGGTATTAGCGTGCTATGGAAACGACACCTTTGAAAGTTGTTACTTTCCTAAATACGGTTATATTGATCTACTAGTAATGAGGCTGTTTTTTTATTTCGAAAAAAACGCTGATGGTGTGACTATAGAGGAAAGAATGGGGAGCATGGTGAAATAAGTAAAGGTAAATACTATTATTATCGTTCTAAATTTATCTCCTGAAATTTAGCCTAATAACATATTGAGGCTTAAAAATGTTGTTTGCGCATTCCTACGCTTTTTTTGTGTTCTCAGAACTTCCACAGTGGTCACAAGACGAGAAGTGGGCATACTCTAAAGTGAATAAACAAGGTGTATTTTTGAATCCTCATGGATCTTCTCCTTCTAGACCTCAGTCGTCGTAATTACACATGGTTGCTGGTTTTTGGATAGCTATCTAGCTATCCTTTGATTGCTACGAAACTATATGCTTTCGTTAACCTATAGTACTCAAGCAGCTGAGAATGCGACGGACTACTAGGCGAATCGGACTTGCTTAAAACTGGAATCAACGCCTAGGTTTCATCTAATTTTTAGAAAAGTAGGTGCAGTCATAGATATCAGCATTGTGGCAGAACTCTGCCTGCTCAATCACTTGGCTACGAAGGAAAGAATTATTTTGACTACTCCATAAAACGGTTTTTCTTTAAATAATATAAAAGAAAACTTGGATTTGTTTGTGCAGATTCCAATCATCTCCACACATCGATAAAGGTCAATAAATCAGTGAATTGATTTGTATCAGTTCACCATGCGCTGATACTAGGCCGTAGGTGACACTTCTTCGACATGAGATCCCCTAGTATAGTCGCCAATAGTTTAGAAAACATTTAAGCGTTAAAGAAAAAGTAAGAATGACGACGTATTGCGAAACTAATGGACAGTCATCTAATGAAGTCCTATAAACAACTATGAGAAGAGTCAAGCCTAAGAAAACTATGAAAAGAACTACTATTTACGTTCGGGATTAAAAAGAGCAAAAAATATTCAGAAAAAATGCGACTTCTTCCAGTATTGCAGTTTAGGTACTTTAATGAGAGTTTATTGTTCAGAAAACTGCTTTGATAAAATTAGAAAGTGAATGAAAGTGTAGAAGATGAAGGCGGATGAGGCTGTGAAAGAATGAAGCCGTCATAATTTGATTCGCTACTGCTGAATTGAGGCTCTAACAAAACAAGCAAAACACCTACGATGTACTCAAAGAAATAAAATAGAGACATGTAGCAGTTAGAACACAGGAGAAATGATTCATCGCACCTACATAAATAACCGTATTAATTAAGGTAAAGGTTAACACAAGTCGATTTCTTTAAGCAGTTTTTTTCAATTAAGGTATGGAGGCAAGGAGAGAGATTTTCTGCTATTAAGATTTAAAGGATAGGGAAAGGTTCTGGAAAGGGTGGAAAAAAAAGTTGTCCATTTACGGATTGGATGAGAGATGATGACGACCAAGAGTATTTGCAAATGAAAGAATTACTTGATTCGATTATCTCAATAAGTCGATGTTTGCTACGAGTCGATGTTTTTTGCGTTTTGGACGAGATTTCTTTAAGCAGCATGTGTGGTTTTAAATAGATACATTATTTGCCTACAAAAGATACCATAAACGCAACTGTTATGTGCGTGTGTAATGAAGTTCTTAGAGGTGACCTGCAATACAAACACCGCTGTTGGTTCAACCATCTGTTGCGAGCTAACCAAACCTTCTTTCCTCCGGGATCGGCAAATTGACACCGGACTTGTTCAGAGAGAATGTCAGCAAAGACTTGATACATCGATAGGCCAACAAAAGTCACTGTACAAGCAAGACATTCATTCAGTCACCTCTACGATGCTATGGATGGAATCGAGTGCACGGAAGATCGTCAAGGGATAGGTCAACACCGATCCCTTTATTGTTCACGTTTTAAATGTGCCATTCTTACTATAATATGTATATCAAGAACAACAGGAATTCATCAAGGAAATGAGCGAAAACACGACTTCATCGAAGGACATTTAAGCGGTCCCTTGACCGAATCGTCTAAGAAATGAAATAGACGATCTACTAAAAAGCCGTGAGACGCTTTGGTGCTGTTGTATGAAGATAACTAAGCATTTCGGCTCGTGATTGCAAAACCGTTCTTCTACCGCCATTAACGTCTGTGCTGGCAGCGATATTTCAACTACCGCGAGCGCACAACAAGTTAGTTTATATATGTGCATCTATGTTTGTGTTGTGTTGTGTTGTGTTGTGTTCTGCTGTGTGTGTGTGTCTGTGTCTGCATTTGTGTCACTATGGAGAAAAGGTGGTGATAATCCACATAGGAGATGGAGGCAGTGATGTGAAGATTACCATCATCGTATTATTCAGCGCCGTGATAACATCTTGTCTAAAACTGTGTGGCTTAAGATTAAGGCAAAGAGAAATACTCTTACGGCTAATTCTAAAGAGAATTTCAGAAAATCGGGTTTTCTGATAAAATGAAAGACAGAGAAACACCTAGAAAAAACGACCTTGTTTCGATTTGTCCGTTAAAGTCAGCAGTTCTTTTTATTGTTTCTCGTAACCACTTTCCTTCAGAGTATTCTCTAACTTCCACCTCCTCCAACAAATTCATAAAAAAGCAAAATAAAACTTTTTCTCACTTTTCTGCTTATTTATAATCGTCTTCCTTTGGAAAGATCAACACTGAAGTATCCAGATGATTTGAAAAAAAACGAATATAAATATGGAAAGAGAAAACACTAGCTCCATTCGTTTCGTACCGAAGTGCCAAAGTAGTGAGAGTGGAATGCCTTAGATTATTTTTAAATTGACTAGCAATTACATTCTTTTATTGGCAGCACTGTTTTCGATCCTATAAATATTCCTTCGAAAGAGTTGTTCACTGTTATTTTCCATCGATTCAAATAAGCGTCGAAAAAGAGGGAACGACAAAAAAACTACCTGAAATATCAGTGTTGGTGAAATCAAGCCACTGATAGGGATATAAGTATTGCTTATCTATTGTTTCATTTTATTTTACTGTTATACGAAAGAACATTACGTAGACCAAAGAATTAAGATATTTTCAAAAGGAAGACTGTTGAGAGGTAAGGATTATAGCCACGTTATCGCCTTAATACGAAGGAGTTGCTCTAGAAGAGAAGCAAACTAGAGCTTGATCATACTGCAACTCAACTAGTAATAATTACCAATTGCAGAAAGGCTTTGCAAAAAAATCTACATCTGTACAGGCAGAAGAAGCTGTCAGAAATACAACATAAAGGAGCCATTCTGAAGAAATGCCATCGGGACCTGTACGAGTAATGTCGCACCGTCAGCCCCGATGAACGAAGACGTGATCTTTAAAAATCAACGTATTAACATTAAACTGATGACGAAATATTTCTAAACCAACCCTGTCGTTCCATAGTTTTAGCTGTAGACTCCAGAACCCCACTGGAAAAGAAAACCACCTGGAAATTTTTCTCTCTAAAGCTCGAGCTGCGATAGAAAACGTGAAAAAAAGGCACAGCTGCAGGACCTCATAGTACAATACCAGGCCTCCTCAGAGTTGGAAGCCATAGTTTACATGAACCTCAAGCAGAACAGATGGATCTCAACTTCAGAAGCAAAAAAATGAAAGGTGGCTGAAGGGATCTTCGTAAGAACCGTCCAAAATGCTTGTTCAATGTTCTCTACAAGCTGCTTACGAAGATTATACTTTTTGCGCATAGTGAACATCTTGGATGAAGCACAGGGATTTTGCTACATGGACCACATCGAAGCCGTGCCACTGGTCATAGAAGTTATCGGGAGTGCCATTTGTCTTTTTTTCTGACCTTTATCGAGTACAAGAAAGCGATTGACACCGTCAATCCTATCAACGGTCGTCGACCAAGGAGTAGACTCTTCTTATACATGAACTGTTAACGGAACGCAGCACAATGCAGCTTTTTCCAACTACCCTTTGCCACACCCATCGGAAAAGGGTTTCGACAAGGTGACACCCATATCGTCAAAGCCGTTCGCTGACACACTGCAGTAGATAATGGAGTCATTCGATTGGGACGAAAAGTGCATACGTACGTATGCAAATTTTCTATCAAGTCTTCGTTTCGCTGATGGCACCGTCATCTTTTCGAGGAGTACCGCTGAAGCAGAGATAATGTCTTAATGAACTCAATGAAGCTGGAGCAACGAGTGGAAAGCGCATAAATAGGACGAAGATCCACTTCATGAAGAGCTCATGGTGCGAAGCCGAAGAGATCAATTCGATGGTCTCCTGAATAAAGAGGCCACCTTGCACGTGTACCTTGGATGTTCAGTAATCATGGAGAACAGCATATAGGAGGAATTAGACAGAAAAAAGGAGAGCAGGAAATGCCGCATTAGAGTCTTCCAAAGAGACCACCGACCAACAAAAAAAAACCGGAAAATTCGAGCTTACCTTTTCTATTTAACACTACTCCCAGATCTCAGTTATGCAGAAGAGACCTGCACTGTTGCACTCACTACTCAGGAATGCTGTGCAATATTCACAGAGCGCTTGAAAGATGTAGTCTGAAATATGACCGGCACACACAACATCTAGCAATAAGACGAAGCTCTGACCTTCGAAATCTTTCTCACCTTCGGGACTCAGGAGAACACTCATCGCAAAAAAAAAGTACAGATCGGACGTTCATGTAATGAAAAGAACTGACGGCGGATGGACGAAAAGAACTGTGGACCCAACGTGGATAGAGGCGTCCCTAGGACGGCCACCTACACGTTGGGTGGACGTGTTCGCACTAAAGGCAGACAACTTTAGCCGTAGCTGGAGCTGTTCTACAAATGACAGTGTGGGAGTAGCACCTGTCACCACGCTCGAATCGAATCACTACCATAGACGACGATTGGGCGAGGGAAAGAAACGAATGGCGAATGTGACGGGATTCGCATAACGCTTGAAAATTGGCAGTCGAAGTACCAAAGCAATCAGGTAAAGGTTATCGCCAAAACTGTTGAAGTACCAGAACTCACAATGAGTCTACAAATAGAAGCGATTCATTGAGTATCGTCCCAGGAATCCATCAATGCTGATGAAATATGTCTCGCTTGGAAAAGTGCGTAGCGTTTATGAGACACGACATCGATTCATTTGAACAAATTGAATTACATAAAAAATTCTGTGCAGAATTAGTGGCAAATTATTAGGGGACAACGTCTTTTTGTAATTCTAAAAATTTTTACTATATTTCATCTCACGGAGTAATTTTCGATTCAGTTTGGTTACTAGGCCGCTTCCCAGCTATTAGCTAAAGTCCTGTCTCAAAGTTCAAGTCTGCATCTGCATTGTGTTTCTGTTCCCATTTATTTAAATTTTGGTATAAGTATCACTTGGAAATGTACGAAAAAAGGAGGAGCTTGCGCAACGTGGTTAGAGCTTACCAGAATACAGACATGGTCACTGGTTCTATCCCCCTGCCCGAGGTAAGCAGTCTCTCATCCTTCGAAACTGGCATTTTGACTACAAAATTGTTACGGAGGACAGATACACAAAGGTGTCTGAATTACTATGAGTCTGTCTTATATATTTCCTTAGAGATACAAAACTTTGTTATTAAAGTGAACTAAATTAAATCCAATTATACACCGTTTGCATTTTCTTTCCAAAAAGAATCGTGAAACCACAAGAATTCTGTGAGAAGCAAAGATGACTTCATATGATGATTGAAACGAGCTATTCGCGTGTTCATAATAAGGCTATTCAAGCTGAGAACTCTAGAAATAATTCTTAGTGGATTCGATAACAATGTAAAACTACTAGTATGACGCTGGAAAACATCTTTAATGGTGTTTACTGAATTCCGAACTCTATTAAAATGACCTCACTAACTGATTTTTTAGTAGTATTAATTCATTATTTATCAGCAGTCCATCGCACAACTCGTGAGGGTCGGACCATCCAAGTATCCAAGTACAAGTAAAGTAAGTTCATCATTGGCCATACGATAAAATAAAAAAGGATAAAGCCCTCGGCGTTCATCAATCCCTGAGGGATGCACCATGCATTCGACTTCATTAAGTATCGTTGGAGGTGACTGGATGCATATCTGGCCTCTACAATGACTCGCGGTGGCCTACCGATGTATCGAGCCAATGCTGCTCTGCTCCCAAACAAGTCCGGTGCCAATTTGCCGACCCCGGAGGGAAGAAGGGCTTCGTGGGCCATAGGCGTGCGGACCGATTCCACGTGTGTGTTGCAGCTGCGCCCTCCAACCACTGCGCCACACGCGCTCTTTGGTCATACGATACAACGGAATATTGTGGTTATTAAAACCCTAAAACAGGAACTAGAAAAATCGTAGTGATATTCTACGCTTTTAATATTCGTCGAGAGAAAGGAAATTTAACAAATCTCACTGACTGATGACTGACTGACTAAGAAAAAACGAAACATCAAAATTCAGTAAAACGGTGAAGCTTGTGCAACAAAAAAAGAACATATGATCTCGTCACATAGTTTTCTTAAGTTGTTTATCTTAAAATGGAACTGATTATGAAAAAAGAGAAAGATAAAATTTATTACCAGAAAAAAAATGACTTGACGGTAAGCGATCGATAAATTCTTAATTTGAAGTGAAAATGAACACAGAAGAAATCTTTTTTTTCTGTTGTCAGTGTTAGTAATAATCCACATAGAACGTATTTAATCATTTCGTTTAAGGGAACAGAAATCGAGGAAAGGAAATTCATAGTAATTGACGGCTATCGATCGTATGACGGAAGACCGTTGACTCCAACCAGTATCGATGTATCTGGCGGTTTGCGGTTTCTTGACATCTGAATGGAGAGGGAAATATTTCATTAGTGACATTTTTTTTCAACCGTGGTGAATCGAGCAGGCACTTCGTCAAGAGTCAGAGAACATTCACGATTCTGAAAACTTTGTTTCTGAACTCTAACTTTTTTCATTACGTAATTCGGACCATTTTTTCCTCTTATTTGAAATTTCTCGAATGTTCGATGATCGATTGAGTCATTCTTACATTCGAAGGCTTTCGTAAACACCCGCAATGACATTGTATGTTTATTATTTTGTTATCACTACAGAACAGTGTTTAACTGTACTTTATAACTGCTAACGGCTTGGTTTTTTGTTGTTGAACAGCCGTATATGTATTTATTTCCTTTTGCTCCTATCGCGATTTTGTTTTATGCGTTTTAACTTAGACCTCAACAACACAACTGTTCGGAATGAACTTCTTCTCCATATCAATTAAAGAACTCGTAATGTCATCAGAAATCTTCGAAAATTATCGACGAGTCCAATCCGTATGTTAAATCGAAATTTTAAAAAGCCTCGTTAGCAGATCTCTTTACTTAGTTCTAAAAAAAACAACCTTAGTCTCAGTGGTTTAACGCCTCGGCGTGTGCAAACGATGTTCGGTGGGTGTCAAATTGAGATGCACAGCCGGGATTTTTTCTTCTAATAAGGCTATTCAGCCTGATAAGGAGTTCACCATTTTTATCCTTTCGGAATTTCGACTTATAGTATATCTATATCACAGGAGGGTTGAGTCCGAAAAGCTCTCCACGGTTGACTTTCGCACAGAAGAAAAAATAAGAAAAAATGAGCCACACCATGGCCATGATGTTCACCAGTTGTTCTTTTTTTCCTTTGAAGAACAATCCTGCTTTTAAACATTATGTGGAAAAAATTCTAAGAGTATTGTCTAATACAAAGAAAGAAAGTGGTAGCTATTCTGCACTAAAGACCCCAAAAATATCGGTTTTTTTGAGGGTTAGATCGTCTCTACCTAACCATAAGATTGCGTGTTCTTTTACAAAAATTTTAACCAGACAGTCAATTTTTTTTGGAATTAGATAGATTTTTTATTGGTAAGCCAAAAAAAAAGAAGAAAATGATGAATAAAGGGCAGAAGACGTTGTAAGTACGTTGTATGATGGCAGTTATTTAGGAATGATAAGGCGGTATAAGAATGTGTTGAAAGATGTGGTTTAATTCACAGCAGACTTCGATATGAAGACGGCAGGAGACACTATGTGGATTCATCGGATGTTGGTCGTCATGGAGAAAGGACCGAGAGTTGTGCGGCTCATCTCTCCTGCTAAACTGAACTGATTAAGGCGAGCGAACGACGATGAAGTGTGGGAGTACGCATTAACAGCAGGATACTATCGGCGACTAGAAAAAAAAACTCACTTAACAACTAAGCGATGAAAGAACCATTCGCAAATATCTCATTTGTTCGATTAAAAGTCTACCAAACCACTTTTAGATTACAACCACTGAAACATCGTACTGTTATGCCACTATAGTTCATAGAAGTATTCATCACTTAAGAGGCATCCTAGATAGGAGTGTGCATGAAAGACGGGAATCGCGTAGAAGTATTCGTACACATTATTCACCATAATCAACCCTAATTAGTATTATTATTACAATTATCCCCCCTCTTCCCACTAACCTTAATATATTGCAAAGTATTTGTGGGAAATGCTCGACTCAAACCGAGAAACATGAAGTCACTTCTTAAAACTTTATTAAAACTTCAGTTCTCACCTATCCAAAACTTGTTTCCTGTGTCTCACAGAGCTATCGCTGTGTTTTTTCAGTATTTCACGGTTCCCTTGTTGAATAAGCAGCAAGTTATCACCGTACTATCTATTTATCAAGAAAAGTTGACGTTTTAGAAGACTTCTCCCTTTTCAGAGCCTGTAAAGGCTAAGTTTACTGTAATCTGGTCATCCAAACATCTCAGCAAACTTAACAGAAAAATCACATAGTCTAAAGTTCTGGGGTATTGCGAATAAAACAGATTCTTGACGAACTCACCATTTTCAACGAGTCTTTCACTGAGTGTTCTGCATGGTGAGCAACCACACAAAGTTCAATTGGATGGTTAATGCGCTTCTGTGCTTATAGATTAGCGGTTTTCTCAGGAAGCAAGTTGTTTAGACGTTTCCAGAAGTATGTATGGTTTCATGAACTTTTTGTTAGCTTATCATTGGAAATATAGATGTTGGATATTCATGCTGAGGTCAAAGAACTTCAGTCATGAAATGTTTGCAAAGTGCTAACCTGTTATGCGAAAGGTCTTCAGCATAATGTTGACTAGGCAGAATTTCGCAATCCTTCCTCTTCTACAACAACATTTTTTCCACACATGGGAGCTCAAGAAGCCGATTTAGCTCATTCCGGCTCACTAATCGGTTGGTGTTCATGACTGACGTTTCAGTCCCTAACGCTTTTTGTCGATTCTGTAACAACAGTAACTGCGCAGACACTCAATGGAAACATGAATAATTTCATTTTCAGAGGAAAAGAGGAATTACGCTATAGCTGCATTACACGACCTTAAATTACATATTGCACGGATCCCAGCAATTCTTGCATTCCACTTGCTTCTTCCCATCCACCACCGACAAAGGTCTTCGAGCTTACCACAATGATGCCGAGATAACTACAGTGATGAATTTAACCTGCACGTTGATTGAAGGAAGAATTTCCACCTTGCGACAATGAGATTTACTTGTTGCGGTTCTTTTTTGAATTGACTTACTGTGGGTGAGAAGTAGTGAACAAGAACGTTAAGTTTTTTTTATTTGCGGTCTACTAAAATTTTTCACGGCAGGGTATTATATGAAATACATCCATAATGTTGCTGAGGTATTTGCAAAACTCCGAATGACAGTTGTCTGCGATAGGAAACGAACGCGATATTACCATTTTCGGGGGGGTCTGACGCGTTCACCACTACACCATGCGGATCCCTCGTTTCGCATGTCTCTCAGCTAGTTCTATCGATCAGTGCAATCAGCAAACACCAGTCAACGAGATTGATCTAGGTAACCCAGATCGGCAACGAACACAGTTAATCTGGGACTGTAGTTGAAAAAGTAATAAAAAAGGAGTAAATATAGAAAGTAAAGGAAAGAAGTATCGATAAAAAGTGAACACTGTGATTTCAACTATAGCCTCAGCTAAACAGGGTTCAATGCCGAAGTAGGCTCACCAGATCAATTCCGTAGATGAGTGATTGCCGATGGCATTGATCGATAGGACTAGTTGAGAGATAGGAGAAGCCACCCACATGGTGTGGCGATGCGCGTTAGTCCCCGGAAAGGGTAATAGCGCACTCGTTTCTCACCGCAGACACCTGCGGTTCGGAGTTTTGCAAATAGCTCAGCACCATTGTGGTTGTATTTCGTGTCATACCTTGCCATGAAATTTGTAGAGAAGAAAATAAAAGGTAAGCATCTTCAAAGTTATTTTTTTGCTTTTAGGTTTGGCTTCAGCTCAAGGATTTTGGTCTCGTTCATCAATGACGATGAATGTGATCGACTTGATTCAATGGGGGAATCCTACGGTAGAGATGCCAGAGCGTTTCCAAGGATTAGCGGAATCTTAGTCTTAGATAACTCCGATGCGAATTTCTTAATCCAGATGGATCGAAGGCTTGATGTTCCCGGTACAGGGCCGAACCAGCGCACCACTTCGCAACCCGTCACCTCTTTCAAGAAATAGAATGTGATAATAACTCTATCTCAGTGGAAGTGTAGAGGTGCTTGCATTGATGTGATTAGAGGTGCCACGCGATGCACTCACGGCCATTGGTTCGATCCGCCAGCACTGGAAAATTAAGCCTCTCTGTTTGTCCAAGATAATGAACTTGATTCCAGAGATGTCTAGAAAGATAGAAGCACCGACGTGACACATCGAACGACAGCGAAGTCATTGCAATGGCCAGATATGTACTCAATCTCCTCAAACCTGAATGGATCAAATGTATGGCGTATACCTGAAGGACTGACAACGCCGAACGCTTAACGACTTATTCTGAAACCAACTTATCTTCGAAAAGGTCTTCACGTTTTATTGCTTTTCTTGCCGTCCCCAAATCTTGCACAGAAAGTCACCTTATAGAATAAATTTCAGATTGCAAATTACAAAAGGACCAGGTGGCAGATTGTTTCTGCTGCGCCTAAAAAAGAGTAGAACAGACTTTATAATAAGATCTCGTCATCTATCGGTAAAGTAATGAGGTTTTTTTTTCAATCCATTTGTGAAGACTTTTTTTAAAAAATAGTTGAGATGCTCCGGAATCTTTGCTTTGCCTACGTTCACTCTATTAGCAAGTTCTGCAAAAGTTAATCAGCTTCAAGTAATGTACTCTACATAGAAAATGGAACCCAATCATTCTATGCCCTCTTCTCATCTCCTAACATTTCATCTTCGTAAGGAAACCTCAGAAACTAGTCGCTTTCTCTGTACTTTGACAATCTTGGTGACGTTGGTCGTGACAACTCGGAGAAAAAACTGCATAGAAAAATTAACTCATTAAACACAAAAGCATTATTCCCCAAGGAAGGCTTAATGACAGGTTTTACGGATATCTTTTTTCAGAAAAAGGCTATTGAGAAAGAATGAAAAAAAGGTAGTAAAATAGTAGCTCAAAAGAGGGTAAACTATATAAAGTTGTTGAAGGTGTTCGAGTAAGTGGACAACATATCAACCTTATTCATAGCAATCCCAACGGTATATTTGCACATGTTGTTTTCTAACTATGTAAAAAATAAGAAAAGAACGCTTCATTTACAAAAACCTACACCAGTAACAATGGTGACTACAACTACAACGACAGCAGCAACAACGACAGCCACAAAATTATCATCACAACAAAAGCAACAACTGCTGTGACAAGAACAAGATGAATACGACAAACTAGTTGCTTAGTGTGAATGGGCAATATAAGCAAAAAAAACCGATATTGGTCTCAGCAAGCTTTGCGTATCTCCTTTTTTGCCAACAAAAAAACTTGTTAACAAATTTAAGTTAGTCGAATGAACGCTAATGTACGCAGCGTTCCATTATGGTGTTCACTGTGAGTTAAATGGGTGGAGCTCTTGGCGTTGATGAATCGCTGAAGGACGCGCCATGCATTCGACCTCATTAAGTATTATTTCATGAGTCTGAAATGCATATCTGGCCTTTACAATGACTCGCGACAGCCCACCGATAAATCGAGTCAGTATTGCCACCTTACCAGACAATTCTACCAGCCTGGAGACCAGGATCGATTCCATATGTACTGCAGGGCGCCTCACACCATTGCGCTACACGCGTTACTCCACGATGAGGACCTATGACATTTTTTAACCTGATATCGAAAATCCACGGAGGTCCGTCCTATGAGGAATCTTGAGAGGCATATAGTGCAAAGCAAAGCAAACAGGCTATAAGAGAAGATCTCAAAGAGAGAAGAGCAGCAGTAATGGTCGGAGCTGCAGAGGCTGGGAAAAAGCACTCGCAAAGCCTACCCAAGCTTCGTCAATTACAAGACCAAGATGATTGCACTCCAACGCCCAGACGGAACAGTTACAGCGACCGGAAAGGCAATGGAGAAAATCAGGAGAGCAAAAGTCGTTTTTTGGTTCTTGTTAAGCCCTCTGTCCGAAAACTGGGGACGTACCACGTCGCCTCGTGGCTAACCGGTATGAGGTCCTGTGAGTGAGATCCGCGGCTAGGTACACTCAGGGCACAAAAGCAAAAGTGGTGATTATTTTTGAAGCCACTGTCAGGATCCTAGCGCAGGAAACAAAAGCATCAACTTGCATGTCTCTTAAAGAGTTTTTGATAAATGTCAAAAGTCAAAAGATTTACCGGAAAGACGATTGCGTCACTATTATGCATGACCTGGAGTCTTATTTCAAATCGATTTTTTGGCCTGGATAAGGTGTCACTCGTCATGCCACGTGAACAACACACGAGAGTTCCCACAAGCAACAACACGGTGAGTAGTCTTTGAAAAAAAGTGGCGTCTATTTATATGATAGGTCTCTAGTGGTACTATAGATATTTTGCCGAATTATAAAACTATCGTTACACAAAATACGTCAAGGCTTTGAAGAAGGCGAAGTCGCAGAAACGTTTCAGAATCGAACCTCAACAACAACAACGACAGCAATCGCAACGACAACTGATAGCAACCTCTCATTATCTCAACAAGGGCAGTTCGTAAGAATATATATATATATATATATATATATATATATATATATATATATATATATGTACACGTATACATACATATTGACTGTTTATGCTCAGGCTTGCAGAATGTCGATCTATTGAGTTATTAACAGGATTTTGACTATTTTTACTCCTCTTATGGAAGCAAATCTTCCTCAAATTTTCGTACTTATTCTTCGTATTCTTGTTAAGCTAACACAAGGTGTTATTTTTTTCTTTATTCACGAACAAGCTGACGTTTCCGCGGATTTCGCCTTCCTCAGAGCCTGGAAAGGTCATGTTGACAGCAATTTATTCGGCCAAACACCTCCATAACCAAACAGAGAAAACGCTGAACCAAGATTTCAATCGCATTGAACACAGCTTTGCACACTCACCGCTTTCTATGAGGCTTCCAATGAGTATGTCGCGTGGATGCCAACCGTACAGAATTCACATGGAAGCGTAATATGTCCCTCCCATCAAAATAACAGCCTTATATACTGCCCAATATCACGAACAGTCAGAGTATACCAGGTTTACCTAAGAGAAACCGAAAGAAAACTGGCTTCCATTCCTGAAAGTCCAAATTAACCTTTCAAAAAATGGCTACATTACAAAGTGGTACAGAAAGCCAAGTAGTAAAAACATCTTGGTTCATTACCTCTCCTCTCACCCTTCTCACACGAAAAGCGCGCTTGTAAGAAACATGTTTTCGAACAGCAACCAACGTGTGCACGGGAAGAGAGCAGAGAGAGGAGTCCCGGAACTTGGCATGGCAAATAGCCATTTCTAATGGCTACGAAACTGTAGCTCGTGATAGGTGTAAGGGAAATCCTAGGCTCCTAAACGACAACTCTAGCGATAAAAAAGATCCCGTTTATCCTACCCTTCATCTCAAATGATGTAAGTGCAGCTATAAAACGCTGCTTAAGAAGGGCGGGTCTAGAGAATTCGGTAAACGTAGTTGAAATGCCACCGAGTAATCTTATGCGCCAACTAGTTCGTAACCGCCTATATGACCGTCTATGTGCAACGCAAAATTGCATAGTTTGCACTAATGGTAGAGACGGGGATTGCATGAGCTAGGGTACAGTTTATCTGATCTTCTGTAAGACGTGCGGAGACGAATACATTGGCGAAACGGGTAGGCCACTCTGTGTCCGCATACAAGAACACCTAGTCGGTAAACGTAAACCAAATACGCCACTAGGCAGGCATAGGACCCAGAGACATAACGCAGAGGACTTCGAAGTACGGGTCACGATCCTCGCACGGGAATCGCGAACACAAGCGCGCAAAACTCTCGAGGCGTTCTAAATCAATTCCAGAAATCCGAAAATGAACCGCAAGGAAGAATGCCTCATTATCACGCGTGATATTGGGCAATATATATACCTATTAGTCTGATGAGAAGGGCACATTACGCTTCCATGTGAATTCTGCGCGGTTGCTCTCCACGCGACATACCCAGTGGAAGCGGAGACTCATAGAAAGCGTTGAGTGTTCAAAGAAGCTATTTTGTGTTCAATGTGATTGAAATTTTGGTTCAACATTTTCTCTTTTTTGGTTATGGAGGTGTTTCGCCGAATAGATTGCTGTGAACTTGACCTTTCCAGGCTCTGAGAAAGGCGAAATCCGCCGAGACGTCAGCTTGTTGGTGAATAATGAATAAAAAATAACACCTCGTGTTTGCTCAACAAGAACACGAAGAATTAATTGATCAATCCCGAGGTTAATAGAAAGTCGGACGTGGGAGTTTCGTATTTATGTTCTCAGTCATCTAATAGAGATTTTTAGAGAACCATTAGAACATTAAGATTCCTTCATGATGGCTTGTGCGCTGTTTTCCATCTAGCAAAGTTTCTCATCATTCTTCTTAAGAAGATTTGTCATCGCCCAACTTTGCTAATCCACACGCTGCCCTTTTTTCACTTTCATCAGCACCTTATATCAACAATCTTCATCAACGCCTCATTTGTATTAAATTTTCGTAGCGCCTCTCTGAGTGTAAATGTTGTTCTATACTGCTCAACATTACATGTCGTTCGGATCCCAACGTCTCTTTCAATTAGATTCGTTTCCTGGTATCCATCATCCAGGAAGGCCTTTGGATTTTACGCGTGGAGCTGCTGTTAGGGAATTCTGGTCGCTTTAGTGAACTTCGTTGAGTTCTAGGCAACGACTCGTTTATTCCTGTGATTGCTGTGATAACCGCACAAGGATGCTGCCATATTTTTCTTATATACTTTTTTCAGCCTTTGTTTATTGCCGAGCAAGTCTGATGCCAATTTCAACAACCAGGAAGTTTGGGAGGCTTGATGGGCTGGAAGTTGCCCTACCGTGCTATCGCGTTACTGGTACTTAAGGCCGTCGAGCATCACTACATCTGTACTATCCGCCATCTATCCACTATCCATTTATTATAAACGTAAAGGAAGTAGCGTGCAAAAAGCCCCCCTGCAGAAATGCTATGAACCCAGATTAATTAAGCATTGAAAAAGGTAATTTAATGGATATTTAGTCTACACAGTGACGTTCGATGACGTACCACTTATCAACTCTTAAATTTTTTTTTACCCTCCCAAGTAACTATGGTACCAATTCGACTGGTCTAGGGCGTTGATGGGCTTTAGTTTTCCGGGCCGAAGCGCGGGATCGTACCAATGGCGAAGCACATTGTAATACACTCTGACGACGGTGTGACATGGTCCTCTGTGGGATTTTGCTATAAGTACACAAATGGTAGGAAACTAAAAGATAACGGCGTCAGAAATATACCATCAATATCACAGCGCTTTCCCCAAAATAATCAATAATTTGTTACATTGACCGGTGATAGATCCCTTTTTATTAGCAGCTTTTTCCAGGTGAAAAGAATTTGTCGAATTACAGACGAAAACTGAGCTCCCAATCGCCTATGTGTGAAATTTCTGCTGTTTCCAATCCCTACAACAATCCGTAATCTGCTACAGTTCGGTTCCCAACTGAAAATGCGGTGATTTCTTTCTGGAAAACGGAAACTTCTGGACCAAGAATGAAAAAACACCTGTAACCATGAAAAATGAGCACAACTGTGCTTTTCCTTCTGAACCCTTTTCAACATGACTCCAAAAAGTACTGCCTACTAAAGCACTTTACAAGGCTTTTTTTCTTTCCTTAAAAGAATTACCGTTAATTTTGCCAAAATGCCCAACAACATGAAATGAGAATTTTTTCTCGAGAGCTTTAACGACTTTTCAGAAAACTTTCATTTATTCGGTCTTTATTCTCTGTATGAATGCCACATACTTGCGCTCGCTGTAGCAGCCGGTGTGATGCTGGTTGGATCCGTTGCTTCAATCATCGTCTACAATATGAAACATTTGTAACGTTAATATTTTTGACACAAAAAACTTAGTGTAGAAGAAACGTATGGTGGTCACCAAAGATTCTTAAGAAATGATCTCTCCTCGACACTCGGTAAGAAGTGTGGGTTTTTTGACAGCTGTTCACGCGTTTTGGAAACTACTAAGATATCACCATGCTTTAATTACAACTTAGGTTAATACTACAATATAATGCTAATAACTCAAAAGACCGACTTTCCATAGACCTCGGCATGAATGGTTGATATATTCATTAATTCGATTTTTATGCACTGATCTTGCAGAGCTGATGCGGGGGTTGGTATAAGTTTGTTGTTCTTGTTGGTCGATGGCGGACATTTCGACGATTTTGCCTTCCTCAGAGCCGTGCTGTTACGAGTGGGTACGAGTGCAACAACAGCACCACCACCACCACCACCAACAACAACAACAACAACAACAACAACAACAACAACAACAACAACAACAACAACAACAACAAACGACAACAAACGACAACAAACGACAACAACACAAACAACAACAAACAACAACAAACAGCAACAAACAACAACAACAAACAACAACAACAAACAACAACAAACAACAACAAACAACAACAAATAACAACAAACAACAATAACAACAACAGCAACAACAACATCTGCACCAACGTCGCATCAGCTCAACAAGATCTGTTCGTAAGATCACATGAATAAATATTGGGCTAGATGCTGGGGTGTGCATACAGCAGTGGTCGGAGGTGCTCTGCAATACACATGGGATCCATGGCTCACTAAGCCTTCCTTCCTTCCGGGATCGGCAGATTGGATCCAGACTTCCCTGGGAGGATGGCAGCACTGGCTCGACACATCGGTAGCCATGGCGACTCATTGTGAAGGACAGATGTGCATTTGATCCTCCAACGATACTTAATAAAGTCGAATGCATGGCGCATCCTCAGTGAGTGATTAATGCCGAAGGCTTCATTCTTGCTTATATTAAGTGCTCATTACTTTTTCACTATACCGACGTGACATTGTGAGCTGAGCTCGTGATCGCCGTAGTCTTTCAAGAATCCCTGTTTTCGAAAGCTTTCCATAAGGTTTTAGAAGGTCATATATGAAAACGCACTGAGTCGATACACTTCAAAATAACCTCCGTCGTAAACATCCGAAATGACAGTCAGTAAAGTTGTTCTTGCTTTTCATTGCTTCATGTTCAGCTGCTATCCCTTACTCAAGATCGCCTTACAACGGCTATTTCGACAAGTACAAATCATTCAAACGAAGGGTATTCCATATTAGTCCTGCATAAAGAACGATGATAAGTAATGGATTCATTTTCTGAACGTGTCTGCTTTGAGGAAAACAAGACAGAGGGAGGAGAAAGTCAGCCGAAAAAAGAGTACATAAAAGATCCTTCTTGATTTTTCCTTCGTACATTACTTACATGTTTTTTTATTGACTTTTTTATTTCCAAATACAGTGTTGATAAATGCTCGTCCAGTGGTCTCCTACTATCAATTGTCACTTTGCCACAATTCTCGATTTGAAAGGCTGGATTTTCACTCCTCCGATCCGACAAAAGCTAACGAATGCACGCGGAGAAGACGTGAACCGGGCCTGGTGCAGCAGTCACAGAATGTCGGGGAGAATTGACTTAACCAGCTTTTAAACCACGCCTTTGAAGAAAACAGAATCTTTAATTAACAGCCGAAACCACTCTTATATCCGAAGTCATCCGTAGATGACGGATGTGAACAAGCGAACAGAATAAGAAGTATTACTGGGATCCATACAATGAGTGAAATCGGACAATAAAAATGAAGAAATTAACTAAAATTGAATGCTTGTAATAAATCCAACTTGAGTGAAAATGTATCAAATGCTGAAAATGTCGGTTCTGAAAACTATTGAACATCGACTTAAACATTTAATAATGCTAACCTTGATCTCCCATGCTACGGCTTGCGACAAATGCTCTCCAGGAATATCCTTTGGAAGGTGAATGCTAAACGTTTTTTTCGAACGTTGGAAATATGCTTTTACCTCATTGTTGTTGATTCCAGTGAGAGGAAATCATTAGTTTTGCGCAGAAAAAATAAACATAAGTGACTGCTTAGCGCAGCGGTGGTGATCACGTCTATTACGCTAGCGGCCCACCCTGGCCAGGTGCTGGCTTGGCGTGACACCGGACCCACTTTTCTGGGGCAAGGTTACTTGCTCTTATCCACGTGTCAACGCCCTTTTACGGCTATCTCGTAATTCTAGGAAGAATAAACTCGATCAGCATTCGATGACATTCTCGATGAAGACGAAAAATCCCTAAGCAATATCCGAATGCACATCCCAAACGAAAGGTCGAAGACTTTTGTGGCTGGTAGATTTGAAGAAACGAATCAAATGTCAAGAGTCCTGAGATCTGGGTGGTGCCAGACATTGTAGTAATAATTGTAAAAAATACTCATTTATGAGAAATATAATCGTATAGCTGATTGTAATGCCATGTGCTTACCGTCCAAGAAATCCAGGATTTTTACGGTCCTTGTTCAAGGTTACTTCAGCACAACGAGGTGGCGGTGGTGGTTTGCTTCCTTTCTATGATATATACTGCATTATTTGACTGACTTTTTCACCTCAATTGTTCACCGCGTCATTTTAGTTGAATTGTTTCTGGGTGTGGAACTGTCACGAACAGCACAGTGTTGACCTCTATGTATGGTCTTCCAACAGGAGAAGGGCTTAAACATATCCATACTGAAGACTATCTGAGAGTTACTCGAGAATCACCACAGTCCTGAGTTGGAAATTCTCCTGCGATCTACGAGGGATGACGGACGCCTGACGTAAGAATTTGAAATAGCACAAGCATGGCCATATCAGGACTCCAGGAAAGATCATCATACTCAAATATCAGCTTGCCCGTCAAATGGCAATGGTTGTAGAGTAATACGACTTTTCGCTAAGACAACTGGTTTAACTTCGTGACTAAGCATCCGACTATCTTATGCGACCAAACTATCAGTGAACTTTAAGTAGTTTAGTCTTTTATGGCCTATCCTCTGGACGGCGGCCAAAATATGATATGCTATCACAAGAAGTCCCAGTGAATTTTTATTACTAAGAAACCAATATCCGGAGTAAAAACGAGTTCTTCACCTTTACAGTAATAAAGTTTTCTTTGATTTTTCGAACTCCTTTTGTATTTCCAGGCGGTGCGAAGCCACCAATTTCATGAAGCTTTCGCAATGCTCCATATCTAAGATGATTTATATTAGAAAAATTTTCCTTACAACAAATAGAAGTTTTTCATAAATAACAGCCGAAAATGTAAATCGTTGTTGCTGCTCTAGTTTATATCGAGACAGTGTTTGAAAATGATTGCAGGTATTTTCGTATATATTGAGAAATTGAGCAAAGAAAAGTACAACAGTAGTCTTCCCCTCAGAATGAGTTTGCTAACAACTCTTCGAGAATGGAAAGACCGTTTAGATAGTTTGGATGGTGAGCCGTTCCTGCTAGCGATAATGTGCTTCATTGCACCACGCTTTCCTTTTGTAGGTAAGTGATCACCTTCGTCCGTCGGTGTTCGATAAAGAAAGGAATTGTGCAGAAGACTCTTATCAGCAATTGCACAAAATTTGCTGCACCCCTATTCATGTGAATCTTTATGAAATACAGCACGGAATCCAAAACGTATTTCTTTCTGGTCATTTAGATAGCTCTACTGGAGCATTTTCAAGTTTTCACTATAGATAGAGGTAGGATATTGTGGATACAAGGAAGCTTTTCCCAGATAGTTCCGCTACAATTCACCGACCAGATTTTGACCTGATGCCTCCTGACGAGATCAAATCGGTCGTAAATAGCATAGCACCTCTCGTCACTGCGCCCTGTATTTGTGCACCATTTTTTATCATCCTTACCACTTTTTTTGCTAAAGAATGTCACGATTTTTCCACTAACTTCCTCCATGGATTCGTAGTCCCTCGTTGTGCTTGCTTTTCAAATGATGGTACAGTTCCCATTACATAGATCTATAACATGTATTACTACAGAACATTATTTAAGACCAGAAAATATTATTTGACGATGAAGTAGGAATTTCGGGAAAAAAATATGCAAAAAGCTCAGATACTTTCACCTTTCCCTAGTCTATTTATCAGATGTATAACAATTAAGTGAAAATGCTATATGGGCAAAGATCAGCTTTCAAAAAAATTGAGAAATACAACCACAGGGTTGTTAAGATGTGAGTAGAACTCGGAATCCTCAGTTGCTTCTTGAGCCCGCGTTACTCTTTCCGAAGGTTCACGTGTTGTCCACTGTACAAGTCTAGGACCTTCGTTTGCCTTTGCCTGCTTTTTTCCCTAACGGTGTTATCATCAAACACTCGTCAACGAGAATGTTCTAGGTAGCACAAAGCGCTGCTGAAGCCAACTAAACCCAATCTGAATTCGAATTCACAATGTGTCAACGTTTATTTAGTGCCAGTCTTCTTTTCTTGACTGGTTATTATATGAAATGCAAAGAAAAAGTAGACAAAAGTCAAATATTAAAAAAAGTACTCGTGAAAAGCTCCAGCAGTAACGGCTCATTGTTATTTGAGATAATGTTGCAATGCGTGTGTGTGTGTGTGTGTGTGTGTGTGTGTGTGTGTGTGTGTGTGTGTGTGTGTGTGTGTGTGTGTGTGTGTGTGTGTGTGTGTGTGTGTGTGTGTGTGTGTGTGTGTGTGTGTGTGTGTGTGTGTGCGTGTGTGTGTGTGTGTGTGTGTGTGTGTGTGTGTGGTGTGTGGTGGTGCATATGTACGTGAATATACGTGCGTTAACGTGTGCGATGTGCTTCAAATGGCAAAAAGTGCATATACAAGGACAAAAGGATAAAGCTCTAGGCCTATGCATTCCACTTCATTAAGTATCGTTTGGAGGTGATTGAATGCATATCTGGCCATTACGGTGGCCTAGCGTTACATAGAGCCAGTGCTGCTATCCTCCCAGACGAGTCTGGTACCAATTTGCCGACCCTGGAAGGATGGAAGGCTTGGTGGGCCATGGGCGCAGGGATCGCTTGCACGTGTGCTGCAGGGCGTCTCCGACCACTGCCCCACACGCACCCTTCTAAAAAATATAAAATATGGTAAAAATAAAAAACAAAATTAAAAAATGCTTATAATTGATAGTTGCAAAACAGACATCACAGTTAGACGTCAATTTTCGAATACCTCATGAACTTCGTTTTGTGGTTCGAACAACACTCGGCTCTCAGAAATCCGCGCAACATGAGCCGCAGGCTCCAGAAATGACCTACAGCCAAAAACATCATGCCGGCAAAAGCTCGAAAAAATTTGGGTAGGTCACAGATTTTCTGCCAGTCTGTTTATTGTTTTCCCGAACAAGAAGTCCACAAAATTACTGCTGTGAAGAAAAAATGACTTCATTGAAAAATACACGAATTCCAGCCGACAGATCCCAGTAACTAGTTGCAGGTGTTCATGTAAGAACACATTTATATAGTAATGGCTATGTTGTTACCTTTAAATGTGCACAAAGGAGAAGAGAAAGAGAAACTATTGGCATCTAACTACATTAATCTACGACATAGAAGCATTAACTGTTAAACTGAATGTTCCGCTGGACATAGTGATATTACTTCAGAGTGTCCGACCTTCCGTATTCTCGTGGAGTGTTCACTGGTGTGATGACAGGAGTTTCCATCTGAGTGGGTACATTGCTGGTTGATGATGAATTGGGTGAGAAATATGACGCGAATGATCGAGATAAGACGTTGGTAAACTGCAAAAAAGGTAATCTCCGTGCAAATAGGAAAAAAAATAAAAGTCTCTCAAGTCTCATAAGGGGCTTTTGTCTGTAATTCCTTGAATCTCCGTAATTTTAAACCAGACAATCATGTAATTTCTGAACTTTCACAAATTTTAAAGTATACTTGAAGCTCATCTGTCACATTCAGAAGATATTAGAAGCAGAAGTATGTAGAACTGCGTTCTGCACTTAGCCAACTAGCCGGTAACTTGGAGCTGTTATTACTCCTAAAACCAAAGAAATCCACCGAGGAGACGTTTTTACGTCATAATTCCATCTGCGCAACATTCATCTTTAACAGATTCGCCGCTATATGCAAGTGCTCCTCAAGGGAAACTATATTCTATCCTTAATAATCTACAAAAGGCAGTCCCATTCGCAACAACACGACTCTGAAGAAAGCGAAATCGCCGAAAACTTAGGCGTTGAACAACAAACAACAAACAACAAACAACAACAACAACAACGACAATTTTGGCCAGTCACTTACCAACTCAACAAGCACAGTTCGCGAGAATGTATAAATAAATATTACAAAAAAGAAACAGTTTTTCGAACGAGATCGTTTGTCAGGACATGAATAGCACCGCTGGAGGAAAGGGTGCAAAGGTATTACTGCCATCGAAACCAGTTCACCGAGTTGTCACTGCTGCATAAATAAAAGTATTGCTGTGATTAATTGCTTTACGTAGGGAAAGAAGGGACAATGAGCATTGTTTTCAACGCAATCCACAATTGATGAAAAATTAAACGATAGAGCTATGCGTCGTAAGGTATGAAAAAAAATTGACTGCACTGCAAAAAGGTCACTAATCGCAGTGAATTATGGTATGCTGCAGGTGTATTGCTGAGCACTGAATTGAGCAATATTGATGTATTTTTTGAACACGAAGGTCCAGAAAAGTCGACAACGGCTTGCACTAGGTAAAAAATAATAAAAGGATAAAACTCTCGGCTTTGATCAATCCCTGAGGGATATGTCATGCATTCGACTTCACTAAGCATCGTTTGAAGGTGATTGAATGCATATCTGGAGTTTACAATAGCTCGCGGTAGCTTACCGATGTACCGAGCCAGTGCTGCTGTCCTCCCAAACAGCCTTACACCAATTTACCGACCCCGGAGGGATGGAAGGCTTGGTGGCCCCCTGGGCGCGGATCGATTCCAAGTGTGTGTTGCAGCGCGCCTCCAACCACTGCGCCACATACGCTCTTTTTGCACTAGGTAGTCAGTAGAAGTTTATGAAGGGTTGTCGAAGTTAGGAAACATAAGAAAAAAAAGGTAATACGTTTTATACCGAAATCTTCAACAGCAACCCTCTTCGAGTTCTACCATACAAAAGACGATTATAGAGAATTGCTTGTCGAATCGATGTTCTGCTTGTAGAGCAGCATGTATGACAGCTTTACAATTATAGGGTTTGAATTCACGGCCAGAGGATCTTTTGGAAGAGGACATCAAACTGATATCATCATGAAGAAGGCAGGCTTTTTTTTTGTAGTTCAAAGTGGAAGTGGGCGGCGGTCAGCGATGCAGCAATCACACTTTTCCGCGCTTCGTATTGCATTCGCATACCAAGTAGAAAACAAAATATAACCTTCAGGAGGTCCAAGCCAACGAAGAATGCGTATGTTTAGTCGCGCCACTACTTAATAAGTTCAAATGATAACCAGAAGCGAACTCGTCCTGCAGATGGATTAATTGAAAGAGAATCCTGTTTGTTCTGCGGGCTAATCACGATCTCTTTATGTACGAGAAGTTAACATGATGAAGGTGTAAATTCCAGAGTTGATCAGCAGGAGACAAGCTGCTAAGAGAACATAGGAGACCATCGACGAAATAGTAAACAGAACAATGTAAACAGAACACTCAGCTCCAAACACTTTTTTTCCACACCACGATTCCTTCTGTCCGTCTGTTTTAATGTTCCCGTCTAAAACCTAAACAGCAGTTAACAGGATGAAAGATCAGTTCTGACCTAAATCGATGTTCAAAGATGGGAAAGGCTCTCGGTTACGTCAATATGTAGAAAACCAAGTATGCAGGATATGTATCTTAAACGCCGCGGGTGGACAACATATATAGTTTTGCGGGCGTTAACTATAGAACAAGAAGACTACATTCCAGGCACGCATTAAGGATATATGGACTTTAGTGGCGACTGTTTGGGTGGCGGACAGACGGATTACACAGGAACCATGAAATGCCAGTAAAACTCATATCAGGCAATTTATTATGAGAATGAGAAGCATTCATTTCTGTTATTCCTAACATTCGTGGAATGCCTAGGCTTTTCAATACTTAAGCACCACTGGCAATGAATATCGCTTTATGAAATATCGTTTAAACTTGTTACGTTACCGATCCACAGAAAGAGCGAATATCTTCTTGGGTTGAACTTCTCTCTAGCGATGAGTTGTTGTCAGATTGTGATGTTCGTTGACACGCATTTATTTTTGAGTTGAGTGAATCCTTCGTCTCTCTGTTAATGTCAGGTCTACTGATCGGTCTAAATATGTGGTCTTGTCCACTAGCGGTGATTTTACTTGATTCATAATGATAAAAGACGTAGAGCGTTTGCCACTGATCTGTCTTTCAGGGATGCGCCGTGTATTCGATTTTGTCAAGCATCAAAGGAATGAGTGCATATCTGGCCTGGCTTGTGGGATCCTACCGATATGTTAAGGTATTTCTTTTATTCTGCCATGTAACTCTATTGCAATTCGCCGATCTGTTAACAGCGGATGGCTTGGTGAGCACAGGAGCTTTCTGGTAATCGTTTCTTGTGTATCAAACTCATTTTCTTAGCGCATAGATTATATTTATCTTTTGCTTATTGTTTCATCGAATTAGGCAAAGTTGAGTTATCCCTACTGACTGAATTCCGATGATTAGTTCGTGCAAAGGTATTCGCAACACGAACTTCTCGTATAAATTTGTTTGCCACAGGATTTCAACGCAGGACTGAAACAAAGTCAGCATAAAACACAGAATAAGTACTGGTGAGCATTAAGATGTTGTCTGAATTACTACCAATGTTATGGAGGGAAATCAGTTAAAAGTGAGGTGCCACGAAAGCTTGTGAGGCAACGAACGCTCATGAGTAGAAGTTCTTAAACAGAGAATGCCGATATAAACTATCATGAGTAGGTCACATTCGTAAAAAATCATTATTACATATTATTTGTCAGGAGGACTTTGCAATGAAATAGGAAGCAGAATCACATTGATACTGGAGTATTTGCAAAATCCAGTCCCCATTCCAGATTCCAACCTGTGGTTTCCCATTCCGAGGGCTCACGTACTATGGACTGCTCTACTGATGCCCTGTCTTTGCTTCTCTTAATAAAAAATGCTCTTGAGGCTGCACGATTTTCATACGTTCATCCTCTCATTGTTCTGCTTATCTATGGTATAAAAAATAATAACATTTTTTCTCTTAAAATGTCTCTAGCTACCATTAGGTTAATTTCACGACCAGTTTTGAGAAAAAAAAGCAAACAGAGGATATTTAGCTCCTTGAACAGAATTATTAGGTTCATCATAATTTGAAAAAAGTAGTAAAACTGCAACATTTATTCCTGCATTGCAAATATTTCAGCGGTTTTTATCTCTTTCAGAGGAACTCTGTTGAAATGACTCTTTTGAATTTATGAAGAAAGTAACCCTCGTTAACAGGTAAAGCACTGTGGAATGAAATTTATATTGACAACATTATGTAAGGACGTGTAGTAATAGATTACTATTATTAAATACTCCGTTATTATAATAATATTATTAACTAAACCACAAACGCCTGTTAGCGAACTTGGCACTAGGCGCTGGTCATGGAATGTTCTTCGCTTGTGTTCGTCATGGACGTCATGATAACAACGCATCATTTCCACTGTCTTCCGCATGGCACGGGACCCAACTTTTTCTTTTGTTACTTGCGCGCTGCATTGAAATAAATTCGTATTGTTCGCCGTTCTTCGCTGTAGGTACGCATTAAAACCAATGCACACAGTTGGAATATGTCAAACGGTACCAATTTGTTGTAATATCTTTTCTTAGGAAATCTCAAAAAAATTTAAGTTGTTCGTAGTTTTTGCATGTCTTAATAGTTCAGCTTCACAAAAGTAACAAGGGTCATTCGATATCTTATTTCGTCTTCCAAAAAACCATTGCAAATCAAGCATCTCACCTCATCCCGTGAAGCTTATACGATAAATAAGCACAGTTCGTTCATTAACTTTACGAATGATAGTGATTGATAATTATCCAGATACACCAATGATGATAACGGTATTCCTAAGGATGATAGCCGTCTCCTATTCTTCCTTAATAAGCAGATAATGATGAGCTTAAAAAGAAAAAACCGCAAAGCTGTCAACGTTGACCAGTTCCTCAGGGATGCGCTATGCATTCGACTTCATCAGTTAGAGTTGACTAAATGCATACCCGGTCAATACAATGACTCGCGCCAGCCGCCCCTATGTACCGAGTCAGTGCTACTATCCTCCTATACAGGTCGGGCCGAATTTGTCCACCACGGGGAGATGGTGAGCTTGGAGAGCCTGGGGGCTTCGGATCGATCTCATGTGTATTCAAGAACGCATGTAACCACTGCTCTACACCAACCCATGACGACATTAACTTTAACAAATCATGTTCGTTGATACAGAGAAAGGCAAAGCAAAGGGCTCGTATGGTGTGACGGTGAACGCATTAGCTCCCAGAAAGGGTAATAGCGCGTTCGATCCCTGCCACAGACACCTGCGGTTCGGAGTTTTGTAAATATCTCAGCATCATTGTGGTTATATTTCACATCATATCCTATCATGAAAAAAGAATAGGCAATAAACAAAAAGTGATTACACTATAATTACAACGTCAACATTCTTTAAAACTGACGCCATTTAACCTTGACGTGAACGATCAATATTTTCCTATATTATTAAACTAAGACGAAGTTAATATCCTGCCGTTGTCCTAACTACGCCTCTCATCCCTCCGAGATCCGTAAATTGAAACGAGACTTTTCTGGAAAGAAATCTCCCTATCAAACGGCTGTCGCCTGTCTGCGATGATAAAGACCTAGGGTGTCCCTGGTGCGGCCATTCTAGCATTCCAAAAGGATTGCCTCGAGCAACATTATTGAGCATCTATAAAAAAAGACTAAAAATTCTCCAACAATGGCCAAGACCACACACAAATCCGAAGTCTCTCATGGAAAGTGGATGCAAGACAAAAAAATCCAATGAAAGAAGTGGTGACGTTAGAAGCAGTACGGTGTCACAGGTTGTCAAGACGAAGCAATTTCGTATGGTAATGACTTTTTAACTCTCCTTGATGTTGCGATCTTTTCAACACGGCGGTCGATAAACAATAGACCTATTTAAATTTTGTCTTTTCACAGTGATTTATCGTCTTGTCGCCGCCTATTAATGTTACGACTGTTTAACATTCAAATGCGGATTGCTTAATAAACCAATATCGAAGCAGAATCCAACAAAATATCTTGTAAATGCTTACTTACTTGATACTTGAACGGCCCGTCCTCACTGGTTGTGTGTGCCCAAGCATAATCACCAATTTTCGGAGATTTGCTGGTTAAGCTATCGTGGTTCCCTGGAATCCCGATCTCAGCCTGGCCAAAGTCTGCCCCCAGGTCGCCACCACGAGAGGCAGTCGCAGCCCTTGTGCATCAGAGGGAGATTTGCCACCATGCGACTTTGATACCAGGACGGTGGTGGATCCTGGTATTGGTTTACTCTTAGCTAGCAATCCCTGAGGGATGCGCCATGCATTGGGCTTCATTGAACATCGTTGGAGGTGATTGCATGCATGTATGGCCTTTACAATGACTCGCGGTGGCCTACCGATGTATCGAGCCAGTGCTGCTATCCTCCCAGACAAGTCTGGTACCAATTTGCTGACCCCGGCGATCTTGCTGAGCCATGGGCGCGGGGATCAATTCCACGTGTGTGTCGCTGTGGCGCCTCCAACCACTGCGCCACACGCAACGGTACTAATATACACCGTAATCGGTGGGTATTTTATCCAGCATTGATGTTTTGGCCTGCGTCGGCTGAGAAGGCCTCTACTGTGCACTTGGAAATAAGCCGAGAAAATTTTCTCGAACGAGATCATTAGCTAGCAATTTGATTAGCCATTGGCTCTTATTTGGCTGCAATGAGTTGTGCTGATCATATGGAATGAGTGGGTTTAAATAACGCAGAAATGGCCTCAACATAAACTGCAAAACAGTCCCAAGTTCTCCCAGAAATGTGTTTGTGCTAAGTACTATAGTAACAAATAGTAAATAATAGCATACATACCATTCAGACCTACCTCTAGGCCGACAGAGCAAAACCTCTTCTGTAATCCTGCGGTGCTCTCAATCAATCAAATGTTTTGGTTATAGAGATATTATCGTTCATTTTTTTCAAATTAGGTGCACCTATTTTTAGTGTGTTTAGAATTTGATACTCACAATTCCGTGGGGACTTTTGATTTCATGATTACGCCGTTTTATACAATGAGAAAAGGGATCCGGAGCTCCGATCTGCATCAACGATCAAAAATCAAAGATGCCGTTCTACACACCAATCTGTAGAAGATAAGGTGGATCGGACACGTAATGAGTGTGAACGAGAACCGATGGACTACAGTCATCAGCGACTGGATTTCTCGGGATGTTCAAACGCATAGCAGAAACAACATCGACCCGATTGTACTTCACGAATAACTTTCAAGGAAGATACGACGAACAACAACTTTCTAAAGCGTGCAGAACCGACCGGGCTACATCTGTACGCGACGGGGAAAAATGGAAGGTTTATTGGCGCCCGCTCGAGTCACTCGAAGATCAGTAGAACCTCGGATGATGCAGGTTTCTTTTATAGCCATCAAGTCTGTAGCGACCTGAAATTAGACGGCGTCGCCAATTATTATAGTCGAGTCCGAAAGATCAATTCTTGTGTGGTATAAGGAGGATTCAAGAACGTTGAACGCATGCGGGCAAAAAAGTGACTCTTGAGTTTCATCTTTCTACTCGCTTTCAACACTTTTATCCGTCTGACGTTTTGAAAAAAAGATGAAATGCGATTTCTTCCATGTACTTTTTCATCTTCCGTATTCACGTATCTAATCCTCCTTTCTCTATAAGTTATCGTTTTTTACAACCGTTATATGCTATCATTTTCTGTTTGCAACCCTCTGATATCAAATTGAAGTTTTTTGATCGATTCCTTAAGCGATTCTGTGCTAATGTTTCGTAATCTCTGATAGAACCATTAAAACCGCCTTCAATAATCCAATTGTTGCTAAGTAACTGGGATCAGGCAACTTTGTTTTCCAGTAGATATTGAAAACAGTTTAGTGAATTAGACGGAGTTGATCTCATTTTTGCCTTATGGAAATTTCATATTCATGCAGCTGCTCATAACTAGTTAATGGAATAATTCACTAGAAAAATTATTCCGCTTCCTCTTTATGACGCTATGACGCCTTTTTGCAATGATTGCTAGATATTTCCCAATCGACTGTGAAATGCGTAACTGGCTCTGAATATGTTCGCTGACGTTTCGACGTCTTCTTCTTCGTCGGAGCCCGTGATGCGAATCGATGTTGTCTCATTCGGCAGTGCTTCACTGAAGATGATCCGAGTCGGGACGACGACAAAGACATCACATCGAGAAGACGACCAACTGTAGATAATCGATTCGAATGATCAGCTCTGATGAAGACGAAGATCGGACGTTAGCGAACAAAGCTCGTGTTAGCTTAACATTCCAAAGAGGCAGTGATTATTACTACCGAGGCAAAACCCCGTTAATTCCGAAAAATAATGTTCTTGTGTCAGAACATTTACGCTTATAAAAGCTGGGTCGAAAGAAAACGTTCCACCTTCAGAGAATTCCCCGCCCACCAGACGAATAAAAGCTTCGCCATTTGTTTTGTGAACTCATTCGTGCTTTGCTGTTTGGTCTTTTTCCGCTTCTTTCTTTATACGATTGCTAAAAGCCTGATTACGCTTAAATGGAAGCATTCACCTTTACGTATTATTGATATGTATTCAAGTTAAAAGAGCGTGTGTAGTGCTGTGTAGTGCATTTGTTAGAGGTGCTTTGCAAAACAAATGTGGTTCTTGACATGACAACGAGCCCTTGGCAAACCAAGCCCCCTTCTTCATTAGGTTAGAAAACTGATTCCAAATTTGTTTGAGAGCTAAAAAAAACATTGAGCTGGTGCATCGGTCGATCTTAGCAAGTTATTGCGTAGGCTAAAACGTGCATTCAATCAGCTCTGTGATTGTACGAATGGAGTTGAATGGATGGCACTTCCTTTAATGACTGGTCTACGACGAAAACTTTTTTCCACTGTTTATTATTGCTCTCCTGGCTGTAGTATCAAATAAGTGTTTTAATGCTCTCACACTAGTCTAGTGCACATTTTCAGACTTCGTAGACGAGAACTACTTGCTAGGCTAAATCAGCGGCTGTGTTTTTTGAAATATTAAGGTCCAGTTCAATTCTAACTTCCATTGGACATCGATATAGATAAATTTTTTTGGCTCACTAAACTTTGTTACAGCATCGGTAGAGATAACCAATATTTTGGTTGATTGATAAACCTACACGAGGTTCTTATGAATCCTTAATCTGGGTGACGTTTCGCTGGTTTCGGCTTCATCACAGCGACGACGAATCAAGGCGACTGTATACCGCCGTCGCTTCATCGTGCGGCTCGACTTTTCTAACTGTGGTATGCAGACGAATCGAGTAGTGTGAAGCACTGTATGAAAGAAGTAGTGCTATCCAACACAGCCCTCTTATAAAGAACTGCACCTGAGCTGGAGTCACCTAACCTCACCCAGCAGTTCTCCAGCATGTAGCACAGCCCTTGGGAGACTGCAAAGTGAAGTGATTTCGTTCTTCGGTGAGAGCCCATTCTACAGCAGCACGATCAGTGTTAGCTACTACGTAACTATGCACCCCTTCAATGTTGACTTGCGCTCAATTCCGACTTGGTCAGCCGAAAGTTTAGCCGTATAAAAGATTTATAACATCCTCGTGTATACTCATCAATATATCAGAAAAAGGTGTGCTATCATTTCTCCTTTGTTTATTTATTTGTTTTTTTGTTCTACCGCTCTCCACCTTGTCCCTTATTCATCTCGACCTTCCCATCATTGTATATTTATTTCCAACTGTCTTATTTTCTCGCTCCGTTATATCTCCGACTTACTAGGTAACTAATTTTAAATTGTCCACTGGGATAATATCGTAGTTGGCTTTCATATTCATACGACTTATAACCAGCGAAATTCTCTTTTACTATAAAATACGTTTGTAGTTTAAAAAAACCGTTTTTCTTCTAGAAATGAACGGTGTAAACATGAACGGTTCGCAGGTGAGTTATGGTTTACCCATTGATCGATTTTCTTTACGCGATATTTCCACCACTAAACCACACTAAGGGATAACCTATGAGAATCACAATCGTCATGATAACAATTTAGTCGAGCGATGACAAATCTTCGCCAATGTGAATGAGCAGGCGGTTTTCTATTATGATGACAGAAAAGGCTATAGGTAAGGCACATCGGAAAGCCAGAAAAGGCAACAAATTTCTCGAAAAGCACAATGTACACTAGACGCTCTTACTAGCGACATAGAACAAGCAACCAAACGCGGGAAGCTGGAGAGCTACGTGCACCATACATTTTTCTTAGAGAAGCTACCGATAAACTAATGGATCCAAAATTATGTGTTCGCGTTTTCAAAGTTAACGGTCATCCCACCAATCTCTTTCGCATTAAAACATAGGACCACATCTTTACCCCATCGACAATCCTACGGACTACACACAGTTCTCGAACATCTGCTAAATTGTAGTCGGCACATAAATCAATTCCCGAAAAAAAGTTCAAATCTTTGGGGCAATACATATGAAAATCTAAGCATACATAGGTCGATTGTTAAGCTAACGCAAGGTTGATAAAGTTGTTTATTCCGCCAACGTTTCGACTCTCCGTCTTTATCAGAGCCGATGAGGTTAAATGACTGTCGGTTTATAAATTACGTTAATCACATAAATTACATTAACTTCTAAAACACATGGAACGATTAAGAAGTCAACACTTCCAGTGTTTTCATAAAATTTGTTGTTTTTCTTTGTTTCAATTTTTCCACCCAACTACTTATCGTTATAATTGAAGGTTGATGACCCCGAAATCGAAATCTTTGTTGCAACGATAAATAGCTACATTTCTGGGACACTTTCATTGGTAGGAAACATCCTGGTTAGTTTACCTCATTAGTTTACGTTTCTCAGGTTAACACTTAGAGTACGAAATAAGTAAACTTACGCTCATTAATGGAGGAATTTGGCCGATGTGAGTTTCCTTCAACCCATAGCGAGTACGATGAAATATTGAGCATCAAATAGACAAGGCTCTCATACAGATCCAGGCGCATTCTTCGAAGTATTGATCCAATTTCTGATAGTATAATTTAAGTCATATAAATGAATTGGTATAGCTTGCTCTTTGACTATTCATAAACACTTGACAATTCAACACCTTATACACTAGATTGTCCGAAAATTAATGTTGGATTTGTAGTTTGATTTCTCTTGTATATGTTTTAGCAATGGTTTTTCTGGACGTTGCACAGTTATTTCTTACTTCGAAGTTCGTTCTATGAATTTTTACAGTCTTTAGTTTGACTACAGCAAAAAGTTGTATCCTTGACAAGAATTTAAAAGTTAGAATTCCGGATATCAAAACAACTGTTTCGATAAAATCTAATTCTACGAATTCAAACTCAGAATTAGTGCAGACTAGCTGTTCGAAACATTGGTGGAGTATTGGGAAATGAAAGTGTAGTATAGCGCCAGTTGTGACATTGGTTTTACAATTTTCATCGTAGCGAATTCGACCTTCAAAGTGAGTAACGTCAGAGAGGTCCTTCTGCTACGGACGATCGCAATTTTAATGCTTTCCTCTAAAGAAACGCACATGTAACTGTTCGACGATTTGCCGAACTCACTGTCAGCTTTCTAACTGAATCGGAGCATCTAAAGAAGACTGGAAAGTCGAAGACGATTAAAAAATGTGATCACACGAACTGAGTGACTTTCAAAGAAGTCGCCGTTTTACTCTTCCTCGTTTTCAAAATGTGCAGGTTTTAATGATTTTTACTCTAATCAGCAAACTCTAGATATTCCACTTCAAATACACAGGCTGAAATTGGACAATGATTTTCGAAGAACCTTATGATATTCGCTGGCAATTTCCTAGGTCGCTTTGCCTGGCTAACGCAAAACGACATTGTCTTAAATTTCCTGCCACTTCGACTGCGCTGATCTACGTGTCGACGTCAGCTATCGTTTTCTCTATGAACTGCGTGCTTTCATGTCCAGTGAGTTTTCTTACTTATTAACAAAGGAAGAATAGCATTAGTAATCTGGTCAGCTTCTAAGAGGGAAGAATATTTATCGTGGAAGAAATCCTTTATTCATTAACTGGAATTTATTTTTGTCATTTTCTTATTCAACACCGAGCACTTCTATTATTAGTTACAAATTAAAAGATAGTGCGGTCGGCGTTGGTCAACTCCTTACGTTACGTCATGTATTCCACTCCATTACCAGGATCGTAGAAATGATTAACTGCATAGTTGCCCTATACAATGACTTCCTGCTGCCTACCTATGTATGATGTCCATGTTTTCATATTCCCTGTCTACGATAGTGCTAATTTGCCAACTTCGAGGGGTATGAGAGTTCGAGAATACGACGAAGAATTAAGCCAAAGGTGTTGTGTGCCTTACACAACACCTCCAGTCCCCTGCACTTAAGGTGCCCTTCACCTGTTATTATTGCTATTACTATTATTACTATTATCATTGTTATTGTTATTACTGTTACTATTCTTGCAAGCGCTTTCCTTATACCTCTAATTAACAGTTACATGTTGACAGTGAAAAAACTCAACGAAAACGATATTTCTCATTCTCACAGCTTGAGTGAATCAAAAGGCAATCATCATTCTTAGTAACATTTCCCTCTTTTCTTTTTTCCCACTGTATATACTGTTTTAGTAGAATACGTTATTCCGGAACAAGTGAGGTTTTGTCGTCAATAAATTTAATCAAGTCGGAAAAATCTAAACATTTAAGCTTCTGCACTTCTTTAGAAAATTCATAAGCTTGTTCATAGAGGTGTTTTAAAAATTAGGAACATACTCCCACTACCAACGTTTTGTTAATCTCGGCATTAATCGAACAATTCTTTATACTCTTGTTTAACAAACACAAAGTGTTATTTTATTTCTTTATTTACTGACCTTTCGGCGGATTTGTCCTTCCTCAGAACCTGCAAAGGTCGAGTTGACCGCAATCTACCCAGCCAAACATCTCCATAACCGAACAGAGAAAATGCTAAACCAAAAATTTTAATAACACTGAACATAGAATAACTTCTTCGCACTTCGCATTTTCTTTGTTTGATTATGGAGTTTGGCTGCGTAGATTGCGGTCAACTTGACCTTCCCACGCTCTGAAGAAGGCGAAATCCGCCGGATCGTCAGCTTGTGTGTAAATAAAGAAATAGTAACACCTCGTATTTGCCAAAGGAGAATATCAGAATTGAGAAAATACTATTCCTTTGCACTGACCGCAATACCATGTTGTATTGGTTCCAGCAGTTTTTGCACTCGTCACTATCTTATTTACTTGGATAGTCGGACGGTCCGTCTTCACAAGTTGTGCGGACCCTAGCACATTTGCCATTCTTTTCTTTCTCTCGCAAACGTCGTCCGTGGCAGTGGTTTCATTCGGGCACCGACCCTCACACCGTGATTGGTAGAACAGCTTCAACTACGGCTAAAGTTGATTGAGTAGTACGAATACGTCCGCCCAACGTGTAGGTGGCCGTCCTAAGGGACACTTGCATTCTCGTGGGGTCCACTCTACAGTTTTTGTCGTCTATCTGTCGTCCGTTCTTCCGATTATGTGAGCGGCCCATCTGTGTATCGTTATCGATGTATATTCTCCTGGATCTCGAAGATATGCCAGATTTCGAAGATCAGAGCTTCGTATTTTGCGTAGATATTGAGCGTGCAGGTCATATTTTAGAAGACTTCGCTCAAGCGCTCTGTGAGTGGTGCAGAGTATCTTGACGTGGTTGAAGTATCAGCCCACGTCTCTGCAGCAGAACAGAGCATTGAGAGGACCGTTGAGTCGAAAAGGTAAGCGTGGATTTCCGGGTACTTCAGTTCGTCAATGGCTTCTTTGAGAGGTCCGAGTGCAGCCCAAGCTGATCTACTTCTCCTGTAAAATTTCCCCTTCATATTGTTTTCCATGTTCTTTGATCGCCCATGGCATACATGATGGTCTCTGCAATTAGGGAGCCAGTCAGTCCAATTTGTTCGGCTTTTTTTTGGGTTTTCATGAACTGGGTCCTCTTCCGATTTATGCGTAGTCGGATCGTTTTTCCCATTTCGTTGAGCCACTATCTCCCTCCATAATCCACGAACGTCTTTAGAGTTCCTTAGTGGTTCGATTGCTGCTTGAGGATTCCGATTTTGGTCCTACTAAGGTAGTTTTGTGATGATTGTTGTTCATTCTGCCTCGAACCCGGGAGGGGGATTGTGACGCAGTGGATAGGTGCGCTCTGCAATATACATACGATCGATCCAAATCACCTGGTCCACCAAGCCTTCTATCCCTTTGGATTCGGCAAATTGATACAAGGCCTGTGAAGGATAGCAGCACTGACTGATGGATCGATAGACCGCATCGAGTAGTTAGGTAGTGGAGATATTCACTCAATCACCTCTAACGATGCTTGATGAAGTCGAATGCATGGCGCATCCCTCAGAGATTGATCAACGCCAAGAGCTACCATATCTTTTGTTTTTTATCTGTCTTGAAGCAAGCAATAGGGGGGGAGCCGGCTACATAAAGGATACCGATGGATTCAATGGCTATTTCGACACCGTTAAGGCAAGCTATACCCCCAAATCACCCCCTTCCGAGTAAGAAGGCCAGCAGCAGACTAGTCCACTGTTCAGGACTAGTCCGCTTCCTCCAGGGTGCACTCCACGTGGGACCACTTTACACAGGCTATCTCAGGACGCTGGGAAGAATCGAGTGGACCACCATTCAACGAGATTCATAAGTAAGATTGTAATTCCTAGGCAATAGCCACATCACACACAAAAAGTTTAAGACTTTCGTGGATGATGCATGAGCGGAAAAAGAATGGAATACATTTGCTGTGATCCGCACAGAAGAATTTCTATTGGGTCATGCAAAATGCAGTAAAAAACAGAAGGAAATTCACTACCACTAATTCGAACTTTAAGGTGATTCATATACATTCGAATGAGCTGCTTATAATCAACAACGGAATTCTGAAGAGTGTATCGTTTGGACGAATATCATTGTGCATTTTTGCGTTCTTCATTCTTTATTCTGCTTTGAATTCTGCTACGTCACTTTTTTCTGAAGTACATGATTATTTGCCGGTGAGTTTACTATGTTTTCATCATTCGTGGAATGCTTTCTATATTCGCTTTGAAACAAGCAAACTGCGAAGATAGGCGAACGGTGAGCATTTGATCTTGCTTATAAAACCTTTGAATCGGGGTAATATAATACATTGATGTTGTCTTCAGATAAGGACTAAGGAGACTACATAAAAAATAATAAAACTTCAAAAGTAAATGGGTTAAAATGATTAATTAAAGACAAGATGTTAGGCCTCCATGGAGTCCTGGAAGGATTTGCAATGCAATGAGAAACCCCGTAGAATACCGTAGTTCGATAGTTGTTTGCCAATACCGATTAATCACCATTTCGAGATAACATGCTCGATTTCGTATGAATGTGACATGCGGGTCGTTTCGTTGTTTCCACGGAACAAACTTAAAGTTTTGGTACCTTATTTCATTGAGAAGCTAACACGAGGTTGTTGCCACATATTCACTCGGCCAACGTTTCGACGTTTTCGTCTTCTTCATGCTCGCGATGATCAAATTCGGTGATCCACAGTCGTTCGTCTTCTCCATGTGGTGTCTCCGTCGTCGTATTAAGTTGGATCTTCTGCAGTGTAGCACCGCTCGGATGAGGAAACCGCACCTGGCAGTGCTCCTTACAAAACGGTTGTCGCCCGGTAACGTTCCAACGTTTTCATCTTCCTCAGAGCGGATGATCCAAAGTCGTCTTCGCCTTCTCGATGTGGTGTTTTCGTCGTCGCACCGAGCCGGATCTTCTTCAGTGGAGAATCGCTTAAAATTTGAGTGACCCTTTACTTGTATCAGACAGATACAGAATACGACTAATGAGTGTTTACATCACACATATTATGTTCCCATCACCGGAGATGGAAACATTCTATTGTCGGTGTAAAGAGCGTCAAAGTATGATTTTCCTAAGTGTTATAGAGAAGATTCTCTTTGTGATGTTTACACTACACATGCGAGATAGAAACATTGTACAGTTGTGTAAGGAGTGCACAACTGTAATTTGTCTTAATAGACAAGGAAGATACTCTACGTGGTCGAGAGACTTCTTGATATGGCAATGAATTCAAATCATCGTAGAGATGCTTGAATGCATATTTGGGCTGCACACTAACAAGCGGCACATTAGAAACGCATCACGTAGGTGTTTTTTATTTTCCGATACAGGTCCAGGGCCAATTTTTCCTACCTCGAAGGGATGGAGACTTCTGCATAGCTCGAGATGCCGGGATCGAAGACCAGCTGTATGGTAAGGGGCTTTAAATACAGCTTTACTAGCGCGCACGATAAAAGGTTAAAGGATAAAGTTCTCGGCGTGGATCAATCCCTGAGAGATGCGCCACACATTCGACTTCATTAAGCATCGCTGGAAATGATCGAGTGCATATCTGGCGTTTACAATGAATCGCCGTGGCTTACCGATGTATCGAGCCAGTGCTGCTATGCTTCGAGACTGGTCTGATACCAATTTGCTGACCACGGAGAGATGGAAGACTTGGTAGGCCATGGTCGCGAAAATCGATCCCATGTGCATCGCATGACGCCTCCGACCACTGCACTACACGCGCTTACAGGTGTATGTTAAGGGGGCTTTAAATACAGCGTTACAAGCGCGCACGATAAGTTGTAAAAAACTAAGAATCAATGGATATGAATACTCTGTTTCTTTCCACAGATTCAACGAATACACCGGTTACGAGACAGTCTGTTAAGTACTATCTTTTTATATTTCATAACGAATCTACGAACATCATTAGTATTAAAACAGTGGAAAAATTCAAAAAACCTAATGTTCCAATTTTTAGCTTTAAAAATGACAAACTCGGTTAGCCCTGATGGTTTTATTTTCTAATCATTAAACGTAGGACTTCACTTTTATTCGAAGTATCTCGAAGTTTTTCTAAGTAATTGGCAGGGGTCCAGTTCCCTTGCAATAGAATGTTGAATTGTTCGGATCCTCGAGGGTTATCGTACCAGCACCAGCACACGACTCGTTTGAGTTCATTCAATTACAGCGGTTTATTTTATCATTTTAACTAGTATAATCATTCCTTATTATTCCGATGATTTTGTATTTAGGAACCATCTAGTGTACATCAAAGAGTTACATGCAATATATGGTTTTCTGTGTTTGATAGCGATGATGTGGACGTTGACGTTTGCGTATGCGATGTGGTTTCAACATGGCATCTTCCACGATAATCACAAGCATCCATTAAAAGGTCGCCCGGAGTTATTCGCAGAAACGGTAAACTTCATGCATACTTTAGCCAACGGTTGTACCGTGGAACGGTGTTGAACAGGGTGTTCAAGTGCGTCACACTGTGAAATCACAGCAAGTGTTGGCAAATTTTCGCACGTTGTTAAAATTAGAAATCTATAGGTTTATGTAAAATACAACCATAATGTTGCTGGGATGTTTGCAAAATTCCAGACCGCAGGCGTCTGCAATGGTGAACGCGTAAGCCTACGGAAAGGGTAATGTCGTGTTCCTTTCCCACCGCAGACACCTGCGGTCCGGAGTTTTTGCAGATATCTCAGCAACTTTAACTATATTTACTGCCTACTCCTTTTAACGGCAGCGTGCCTATTGCGAAATATAACTTCAATGATGCTGAGGTATTTGCAAAACTCCGGACCGCAGGTGTCTACGGTGGGGAACGAACGCGCTATTGTCCTTTCCGGGGAGTAACGCGTTCACCACCACACCATGCGAGGTCCTTCTTTTAGAGCTTCAGCTTAACTGGGTTCGTTGGCGATTTGGGCCCCCGCTAACGGGTGATTGCTGATGGCAAAAGATCGATAGAACTAGCTGAGAGACAGGCGGGAAACGAAGGACCCGCATGGTGTGGTGGTGAACGCGTTACTCCCCGGAAAGGACAATAGCGCGTCCGTCCCTCATCGTAGACACCTACGGTCTGGAGTTCTGCAAACATCTCAGCATCACTGAAGTTATCTCAGCAACGTTATGGTTGAATTTCATATAATACCCTGCCGTGAAAAATTTTAGTAGGCAGCAAATAAAAAAACTTAACGTTCTGATTTCTATAGGATAATTTCAGTACTTCTTACCCACAGTAAGTCAATGTCAAAAAAGAACCACAACAAGTAAATCTCTTTGTCTCACGGTGGAAATTCTTCTTTCAATCAACCTGCAGGTTAAAATCCTTCACCTTGCCTAGGACACCATTCTATGGCTGTTTACGGTAAGATGAGCTTAAACGGTTCATGCTTCCATATCGTGCAAATCTCATCACTTCCTTCGTTTGTTCCTTTATTCTCCAACCATTACTTGTGATGGAACTTAGATCCCAGGCCCGGTTCAACGAAGTATTATGGGAAATAGGAAAGTGTGCCACGATGCCTACGATGTGTTTAGCAAAACAAACTAACCAAGAATACAATGGTACCGTTAATTGGTGCAGAAAGACTAGGAATTTTTTTAATTAGACTACGATTTTCGAACCTAGAAGACTTGTAAGCTAGCTGACACGGGGGTATGATAACCTTTGAAAATATCACCGCATAACGTCAAGAAAAATGGGAATAAGAAAGCGGAACAGAAGACCACGGAAAACTAGTAATATTATGGTAGTAGCGACACTGATAACGTCGAGCTGTTATGACTAGGATCAATATAGGAAGGAGGCAGTGAATTTCCAACAATTTTTTGTCACCGGGTTTTCGTTCCTCCGTTTTTGACGAGATTAAGTTCACACCTGACATTGCTGACCGTGATGATGAATCTCCGCTACTCAAATCTCAATCGTTTACCCAAGAACACTAGAGAATACGTAAAATCACATCTTAACGGTGCTCACTTCGTACAGTGATTCTGATGAATGCGGTAGAAGAACGTCGGAAATTCTCCATTACACCGACGATTTTTCGATACCAAGTACAAGTAAACCGATTTAGGATAAAGGACCACTGACATTATCACTATCACTACTCATTCTTCTATTGATCTGCGCAATAGTTTTTTATGTTATTTTGCTCACATCAGATAACAATAAAAAATCAATGCTTTGCAAGACGACCGTCATAAGAAGCTACAAAAACGGACGTTTCGCCTGCTACTAGTGCAGGTAGGTTCTTTGTATTAATCTACTCTATGGCTTTTCATTTCCTTAAGATTTACACGAAAAGGATACCTGCTATTTTAGTACCACTTTACATACGCACATATACATTTAGATATATTCACGTAAATATACACGAAAGTATACGCATACATGCACACGCGCGCACATACGCATGCACCTGCACGCATAGTTAGTCGTGTTACGGTTGTATACACGTACAGGTACAAAAATTGACGTTCCACACACACCACGCATATATATATATATATATATATATATATATACACACATATATATGTACACATCGTGCCTGAGGCGCAGTGGTCGGAGGCGCCCCTGCGACGCACACATGGGATCGATCCCTTCGCCCGTGGCTCACCAAGCCCTCCATCCCTCTGGGGACGGCAAATTGGTACCAGACTTGTCTAAAAGGACAGCAGCACTGGCCCGATACATCGGGAGCCCACCGCGAGTCATTGTGGAGGCCAGATATGCATTCAATCACCTCAAACGATGCTTAACGAAGTCGAATGCATGGCGCATCCCTCAGGGGATTGATCAACACCAAAAGCTTTATCGCTTTTACCTTTTATGCATATATATATATATATATATATATATATATATATATATATATATATATATATATAGACATGGTACGTGCATGCGTGCAGCCACATACCGACGTTCATGAACATACATAAATACATACATAAACTTGTACAAATACACAAACAGATGCATACGTATATATACATCTAATTATTCGCACTTGTGGAGCCACGCCCATATACTTATATACATGCACGTATCCATGTACACCTGCATATGTGCGAGGAGACGCACACATACAAACCCACATAAACACAAATAGAGGCACGCACAAACAAATGCGTGTATATATACATATATGTATATACACGTAAATATGCACACGTATCCTCACATCCATACACATACATGCGAATACATAAGTAGGTGCTTGCAGATACACATGCACATACACCAGCAGCCGCATATATGCACATTTACGTTTATATATATATATATATATATATATATATATATATACATATATAAGTATACATGCGTATATATAAGCATATACATATATTTATACATGTTAGTATGAACACACGTACATACACACACCCACTGTGGGTTTCCAGAAAGCTGGTAAAGGTAAAGATAAAGAATAAAAAGGATAAAGCTCTCGACGTTGATAAATCCCTGAGGGATGCGTCATGCATTCAAATTCATTAAGCATCGTTGGAGGCGACCTACCGATGTATCGAGCCAGTGCTGCTATCCTCCCAGACAGTCATTGATACTATTTTGCCGACCCCGGAAGGATGGAAGGCTTGCTGGACCATGGGAGCGAGACCTATTCCAAGTGTGTGTTGCAGGGCGCCTCCGACCACTACGCCACGCGCGCCCTAAAGCTATAGATATAGTGAAGAATTGTGATTTGTGGCTGTAAATGTGCATTGAGAATTGGACTTCAGTTATACCTAGACAGCAATGAAGTGAACGAAATTTCTTTTTTTCTACAATAGTATCTTACATAGTAATGAATGAATGTAAGGAAAATTCCATAGAGTCGTTAACCCTATGCGACTCTGAGCGGTTGCTCTTCATCGGTGGAAGACAGGTGAAAAAAAGCGGCTCTGAAGAAGGCGATTCTGCCGAAACATCAGCTAGGGTTGTGTTATATGTGTGTTATTGTATGGAAGTAAGCGTATGCTGTTCAACAACCTCGTGATCGCTGAGACAGAAAACGACGAATTTATAATCGAATGCCGAGGTTAATAGAAAGTCGATCTTGGGAACTATAAGGAAAATTGTTTTCAGACTGGACTCCCATTCTTACTTCTGCATTTACCTATATTACTAGGATCTGTTCTATCAGCTGACTACATAGCTGATATTGTACTTGATAGCCTGTCGCTACTGTATCCATGGTGAGCTTAACATGTTGAGTATATAAATAGATAGGTTTGAAATATTAAAACTTCTGGGATATCCACAATAAATCACATGAAAATTCGTTTAGAAGACGTTGAAATAAAGGCGAGGAAAGGGAAGATGAATAAACATTGTTCGTATTACTTTTCTTAACTATTCAAATGACATAGCTTGACCTAAAATGCGTTCCTACAACCTACAACACTCGAATCATCGTCTCTCTGCCGTCATCCACGAAGATCCTCGGATTAATATACGGGTTCGGCTGCTACTGGTATTTGAGAAGGTTTTCTTTTTCATAAATATCATTTATTCGGCTAACGTTCCCACGTGTTCGTCCTCTCTAACTATTTTCTCTTTGCCTTCTATCTTGGTAATATTCAATATTAACACGAAACTATCAGAACATTTACACACGGCTAATGACATAGTATAGTTAGCACACACAGATAGCGCAATGGTAGTGATTCAATTCAATATCCAGTGGACCTGGCTCGACACTTGGACCAGCTAGACCTCTAATCATAAAACCTGACGAATACCTGTGATTAAGATCTGACTAAGTCCTAGAATGGCCAACCCAACATTCCAGGGAAATTAACTTAGGAACTGTTCAATGCAGTCATAGGAGGCAATTCCTCATGCAGAAGCCTATCCCACACGTGGAAATTCCCACTCCGTGCAAACTAAACAAAATATTTGAGTGATGAATCTATTTTACTGCTTATTTTTTGTCAACTTTTTTTATGAGGAGGTTCAGTGTGAGGCACAACAGGAGGGATGCTGAGATAGGAACAGAACCAAAGACCTCAGTTGGCGCTCGTCCCGTCGACTACTCCTACCGGGGGCTCATGTGCTGTCCACCGCACTAACCAAGGCTCACAGGCTCTTTCTCTCTCAGCCAGTTTTTTTTACTTTTACCGCCAATCGTTATTCAATACGACTAATCTGGTGAGCAGATGTCGGCACAAAACCCAGTTAGTTTGAAGCTGCTCTCGAAACCACAGCGGCTCAACTTTTATTTTCTGCCTACGTCAGCATCCCTGTCGTTGTGGTTCCCAATGTCTTGAAAAATTTTTTAACCGGTGAATTATTCACATGAATATGAAGTGCTTGAGCAGGAAAACCTAGTAGAAACCGTTTAAAACTATTTTTTATACACTTGCAGGTACCCTGCTTGCATTCCATTTGTCGTTTTTGTGGAATTTAAGAATAACGGTTGCATCGATTTTTACGATGGTCACACCACAAACAAAGCATGAGGCGACTGTACAGTTGTGTACTGAACGCCGCCGCACGATCAATTATTGACTTGTCATACTCACCCGATACGGTACCGCGAATTGTGGATTTCGAAATCTCATCTACATATTGTGTTATTATTACTGTTTTTTTTATAGGCACACGACATCTCGTTGAATTAACGCCATTCGGGTAGCCCATTAACAGTATCCGAGAACTGAAGCCTTGAAATCAGCACGTACTCTATTGCGCTTATTCGTGTTTGGCGCCAACATAGAACTACGCCTAATTATTTGCTGAGCCCAGTGTGCCTTGAGCTCAATGCACGCTGTCTTCTTCGTTACCATCTATTCATTTATAGCAGTCTGAACTTTTCTTGAGTCATTCTTTCATCTGCACAGTAGTATTATTTAAAGCTGTGAGGTCGCACTGTTATATACTCCTATCCGTACACTATGAGAATATTTGCGTTGTTTGTACTAGCATGGTCACAAATGATCAAACAGTGGACTCAACTGAAGCTGGCCGTTGTTTCTCGAGTGATTTTTCCATATTTAAGAGATGATTCTTGTTGTTCAAAATGGCACACTGAAGGGTTGCAGGTTTTATCACACTGCATCACTTTGTATTATCGTTGATTTCTAGTTCATAGACTGGTTATGATTGTACAAGCAAAATATCTGTCATCTGAAAAGTTTCATTCATTTAAAATCCTTATTAGCAGGTGCAACAACTAACACCTGTGTGATTTGCAATGAGAGTCGCCATCTGTACAATGTAGCGTTTTTCCTTCTCGGAATGGGTGCAATCACAGCTAACCATTCAGAATTTTCACAGCAGCCATTGGGAATTTCTTCAGAAACGATGTTAAACTTCGCCGTACTTCCCAGCTCACTTCTGCGCAGATTTTTGGCCAAATCTACTCCCAGGATGCTACTTAAAGGTGCTCAAGTACACCATTAGGATCAATATCTCTATAGCATAAGATTACAGCTCCTCAGCCTCCAAATCCACACAAGTCTCTCAGGGAAAGTGTGCCGACGCTTTTGGAACACATCTACACGATCGATGAGCAGCCACGGAAGTGTCGTTGTGTATAGTAATGTAACGATTATCAAAAAATATTTACAGCAGCTGTCGAACTTTGTCCTAATCCTTCGCTAACAGGAATTTGGAGAAAGAAGTATCTTACAGTACGTTGAAGGAATCGATTACTAGATTCCTATGCAAAAAATTGTAACTATCTGAAGCAGAAAAAAAACCACACTTTAGATAAATAACATCTCTTTATTGGTCAGTTGTTAATTTCTTACATCAATAAATAGCAAAAAATTTCTCATGCTTTAATTTTAACTGAAGACAGGAAGAGAAAGAGTTACGAGCATTGGAAGGATTGTCCTTGTTAAGCAATATATGGTGGTTTGCAGAAAATCAAAAAAGGAAAAGAGCAGTCTCGATCCCTGCCATCACTCTGCAAGAATTCAATGCTATGGCCTTTTCTATTTAAAACTAGATTTATGAAACACAGATCAACTTTCCAAGTGTGGACAATTACAGAAGTAATACAATCACTATGATGTTGAAATATGTGCAAAACCCGGACCTCAGGCCAAATTCGAAGCTGCGATTACGAAATCTGTCGTTTTCTTTCTCAGCAAACGCGAGGTTGTTAAACAGCATACGTTTACTTCCGGGCGCGTATAGCGCTGTGGTCGGAGGCGCCCTGCAACACACATGTGGAGTCGATCCCCGCGCCCATGGCCCACCAAACCATCCATCCCTCCGAGGTCGGCAAATTGCTACCAGACTTATTTGGGAGGATAGCAGCACTGGCTCGATACATCGGTAGGCCACCACGAGTCATTGTAAAGATCAGATATGCATTCAATCACCTCCAACGATGCTTAATGAAGTCGAGTGCATAGCGCATCCCTCAGGTGATTGATCAACGCCGAGAGTTTTTTTATCGTTTTCCGCTTACTTCCATACAGTAACACACATACAACACAACCGTAGCCGACGTTTCGGCAGAATCGCCTTCTTCAGAGCCTGGAAGGGTATGTTGATATGTAACTTACTAGGTCAAACGTTTCAAGAGCACAAACAGAAATATAAAAATCTGAACGATGACTACAAGATCTACGGCTTCTCGAAAACATACCGCTTTTTTCTCACCTGTCTTCCACCGAAGAAGAACAGCCGCTCGGAGTCGCATATGGTTGACGACTGCACCTCCCACAACAATATATCGGTACGAAGGTACGGGGCGAGATCATATGTGATCTCGGGGCATTCCCTCCCAGCTATTTGTATTCCTTTTATTGTAGGATTTTTTGCATTTATCCAAAAGGCCTCGAAGAGTTTGCTTGTTGGTGTTCTTGGATCCCGTGCGAGGATAGCGACTTTTATATCAAAATCGTCTTCGCTATGCTTTTGTATTCTATGAGTCCCTAGTGGCGTGCCTTGTCTTGCTTTTCGTTTACCATCTAGGTGTTCTTTTGTGCGGATACACAAAGGTCTGCCTGTTTCGCCAATATATTCGTCTTCGCAAGCACCACAAGAGATCAGGTATATCGTGCCTGAACTGAGCGATATTCTTTCCCCTCCACTGCCTGAAAGACCGAATCGTGCCAACTTCATCAAACGAAAACGACTACACGATGTATGCGGCCTACCAAAGGACTGCCAACAAGTACTGGACATCGAAACGCTACTACTATGCGCCTATCTTGGATATAATTAAGAGAACATGTACGCGCAAGTGAAGAGGTGCAAGTAGAAGGAATCTTCAGGAATGTTCAGTACTCTTCTCTTTGGAGGAGAATAATGGGTGGCTCAATTTTTGATTTGCGATTCTTTCAGGTTGAATGCTAAAGTAGCCATAAGCAGAAAATTTCAAAATTTACTAGATCATTCGCACAAACCAGCTCCAATTAAACAAAGCAAGAACGTTTACGAAAGTATTAGCAGTGATAGTGTGGTCGATAACGCGCCAGAAAAGTCAAGGGTTACCGTGTTAGGGAGGCATAACTCTCCCCATTGACGCGCCCTCGTTATTAGAATTGGGTCCAAATTTCTCACCGGCGCAACCCACTTATCAAGAAACCTTTCGTGAGGGTCGCATGCAGCCTGCAGAAGTTCAGGATCGACTTTGCAGTAACGCTAGAATTGAGACACGAAACAAAAAGGAACAGCGAGAAGTAGGGGGTATTACCACCACCTCCTTTTCTTCGATCGTTCTTCAGACAGACCCAAACGACGAAGTAGACATCAAATTTCGCATATTTTCGAATGAAACTCTCAAAATTTTTAGTCACTATCGCGCCAGAAAATTTAGTCCCAACCTTACAGCAGTGCAAAAATCTGTTATGCGACAGGTTCGAGAGTTAATAGAATCAAAGACTGTTAAACTGTCAGTTAATGATAAGGGTGGAGAGTTTGTAGTATTTCCATTGAGCTCAACGAAGTAGTGAAATGAAGAAGACTGCAAATAAATCGGAGAAAGCGAGATGGCAAATATAGATGGATTATTCTCCTCTTGCGCTGAAATGGGGCAGGCAACTGTCGCCTGTGGTGACTTTGCGAAAGCCGTGTAAACGTTGGCTTATGTACCACTGTAAATCGACTATCATTCAAGCTCGGCATAAATGAACAGTATAACTTGATTCAATAATAAGTTAACACGAAGCTACACATTTATTTAGCTGATGTTTCGACGTCTTCGTCTTCTTCAGAGCCTGTATTCCGAAAAAAAGCTAAAGATGAAATGCAAAATAGGTGCGAACAACACCAACTGGGGGCGCTACCCATAGCACCATTTCCTCAGCCGTTCCTTAGACAACAAGAGCCCAGGAATGAAGTTGATGTTAAATTTCGGATGTTTACGAATGAAATTTTCAAAGTCCTTAATCACTATGGCGCAAAAGATACAGCTGCAACCTCACTGAAGTGCAAAAAACATGGTATGCGAGAGGTACGAGAGCTGATAAGATTGAAAAACATAAGACTATCCGTTAGTGAAAAGGGTGGAGAGATTGTGGTAGTTCTCCATCAGTTAGATGTTGAGATAACGGAAAAGCATCTTGAAGATGCTTCACTTTATCGCCCGTCATCTGAGAAAGAGTTTAAAAGTAAATACCAAAAATTGGACCACGAATGGGTCAAAATGGCAAGGACTGCTGGCTTAAAACCATCAGTTATCTCTCAACTAAAAAGTTGACTTACCAACATGTTCCGTCTTGCACTTGCTTATAAAAACTCATAAGCTAGTATCCAGCGATGACCTTGCGTCTACCGATGCATCATTGCTTAAGGTTAGACCTATAATTAACTGTATAGACGGGCAAACAGGATAACGTGGTTTTCAACCCTAATATTTACCCAGTTGGTGAAAAGCATTCCAGTCCACCTCATGAATACCCAGATGTTTCTGGACCGTCTACCTACTGCGCGTCCAAACAGCACGTAAGTGATGGAGTCTTTCGACGTTACCGCCCTTTATACAAACGCGTCGAATGACTCCGCAATGCAAGCCATATTCGAACTCCCTATAGAACACGGAAGAGAAATAAAGATGTATGGATTCAAGATAGGGCAGTTGATGGCACTCTTGAAAGAATGCTTGAGCTGCTCAATCTTCAGATGGTCCGGAAGTTACTACGCTCAAATAAGAGGGTTGACAATGGGACAGCGACTTGCACCAAGTCTTGCCATTGCATTTCTGTCTAAGTTGGAAGCACCAGTGACCGATCTCAGGCCGTTTCTCTACTGTAGATATATAGATGACTGTTTTGTCCTTTGCTCAACACAAGAGGAAATAGACAAATGTTTCGAGTTGTTGAACGAACAGTCAGAGTACATCAAGTTCACCCGAGAGAAACCGAAAGAAAATTGGCTTCCGTTCCTGAACGCCCAAATTAACCTGTCAGAAAATGGCTACATTACGAAGTGGTACCAAAGTCGAAATAGTAAAAACATCTTGGTTCATTACCTCTCCTCTCACCCCTTTCACACGAAAAGGGCGCTTGTAAGAAACATGTTTTGAACAGCAACCAACGTGTGCACAGGAAGAGAGCAGAGAGAGGAGTCCTGGAACTTGGCACGGCAAATAGCCATTTCTAATGGCTACGAAACTGCAGCTCGTGATAGGTGTATGGGAAATCCTAGGCTCCTAAATGACAACTATAGCGATAAAAAAGGTCCCGTTTATCCTACCCTTCATCTCAAATGATGTAAGTGCAGCTATAAAATGCTGCTTGAGAAGAGCGGGTCTAAAGAATTTGGTAAACGTAGTTGAAATACCACCGAGTACTCTTAGGCGCCAGCTGGTTCGTAACCACCTCTATGTGAAACGCAAAATTGCATAATATGCCCTAATGGTAGAGACGGTGATTGCATGAGCTCGGGTACAGTTTATCTGATCTTCTGTAAAGCATGCGTAGATGAATACATTGGCGAAACGGGTAGGCCACACTGTGTCCGCATACAAGAACACCTAGTCGGTAAACGTGGACCAAATACACCACTAGGCACGCATAGGGACCTAGAGACATAACGCAGAGGACTTCGAAGTACGGGTCACGATCCTCGCACGGGAATCGCGAACACAAGCGCGCAAAACTCTCGAGGCGTTCTGGATTAATTCCAGAAATCCGAAAATGAACCGCAATGAAGAATGCCTCATTATCACGCGTGATATTGCGCAATATATAAACCTATTAGTCAGATGAGAAGGGCACATTGCGCTTCCATGTGAATTCTGTGCGGTTGGTCTCCACGCGACATACTCAGTGGAAGACTCATAGAAACCTGTGAGTATGCAAAGAAGCTATTTTGTGTTCAATGTGATTGAAATTTTGGTTGAACATTTTCTCTGTTTGGTTATGGAGGTGTTTGGCCGAACAGATTGCTGTGAACTTGACCTTTCCAGGCTCTGAGAAAGGCGAAATCCGCCGAAACGTCAGCTTGTTGAACAAAGAATAAAAAAAATAACAACTCGTGTTTGCTCAACCAACAAGAATACGAAGAATTACTTGATCAATGCCGAGGTTAATAGAAAGTCGGACGTGGGACCTGTATTTTGAGTCGATGGTCCACAGTCGTTCGTCTTCTAGATGTCGTGTCTCTGTCGTTGTGTTGAGTTGTATAGGATACTATGATTCATAGTTGTTCGTACTTCCCTACGCAATGCGTGCAAGAAGCTTTCATACTGCAGAACTTTGCTATGATTTGAGATTCGGTCCGTTTAAATTAGCTAACAAATACGGAGACTCTTACTTTACATGATTGTTGGAGTCGACCACCCTTAAAAAGTGAGCGTGCCTGCATGCTTCATATTTGACTCATATTTTTCTTGTTACATAAATGTTTTCCTTAGTTTATCAAGACACCAAGAAGCGACAAAATTACAGCTGACTTTATTCAAGCTGGAAGCTGCAAATTATATGTACTCATTGCAACCCACATAATATGTCACCTTGAAGAGGGGGAAATACCAGATCATTTGAGGGCGCAGCACGGTATCATCCAACCCAAAAAGGGTGGCCGAATAGATGTCATTAACAACGCTCGAGTATGTTCTCGAATAGACACTACAAGTTGTTCACGAAAATTATCAATGCACATTTTAAGGATGTTGTACGAGGCACAGCTGGGCAAACAGGAATCCGATACGGATTCTGTTGTACGGGCGTCATCAAAAAACGTGTCATGGGCACGGATTACAGTAGTCTGTTGGGTTAGAAGATAATGGATAATAGGCGAAAAGGTCATATGTACTGGCACGAAATTCTGCCAAACCTTCGTTTTGCTAACGATATTCTCACATTTTTTGAGGAGTGCCAGTGATACAGAGACGATGCTTTGTTAAAAGAGGGGAAAAATGATTGGACTGCGCACAAACACGACAGAGATTCAATTTATGAGGAATCCATGAGGCGAAGAAAGACAAGTCTAACTAAATGGCACTCTATTACAGAAACGGCATCGCATGTGGTGGTGTAAATTGGGTATTCGAAGAAAATAGAAAACAACACTCGTAATAGCACAGCTCTGAGGAAGGTGAAATCGCCGAAACGTCAGCCATCGACCAACAACACTAGCAGCAGCAACAACAACAACAACAACAACAACAACAACAACAACAACAACAACAACAAGCAACAACAACAACAACAACAACAACAACAACAACAACAACAACAACAACAACAACAACAACAACAACAACAACAACAACAACAACAACAACAACAACAACAACAACAACAACAACAACAACAACAACAACAACAACAACAACAACAACAACAACAACAACAACAACAACAACAACAACAACAACAACAACAACAACAACAACAACAACAACAACAACAACAACAACAAACAACAACAACAACAACAACAACAACAACAACAACAACAACAACAACAACAACAACAACAACAACAACAACAACAACAACAACAACAACAACAACAACAACAACAACAACAAGCAACAACAACAACAACAACAACAACAACAACAACAACAACAACAACAACAACAACAACAACAACAACAACAACAACAACAACAACAACAACAACAACAACAACAACAACAACAACAACAACAACAACAACAACAACAACAACAACAACAACAACAACAACAACAACAACAACAACAACAACAACAACAACAACAACAACAACAACAACAACAACAACAACAACAACAACAACAACAACAACAACAACAACAACAACAACAACAACAACAACAACAACAACAACAACAACAACAACAACAACAACAACAACAACAACAACAACAACAACAACAACAACAACAACAACAACAACAACAACAACAACAACAACAACAACAACAACAACAACAACAACAACAACAACAACAACAACAACAACAACAACAACAACAACAACAACAACAACAACAACAACAACAACAACAACAACAACAACAACAACAACAACAACAACAACAACAACAACAACAACAACAACAACAACAACAACAACAACAACAACAACAACAACAACAACAACAACAACAACAACAACAACAACAACAACAACAACAACAACAACAACAACAACAACAACAACAACAACAACAACAACAACAACAACAACAACAACAACAACAACAACAACAACAACAACAACAACAACAACAACAACAACAACAACAACAACAACAACAACAACAACAACAACAACAACAACAACAACAACAACAACAACAACAACAACAACAACAACAACAACAACAACAACAACAACAACAACAACAACAACAACAACAACAACAACAACAACAACAACAACAACAACAACAACAACAACAACAACAACAACAACAACAACAACAACAACAACAACAACAACAACAACAACAACAACAACAACAACAACAACAACAACAACAACAACAACAACAACAACAACAACAACAACAACAACAACAACAACAACAACAACAACAACAGCGAACACCTATACCAACCTAGCACCGGCTCAAAAAGATCATTTTATAAGGTCGTATAAAATAATATATCAATTATTTATGGCGAGGTTTATAGACAACTGGTCTTTTGAGTTATTAAGATGTTAAACATATGAAATAGAGCAGCATAGGGCCGCATTTGGGCTTCTAAAGAAATTACTTACATACCTATAAATAACGGATAGAAACTTCTTTTTCACCTTTTTGACTCAACGCTCCCCAAGCGCGCAGTTATACAACAGACATTCGGGTACTTTAACCATATGGAAAACTTCTCATTAACCACGGGGCGATCGAACAATCTCTTCTGAAATTTAACCGGCGCTCATAGGGCCTAGCTGGAACGTCCAACTTGGATCCTCGAAACTTATCTCATCTGGATCTGAGAGAACATAGATCGATAGCGAAACTTATGTGGGCCGGTCATGAAATAAGAACGGACGCCAGGTGGACGAAAAGGAAAACAACCCAAATGATGGGAGGACAAGTTCACGGCTCACATCAACAACCAGCACTCCGCAGATGGCAAAGATTTCAGAATAACAGAATGAGCTCATATTGGAAGCTGACGACTACAATGGAAGACGAAAGTGCTAGAAAGAAACGAATGGAAGATGTGCTGCCACTCGCACTACCAGTCAAGACGGATCATTTAATTATCCGATCATTCAGGTGAATAGTTCACCGTGACACATTTGTTTAAAAATGTCGTTGGTATTCTGTCATGGAGAAAAATCTTCTAGAAATGGAATGCGTAACAAGGGGGTAGGACTTAAAGAGTAGGGAGCACTCCCAGTATTACTACGATTGTCAGTGCGGTTTTGACTTCTTGTTAGATATAAATGCAAACGGAATAAATGACACAGTTTAAGACTTACGTAGACGCGAATAAAGGGAATTGTGAGAACATAACTTACTCGCAGATTTGCTGTCCTTCGATTATTACTGGTTGTTCGTCACGTTTAGTGTACATGACTTCATATCAATGAACTCCTATGATAGATCTCTTGCGTGATTTTATGGTTGATTCGCTAGCTTGGTCACGTATTTCTTCAGGGTTGATCGTCGGTGGAATCGGGATTGTCCTCCTACACTGATTGAGTTGTACGGTCCAGTCCTTTTTACAAGCCACATCTATCGGAAACTGCATTCCACCTCCTTCCCTATAAATACAGCAGACTGTCTTAAATACTAAGGAAAACACGTTAAGAATTGGCCATTTACAAACGAATGTGCTAAAGGACATTACTTACTTGATACTTGAACGGCACGTCCTCACCAGATGTGCGTGCCCCAGCATAATCACCGTTTTTTGGGGATTTGCTGGTTAAGCCATTGTGATTCCCTGGGATCCCGAGGGACAGCCTGGCCAAAGTCTGCCCCAGGTCGTCACCACTACAGGTAGTCGCAGCCTTGTGGATCAGAGGGAGATTTGCCACCATGCGACTTTGATACCAGGACGGTGGTGGATCCTGGTATTGGTTTACTCTTAGCTAGGTTTTCTGATAGAAACGCCGGACTCCTTCTCGGCTTGGGTGACCCTGCCTAGGGGACGAGCCTCCCCCCGCTGTACATCGCAGAACGCCACCCAGGAACAGCTCTCAGCCACGATGAGGCGGTAAACCGTTGGCAGGCTACAGGACATTAGTATTAATAAATGATCTTCTTGTGCTAATTAATATGAAACTGACCATTCTTTTAAGTTGAGAGTGGTGGATTCATTTATTGGATTAGTTGGAAGAAAGGAGACGAGTTCAGTTTTCTTCGGAATCAGTGAGTGAAAAAATATCGACTCCTATTGGATTACGCTTTTTATATTAGTTCTACTCGTATCTGTTTATGCACCTGCACCTACGACAAACTGTTCGCCTTTACCACCTTCACGATGATGTTGGTTTTCAATTAAAACTGGCAAGGTTTTTTCGAAAAGTTAAGCAGTCGAAAACTTTGGGGTTTTCCAGTTAAGGAAGTGTGGGAAATATATGAATAATGAGTACTGAAAGACTTTGATTTGCTATTCGCTATGTGCAAGCTGAGATAGTACCGAATTCTGTAGGATGGATCGTTCGTTTAAAAAACAGATTATTATCAACGGACAATCATTATCAACAACAACCGTCCTCTATAAAAGAATCTTGCCGAGTGAGTTCGCCTCATTCGAGCGGCGCTCCACTGAAGAAGATTCGACTCGATGCGAAGACGAAGACGCCACATCTAGATGACGAACAACTGTGGCCTGTCCACTCGCATCATCGGCTATGATGAAGACGAAGACGTCGAAACGTTAGCTGATTAAACACTTTTGTCAGCTTTGAATTAGCTCAATAATCAGAGAAAGTATTGAAGAAAAAAAGCTTCGTTTTATTCTAAGGGCAAATGTAAATTCCACTAGTGGTTGAATAATATGGTTCCCCTAAACCTTCAGTCCTCGCTCGTTGTGGCTATATGGTATTTTGGCTGTCGCACTGCAACAAGCAGCAGAAAGTTTCTTACTTGGCGAGGTCTCCAGAGTCACGAAAGGGTTCGACATTTTCATCAAGAGTCCCGTTTAAGAGTAATTGAATGCCAGAAATTATGGCCGCCCTGCTACCGAAGATACAAAATCCCTAGAAGCCACCGTGTCGCAGACTTTGGAAGTGGCTATTTGCCGGCCATTTTCAGGTACTCTTCCTTCTGCTGCCTTCCTATACACATGCTAGTAGCTGATAGAAACGTTTTTTTGTAAAAAACGCATTTTGTGCACGAAAGGTACGTGGAAAAGTAATGTACCAGCGCTCTCCTATCACTGGGCTTACAGTGCCACTTCTTGATATAACTGTTTCCGGCCAACTTTTTGTATGATTGATCTGACATGAGATTGGCTAAAAAAATTTTATTAGGGCAACGTTTCGCTGCCTTCGCCTATTTAAGATCCGCGTTGATCCGAGTCGATGGCCCGAAGCTGGTTGTTTTCGCAATGTGGTTGTTCGTCGTCTCATCGAGTCGAATGGAATGAAGGAAGCACAACTCAAATGGCATACAGAACGGATTTTGGTCGATTTTCGCCAATTCCTTAACATGATCTACTTTGGCTGGACCATGCGTCCGGTAGCAGTTGGCAGTTTACGAGACATGCCGGCAAGCGAGGTGCCGAAAAGGGAATCAATCAGCACCCGTTCTGTATAAAAGGGCATCGCTGAGTAAAGTTAGACATTTGAGCGATGCTTCCTTCTTAGGGCGACAACGAACGTACACATCACAACAATAGCCCACAATGAACATAGACTCGGATCAAAGCTGCTCTGAGAAAGGCGAAGGCGGCGAAACGATAGCCAAATAAAAAATTTTTGCTGCGACCTCATGTTAGCTCAATCATACACTGAAATTGGCTGGACCAGTAGCCATTCTCAATGGCTACGAAACTGTATTTCTTGGGGATAAGTTTAGAGGAAGAAGCATGCTCCCAAATGACAACTCTAGCGAGAATAAGGTTCGGGTTTATCCTTCAATTCAATTTCAAAGAATTAAGTACAGCTATAAGATGTTGACTGAAAAGGACCGGCTTAGAAAAGTCAGTAGCACTAAGTGAAATATCACCGGACGCTCTCATACGCCAGCTAATTCCTAGTCCTCTAATATGATCGTTTGTGCACAACGCAGAGGTGCATAATACGCTCTTGCGGTAGAAACAGTAACTGCATGAGCTCGTGGACGATTCATATGATTTCGTGTAAAACGTGTTTACGAATATGTTGGCGAAACGGGTACACCACTCAGTGTCTGTATAAGACAATAACTAATTCAGTAAACCTGGAGACTCTCAGTACATTCCAATAGGCGAGCATAAAATAAATAAAGGATAAAGCTCTCGGCGTTGATCAATCCCCTGAGGGATACGCCATGCATTCGACTTGGTTAAGTATCGCTGGAGGTGATTGAAAGGATATCTGGCCTTTACAATGACTCGCAGCGGCCTACCGATGTTTCGAGCCAGCGCTGCTATCCTCCCAGACAGGCCTGGTACTAATCTGCCGATCCCGGAGGGATGGAAGGATTGGTGGGTTAGGTGAGCGGGGGATCGCTTCCACGCGTGTGTAGCAGTGGAGCCTCCAACCACTGCGCCACACGCGCCATTTTTTAATAGGCGAGCACAGTGAATAGAGATACAACGGGGGAGATTTTAAGTAGAGTCACTATCCTCGCACAGGAATCTAAAACATCTGTGCGAAAAATTCTTGAAGCATACAAGCATACTGTATGAATTAAATGAAGCTAAAAAATAAATCGTAAAAGAGGGCTGCCTTATGATCACCCCCTGACCTCGCGCCATACATCAGGCTGATATGATCTGGGCCGGATACATTGCGCATTCGTGTAAGACTCTGTGTAAACAACATCCTTCCTTCCAACCACCGATGCATTGATGGCGTTTCTTACCATTATACAAATCATTTACATTTGTTAATTTTTTTTGTCGTTATTATTGGATTAGTTTTTTGTTTATTTAAAAGTCTAGTAGAATGCGCAAAGTCTAACGCAGTGGTAGTGGTGGCCACCATCAGGAGCACAAGTATGGTTCGATACCACCACGTGCCCAGCAAGCCTGTCATCAATCTGAGGTCGGGAAATTGGTACCGGACTGCTCTGGAAAAAGAAAACTCTTTTGCGATTCAAGTGCGAACGCTCTAGTGTGACGATCACAATACTTCATGAAGAACCAATTAGACCGGCATTCAGCAACATTCATAATGAAGGAAAAGTCCTCAAGCTGCAGCTGTACCCAGACACAAAAAGTTGGAAGACCTTCGTGAATTGTATGTGCAAAGATGCGAATCGAATGCAAGAAGTGTTGGCATCCGCATGGGAGATGTGAAAGGACTGGTCGTTTAAAAAAAATGATAGAAGTTTAGATGCCCAATTCTGACGCACACTCTGCGGCAGTATCGAAATGTCTTTAGTGGAAAAATCTTAAGAAGATAAGCGTTGTATATCGAGCTTAATGAGTATTAATGGCTTCCATTAGTTGATTTGAAAACTATATTCTGCTGAACTAACCAACATATTGAATACGTAAGCTTGTATATTGAAGACATCTGTCAAATGGGCTCGACAGGGTTGAGAATTATATCTCCTGAAACAATCCATGTCTCAACGCATGTATAAATGGAAAGACACCTTTGCTCCCCGCTTAAACCACTGTCCGCTACCAAACACGTACTCTCTCGGATTACCGACCGAATACTCACAGAGCAAGGCCTATGAGCACAGATGTTTTAACACTGGATTTTTGAATTCATTTTTGAGTTGTGCAGAGTTTTGAATACGGTTTACATTTCTATTGCGTTCCGAATAGAAAATCCCAGGACCCACCTTCTTTTAACCCCGGTGTTGCTCAATAATGCACTATTTTCCTGATGAGCAAACACGTGGTTGTTATTACAGCAATTATTTATTCACAATGTCTCGGCGTTTTCGCCTTCTTCAGGGCCTCGATGTGTCAAACTTCCACGTAATCCATTTAGCCGAACACCTCCATAACCTCAGAGTATAAAACATAACACAAAAAATTTCATTCGGGTAATGAATAGGCTCTTTTAAACATCAATCGCGAGTTTTTTATCCCATAAATAATCTTGTTTTCTGTGGATTTTAAGCGGCTGCTCCACCTGTCGTCCGTTGTTTCTACTCGAATCTTCTGCGATCCTTCACTATTGGATTTGGCATACATGCTGGTTTTTCGACATGTCATTTCCAACTTAACACCACCGTACTAAAAAACATGGTTTTCACTGGTTACATCTTTTTCGTACAGGACTCTTTTTATCAATACAGAGGTTTTGATATCACCGTTACCTGGTTGTATTCCATGTAGAGGCAATCGCTTATTTTGTTACAATGATTGAAGCAGTGTTCATCAGTCGAGTTTTTTTTTTTGTATACAAGTGTCCAGAGGAAAGGTTGCCATTCAACAGTGAACGATGCTTCTTGGATTGCATTCTGCAAGTATATAGATTGCTTGTTGGTGCCGAGAATGCTGATCCGTCTTGAACGCACTTTAGAGGATTTGAAAAAACTAAAAAGCTTCAAGAAGCCATGAAAGAAAACCCGATTTAAACCACTTCACCCATAAGAATGAAAACTGTTCTTTATGTTTTAATATTGTAAGGAGTGAAATTGCGAATAACGTATGTGCAAACCTGAAAATCGTTTAAAAGAACCACGAAGATTGAGAACCATATGGCTTGACAAGTTCCAAACATGCTCTAAAAAACTGATTATGACATTCTGACTAATGTAAAAGCTTTAATTTCGCAGAAAAAACGACAAAAGGATTTTTAGCCAACCCATACGGCCTTCGTCATTGAGAATGCCAAGATTAGGAGAATTAAAGTTGTGAAACCTTGTTGAAAGGATAGACTCAAGCAGGGTTGTTACAAATATTAGAAATTAAGGTATTTAGACTCAAGCAAGAGACTAACCATTTGAGGCAACTCACAATTTCGGAGGTGGTCCTCAACACAGAATTTCACCGAGGACAGTACCATAACTAGATAGACCATATTATAGTAAATATAACGTTTTCCATCACCAATGCCGCAGTAGTCTCAAAAATTTTACACAGAATCTGATTATCGCATCTTTTTCAAAAATTTGCTTTCATTGTGGGGAAGAGAAAAAACCTCAGAGATCAAGAAGCAGAGCCCCCAAAATCGTCTTAAATTTGTGCTAATTTAGGATACTAGTCGGTTCTATGTTAGATGACGTTATCGACGTTACTAAAGGATATGGCGGCCTTCTTAGCCAACAACTTCGCAGTAGTGTTAAACAAACCCGATAGTCCAGTCGAACTGTCATCACGACATGCCTTTCCCCTAAACGCTCACCTTGATAAGCGCAGTATGAACCACAGTCATTCATACACTTAAGTCCGAACTAGCATCGCTCCACGTAATAGCAATAAAACATCTTACGGATAGAACGTAATAGCAGTGGTGCTGGTCAGAGTTGCAGAAAGGCCTCAGAGAGATTTTGGCAAATGCAGGTTGCTTGACTGGTTACACAGTACCTATCAGATTTCAAAGCTTTCTGGTAATTGAAAAAGCAGAAAAACCGCATTGTAGTGCAATGGCGATGGACTTGCACCACGTCATCAACTATCGCGTTGAATCGGTAGCCAGCTGTCCATGTGCAGGCACATTAGTCAAGAAGTATTGAACGGCATAAGCCACAAGCCAAGGAAAGCGATTCAAGCAAGATTTCGAGAGTGATTTACTACCATATCACTACACTCACAAAATTCAATGGAAAATCCTGAAACAAAATAAGCACTTTGGTCTTTGATTTTGTCGACATAAACAAGACCTGGATGTTCATTCGATGCGGATGAATTTGAATCTTAACAAGAAGGGCATACTTACGAAAAAAAATTCCCCGTAAACACCCTACGTGACAACTTCACACTTACATTAGGATCTAGGGTAAACGGAAGAGATATAAATTTTAACTTATTATTTACTGCCTACTCTTTTCAATGGCAGGGTATATTGCGAAGTATACACTTCAATGATGCTGAGATATTTGCAGAACTCCAAACCGCAGCTGTCTGCGGTGGGGAACGAAGACGCTATTACCCTTTCCGGGGAGGCCCTTTCTACGTTCACCGTTCACCACCACACCATGGGGGGTTCTTCGCTTCACTTGTCTCGCAGAACAATAGCGCAGACACCTGCGGTCTGGAGTTTTGCAAATATCTCAGCATCATTGAAGTTAGATTTTTGCAATATAACCTTTCATTAGGAAGAATAGGCAGTAAATAAAACGGTTAAGACAATTCACAGTATTACACATTGACATAAATATACGCGTCCACAGCTGGATACATAAAGGGTGCACACGTAAACAAACATATATGTAAAGGGTAACACCACATCATTTCGGGACGCCAAACTAGCATTAGTCCTATTTCGATCAAGCTTGTTTGTTTCAAAATGGCAGTCTTACAGCTATAAACTGATTTCGTGGCACTTTTTGGATCGATGTATTTGAAAGACTTGAAGAAATGAATGCGTCGCTGAGGCGCTAAAAAGGTATAGGACCTAATAATTGTGCACACCATTCCTTAAGCTTTATTTCTCGTCGTTAATTGGCCCTAAAATCACCACAGAGTCACCAAAAATAAACCATCAACAATTCGATGCAACCTACCAAATCACTCAGTACAACTAGCTAAAAAATAACTGCATGGTTACATCGTATTACTGAGGAAACCACTAAATTGTGCTCGAATAACAAGAAAACATGGAAATGTAGTATTACCCACTTAGTGATTCTTGCGCTCAAATTTTTTTCCCTACAACAGTAAGCAGAATAACATTGTGGTCGGAAGAACATTTTTTCTAAAGAGACTTGGCCCTAAACTCCTTAAGCTGAAATTACAGAAAGACTCATAAGAACAACTGAGTCGTGTAATTACAGACTTTGTCTACACCTTTCCAAGCCAACTTTTTCCACTATCCATTGCCCACGGATCTCCCTCACATGAGCGATCTCGAGTGGGCTAGTGGCGAGGCTACGTGGCGCGTCCCCAGTAGCGGATAGGGGATTAATCTCGGACCAAAAGCGACCGTTGCTTCCCTGAGACACAGGTGTTGGATCCAGGGGATGGACTCCCTGTTTCTGCGGCGTCGATTTGCCCCATATTTCCTGTATTTCTAGGCGAATTCGTGCATACGTGTGTGTGTGTGTGTGTGTGTGCGTTCTCGCTTATGTGGATTGTATACTACAAGTCAATTCAGCCAAAAGCCTGAAATCAAGTGACAGAGAAGCATAGAGCCCAGCAAGCTATACGTGGGCAACAAAATGCTAAACACAGTAAAAAAACGGGTATTATAGAGGGCACCACCCATTCAATGCCATCTATGACACTAGAGAGAACTGTTCCTCGGGACATGCGACAGTAGAGGAGTCGGTGGCGCAGGCGTTCCTGTCAACACGAGTTTGTCCATGAACATCGATTCATTCGAACAACTTACAACCCGAATCGGACGTTTAAGACTAAAAAGATGTGGATCAATTCCGGCTTTGACAATCTTCCTTGTTTACGCGCCGACGTCAAACTGTGACGAAGAAGAAGTCGAAGTGTTCTATATGGACTAGGAGAAGTTCTGTAGAGAAGACCATACATTCTTCAACGTCATCATTGGAGATCTCAACGCCAAGACTGGAGCAAGAAGAACGTCTGAAGAGCGTCATATTGGGACCAATGGTTTAGAATGGAACTAACAGGTTGACCAGCTATCTGAGTTTATCATGGCGACCAAGACAATCCATGACAACTCACAATTCCAGAAGCCCCACCCTCAGCGTTGGACGTGGGAGTCTCCCAGTGGAGAGTACCATAACGAAATAGACCACATCATAGTAAATAGAAGGTTTTGCCTAACCGATGTCGCTGTTGTCCCAAAATTCTACACGGGATCAGACCACCGTCTCCTTCGTGCAAGTTTCTATTTCTCGCGCAAAGGAGAAAAAAGCCGCTAAATTCAGACACCGAAGTCCCAGAACCACCGCAAACTGGGATTTATTCAATTCATTAGTCGGCTGTTGGGAAGATGCCACTGTGGATAACATCGACGAAGAATACGATCGGCTCATTCAACATCTTCACGTTAGCGCTATGAAAGCTGAGAGTCCAAAAGTCACCAAGAGATGTCTGTCGCCAGAAACACTCGAGCTAATGCGCCAGCGTGGAATCGCACGAGCTGCAGGCAACCGCGAACTAACGTCCGAGCTTGCAAAACAGTGCTGACAGGCGATAAAAGAAGATATTAAAGAGAGAAGAGCAGCAGTAATGGTCGAAGCTGCAGAGGCTGGGAAAAGCATTCGCAAAGCCCACCGAAGCTTCGCCAATTACAAGACCAAAATGATTGCACTCCGGCGCCCAGACGGAACAGTTACAGCGTCCAGAAAGGCAATTTAGAAAATCTTTCACGAATACTACTTCAGATCTCTTCGATACCCACGTCTACCTTCCGTTATATGAAACAAAGGAGGATGGATATGTTGTATCACCGGTTCTCCCTTCCGAAATCCGACATGCCATTTCGTCGGTGGAAAAATCGAACAGCACCAGGTTCGGACAGGATAAAACCAGAACACCTGAAGAAACTTCCGCCAGTCCTCGTAAACACAGTGGATCGGCCCTTCACACGTTACCTGTCCGAATGCAAGGTGGAAGACCAGCAGGAGCGTGTTGTTGTTCAAGAAGGGTGACCTACACGATATCGGCAACTATCGGCCCAATCTGCTTGCTGCCTGTCGTCTACAAACTTTTCACAATATTCATCCTAAACAGGATTGACAGAACACTGGACGAAGGAGAGCCATGTGAGCAAACAAGGTTTCGAAAAGGATTTAGTACGATGGACCACATCCACACGATAACAAGGCTCATTGAAGTATCGCGAGAGCACAAAAGACCGCTCCGTTTCACTTTCACCGATTTACAGAACGCTTTTGATTCAACTGAGATAAAAGCAGTCATGGAAGCTCTTGATAGTCAAGGAGTCCCTACTCAGAACATAAAGATTCTTCGTGAGCTGTACAAAAAATTTCACAACCAAGACAACACCATTCTACAAAGATATTAACATTGACGTTCAAAGAGGGGTTAGGAAAGACGATACGATCTCGCCAAATTATTTACCGCCACCTTCCAGAACGTCATGCGAACATTGGAATGGGGTAATATGGGAGTGAAAGTCGATGGTCGGCAGTTACACCATCTTCGCTTTGCTGACGATATCGTCTTTATAACATCAAACATTAGCCAGGCGGAATGTATGCCTGTCGACTTTGATAAAGCCTGTGGAAAGATTGGTCTTCGACTAAATCTCACAACAACGATGTTCATGGGGGAACGGATTGGTTTCGTATGTCCCATTCACGCTCAACGGAACGATTATCTCCGAATGCTCCAGTTATGTCTGTCTAGGTCGGGAGACCAACATGTTGAGCGTTTTTGCTCCAGAGTTGAGCGGAAGGAAACGAGTAGCTTGAGGAGCTTTCGAGAGCATCGAGGATATAGTGAAGAGGACAAAGAACACCCGTCTCCGTGCCCAGCTTTTCGACTCAACGGTACTTCCTGCCCCTAACGTGTGCGTCAGAAACCTGGTCGCTGCGTAAACAGGATGAAAGATTACTCAGCGTTATCGAACGCGCATCGAAAGGACGATGCTAGGAGTATCCCGTTTCACACAACCCTAGAAGAAAGATATGATGAGCGACGAATCCCTAGAGCGAGCAGAACCACTGAGCTTCTCTTGCACGTGACAGGGGAAAAATGGAAGATTTACTGGCGTCCGTTCGAATCACTCAACGGTCAACGGGACTACAGGTGATACAGGTGATCCATTGACCATATTCTAATCCAACAATCAGCTAATTTTATGGAAATAAAGCTAAAAAAGCTCTCAGGGTTGATCAATCCCTGAGGGACGCGCCATGCATTCGGCTTCATTGCGCATTATTGAGGTGATTGAATGCATATCTGGCCTTTACAATGATTAGCGGTGACCTACCGATGTGTCGAGCCAGTGCTGTTATTCTCCCAGACAAGTCTGGTAACAATTGCAAAGCGATATGATGTATGATCGGTTGGTTTCTTAGTTTAGTTAGTAGACCTAAGTTTATGTCTAAAATATGAACCAGAATGTTTTTCACTTGCCTTCTATAGAATACTTCGAAAAATTTTTCGAAGCAGTAAAATGGACCTCAGTTCATAGCAAGTGGCTGTTCCTTTCAGGAGGAATTCAGGGACAATCTAGATAGAACGAAATGGAAGGCAAAAGTTGTGCGTATTTGTTGCAATAAGTGACATAGACGTATTTCTTTATAACAGAATAATCTCTTTGACTATCACTATTCAGAGCCACATTACCTGCTCATCGGAGATAACAATTTTGTTGATTGCGCAGTATTGGGAAATCTCAGCCATCGTGAACTTAGATTTCTGGCCTTTAATTTCATTCCTCGGACGGATGACGCAATCATTGCTGCTTTGAACTCTAGGGAAATTTGTGGATGTCCAACAAAAACCTGCATTACCGCTTTTGGAATTTCCGCCCACGCACTTATCTTTGGTCAAGAACTCGAAAAAGATAATTTTGAAGCCTTTTATATAATTGTAGATTACATCAAATCTAATGAACTTTATGACGGCTTCATGGTCGGGCAAAGCAAGCAAGGGCACATTGAGTTTTATTTCTATAACAGATTATATCTTTTGATAGAGTTCATAAAATGGGTGCAAGCTATAAAAAGCGGCCAAACTGGGTTCAAAGCGAACTCGATTAACTACGGCTGTTTAATGAGTGTAAAATTGGTTCGTGAGGATGTTTGGAAGTCAGAGTTGTTTATTCGCTAATGGGATTATGCGAAGTTATAAAATACAGTGGTGCAAAGACTTTTCACCGACTTCCAATATCGCACAATACCGACCGCCGCTTGTGGATCATCCGTTGAAAAACAAAATATTATTAACGGATAGTCATATCAATAACAACCGCCCCTATATAAAAGAGCACTGTCGAGTGAGCATGCATCATCCGTGCGGTGTTTCACTCAGAAGACATCGGGAAGATGAACAACTGTGGACCACCGACTCGGACCATCAGCTTTGATGAAGACGAAGATGTCTAAACGTCAGCCAAATAGATCTATTTATCACACTCAATTTGTAAGCTCAATAATTTAAATACATGTTGGGCGTGTAATATTGATATGTTAGCTATACCTAACAATCTTCCTAGGATTTTCACATTCTAACCACAGAAGTGGTTTAGTTGCTATAATAAGCTGCTTTGGGCGGCTGCAATTCATCCTGGCCAAAGTCTGCTCCAGGTCGTCACCACCACAGACAGTCGCAGCCCTTGTCGATTAGAGGGAGATTTGATATTATGCGACTAGTTTGAATGCTACGGTCGTGGTGGATCCTGGTACTGGTTTACTCTTAGCTGGGCTTTCTTATGGAAACGCCAGGAATATAAGAACATTGGATCAAAGGAGTATAAGAACATTTATTTCACAATCTGCAACGCAAACATAATTGCTTCTCCTATGCAGATTATTCACAAGGAACAACTGGAAAACAAGAATAATCCTATAACACTTCTGCAGTGTAGTTATCAACCACTGTGTACTCACTGTAGGTCACCTAGACATGTAGAACACACCAAGTAACGAGGAAGAAGAGCGGCCATCTACCTGAAATAAATGAAAAAAAGATTCTCAAGAAATGTTGAAGAGAAAGATTTGAATACTCAGTAGTTCCGTTAATAGCTACATGTCACATTGCGCTTTAAGACTCCACCTTCTTCATAACCATTCCGGAGTGTTATTTCATATAACGCGAGTTTTAACTCTAGAAACTCCAAGCGCTGATCTAGAAAACTACGATGGAAAACGAGAGAAAAGTGCTAATAAAAGAGTAAGATGTCAAAAAAATCTGATAAAATTATAGATAATACTAAGGCAAAGAGCTTACTGTTAACTCAGTAAATTCAAAGCTGAACTCAGCCTCCTCCTCATGAATATTTTCAGAAGCATCAACGTCACTAAACAGCTGGAGTTAATCGAAGTCCAAGCCGAGTTCTTCAGTTTGGACAATACTTGGACTTTCACAGGAATGAATAGTTTACCAATTCATAACGATAAACAAGGATCCCAAAATCTAAGAAAATGTGACATGCCATTATTAAATTATGGAACTCACAGAAAACAGACGAGACCGTCTCAGTCGGAGGATAAAAAAAATATCTAAATACTCTGAAAGACGACTGCTAAGATTTAGTTTCTTCTATGCATGAGTTTACACGAGCTAGATAAAAAAGTGTTTATTGTGCTATCGTTTCTCCGCCTTTGCCTTCCTCTAAGTGCAGGAATTCCAGTGCAGTACCCATAATTTTTTTCGTAACGAACATTTAATACGAAAAAAACAGTCTCAATAAAGGAATTAGTGGTAACAGAGACAGCAATGGCAGTTAAGCTAATTGTAAGACAATAGCTTCCATATTGCTTTCACCACTGGAAAAGCACGAAACTGGCTCCTCAAGTGTTACATCGTCCGGAGGGAGATGCAATGGCATGCGTGAACAAACAGCCGACAAAGTCGCGAAGATGTAGGCGATCTCAGAAGGAGACCCGTGGCTTGCAATGTGAATGTGAGCTTCGTAGTCCAGAGCTATTCCAAGGACTCGGCACAAACTGCGGGCGCTGCACTCTAATCATTGGAGCACTAAGGAAGACGAATGTAGCGAGACGTTAGACGCAACAAACATTTCAGATTTAGCTCTAATATGAACAGAAAAAAAGATAGCACAAATCGGCATCGATCCCAGTTAAGCTGAAGCTATAACATAGGTCACAATATAGTCACTTCCGGAGAGCAGGCATTCGTGATAGGGATAGAACTCACTATTACCATTTCCGGGGCTAAAGCGTTGAGCACCCACACCATGCGGGTCTTCGGTTTCGCCCTTTTCTTTCGGCTGTGTTTAAATCCCGTTGACAGATGATTGCTTATAGTACCTATAGACTTAAACACGTGTGAGAGAAAGGCAAAACGAGAGATGCTTTTCATCAATACTTTTCTTTTTAGTTTTTTACGTTCACTTTTTTTATTACTTTTTTCAACTACAGCCTCAACTCAACTGGGTTTAATGCCGATGTGCGCTCCCCAAATCAATCCCGTTAACGGGTGATTGTTGATGGCGTTGATCGATAGAACTAGCTGAGCGACAGGCGAAGCGAAGGAACCGCATGATGTGGTGATGGACATATTAAACCACTGAAAGGGTAGTAAAGAGTTCAATCCTCACCACAGGCATTTGCGGTGCAAAGTTTTGCAAATATGTCAGCATCACTGCAGTTAAGGCCCTGTGTTTCAAAATAACAGCTGACATTTAGTCTCTTAATGGAATGTTGACCACTCTTCATACGTAGTGTCTGCGTTCATACGTGCGAGTGTGTGCGTTGTTTTTAATATCTCATATTTTTTTTACCTATGGCAAGAATGATGACGGGCTGTACCTAAACGAGTACTGATAGCATGGGAATGAGGTAGCGGATGAGGTAGCATTTAGGCCTTCCATTAGCTGCAACAAAAGAAAAAATTAGTAAAAAATTCGAGAGCAACGCATTAATATTAGCCACATCTTGTAGTAAGTAAAAGGTATGATTTTTTTCATTGACCGTTTTCCATACTGATAGTTTGAAATCAACAGATAACGCTCGGCTCTCCTTGTTTACAACGAAAAATGAGGCGAAATTAATGGCCACTTCCCTGCATTAAACCAGTATATCTCATAATAATTCCCAAAACCGACTTTCTATTAACCTCGGCATTGATAAAATAGTTCTCTATATTCTTGCCTGGCAAACACGAGGTGTTATATTATTCTTTATTTAAACACAAGCTGGCGTTTCGGTGGATTTCCCCTTCCTCACGGCCTGGAAAGGTCCAGTTTACCGCAGTCTTCCCGGCCAAACACTTCCACAACCAAAAAGAGAAAGTACTAAACCAAGATTTCAATCACATTGAACACAGAATATCTTCATCGCACACTCACCGCTTTCTAGCAGTCTTCCACCGAATATGTCACGTGGAGACCTACTGCACGGACTCTACATTTTCCAGGGTCTGAGGAAGGTGAAATCCGGCGAAACGTCACCTTATTCTTGAATAAAGAATAAAACAAAATTTCGCATTTGCTCAACATGAATATAAACAATAAATCTCAGTTCAGCGAATTTTCTTAATCGCAATGAAGCTTCTAGAATCTAGATATAATAGAAGTTATTATGTTTTACTAAGCTGAAATTCTGATTTTATGGAACATATGACATGTAGTTCTTCCACTTTATTACTTGAAGAGGAAGATTTCTAACATGAGGACAAAGAAACTATCGGAACTGCATCTCAGGACGAGATGGCGTTTCACCGATTTACCATTTATGGTTGCAGCGCTGCTCATGAGTGGGCACTTTTAAAAATTCCAATCTTGTTCTCAATTTTCTGTTGAGAAACACTCAGTTTGTTACTATGAAGTTTATCTACCAATAAAAGCTGACGATTCACGTTCATCACAGCCTGAGAAAATAGAGTTGAGTGCAACCTAGTCGGCCAAATACCTCCTCAACATAAAGGCCACGATACTTAAAGTCCAATTTCAGTGGAAACAAAATAGCTTTTTTTGACTTGCTATTTACTGCCTATTCCTTTTTTTAGCGGCAGGGTATATATTGCGAAATATAGCTTTAATGATGCTGAGATATTTGACAAACTCCGGGTCGCAGGTGTCTACGGTGGGGAACGAACACGCTATTGTCCTTTCCGGGGAGTAGCGACAAAGTAGCTTCTTCACACTCACTGTATTCTATCACTTCTCCAGTGAGTCTTCTAAGTGGGATTCGAAACGTATAGAGTTTATAAGGGTAGGTAATACGCCGTTCACTTTAAAGCATTAGTCTTCTATATGGTGTGAGATCACGTGTGATAACGAGGCGTTCCTCCCTTCAGCTGATCACAGGCGACTGCATGAAATCGTGTATGTGCAGTGTTTCCTGATTTTCTTTGTATAGAATGCGCCGACGAATATGCTGGCGAAACCGGTAGACCACTGTGTGTCCGTATAAAACAACATTTAGACAGCAAGTGTAAAGTTAAACAAAGTACTCACTACGTGCGCATAGGGCACGGACACGTGTCAGGAAAGATTTCGAAGTATAAGTGACCGTCCTCGAACAGGAATCTAAGAGTTCGGAGCGTAAAACTCACAAATCATTCTGGGTAAAATTCAAGGATCCAAAAATGAACCTATGGGAGGAATACATCTTTATCACGCGTGATCTGAAACAGTATTTAAGACTGATACTTTGATGTTAGACAGATACATTACGCTCCCATGTGGAGTTGTACGTTCGGTTTTCATATGTAATGCTCAATGGACGAATCAACGAAAATTGTGTGTGTGTTTGTGTGTGTGTATGTGTGTGTATGTGCGTGTGGGCGTGTGTGGGTGTGTGTTTGCGAAGCAGCTGGTCTGTTTATAATTCAGATAAAATTTGAATATCTAGGTTACGCTGTTGAAAAACATGGAGGTACTCTCTCGACTACGATACATCAAACTTGACTTTTTTCCATGCTCTGAAGAAGGAGAAAACTAAGTAAACGTCAATTACTGTGAATGAGAGGTATAACAGCAACATGTGCTCATCTCATGTATGCTCATCAAGAAAGCAGCGAATTATTGTAACTGCCGAGGTCAATTGATAGTCGGTTCCCGGATTCATCACTTTTTTGAAACTTTTTTTTCCTAGGCATGTTCGAAATTGAGAAGTCCTGAAGAAAGATTATTTGTATAGATAGAACAATGTCCCTTCAATAAACTTGTGGAGTTTTGAGCACTTGAAATGCTCTAGTGATTGAGAAATTACCTACAATTACTGAAAAACCAAAACAGAGAGTTCTATGTGAAATATTATAAATGAATTAACTTTAGTCATTGACTTTTTTCGTAGAAATTTGGGAAAAATGTTTTTAGAAACTCAGGCTATGAAAAAAGGATGAAACCAGAGTCACTTTGTATGATTACTTGAACGTCAAGGGAACCGTTCAAATTAGTATATTCACCTAAGTAGAACTAGTCATTCTAAGAAATTGCTGATATGGATTAATCAGTTTCTCGAGTTAGCATTTTTTTCTTGCTTAGTGACCATTAAAGTATAGCTTGTGTTTAAGTTCCGAAACGTTCCTTAAATACCCCTGATATTTTCACATCCTCTCAGATGGAAAACTCACCATGTATCGTCTACTGTACCCAGATTTCGGACATCAACAGTAGCTATTTCAATCTATAGTAGCTTTCGTGCCCCCCGTCCATGCCCACACTACTTGTCTAAACCTTTAGCCCTTATTACACTCTCTTCTATCCTTCGTGGAGAATGACGAATTAACATATTATTCTACGTCTTTTCAGACGCCTATCGGTTGGTTCCAAGAAATTATTGTGCGGTCTAAATCCGCTTTTACCACGTCAGTGTAACAAAGTACGGGTTTTTTTGGGAAAAAATACATCGATTGTTGGCCGAGGTAATACACTACCGACATCAGCAAACAGTTCGTAGTCGAAAAGTCCTTGTTGCCGACTGGACAGTAGCACGCCGAGGTTTCCGATCGAAGATCGGAAAGTTACTACGGGCTTCGTTTTGGCAACATAATACCGGGCATTATTCATGTTTTATTGCAGTGATTCGTTATTCTTCTTTGCAGTTATGGGCTTGTTATCGATTACTAGCAATTCACGATTTGAACACATTTAATAGTATAAATCAATCGAAAAGAGGAAGAAAGCCACTCACGAGCAGGAACGTTTTCTATTCGCCAGCTTCTCTACGCATGAGGAACAAACATAAGATGCTTCCCCAAAGATTGTAGAAAAAGGTGTAGGCTTCTTAAGAAGCTGAATTGTAACTTAAACGATTTGATAGAATTAATACGACGGCTAATGCAGAACAAACGATGACGAACCCATGTTAATGTCTTCCAAATTTGGCAGAAAAGCGAAGATCTTATTACGGTTGCTCTTAGTAAAAGAATGGAACACTGGTTGAAGTTGTGTACGCGTTTATACCATTTCATTTTTTGTTCTTAGGTTTAACACACTTAGACAGAGATCACATCGCATACAGATTTGAGCCGCCTTCCATAATCGATTGATGGTGTAATCGATAAATTATTAAAAAAATGCGGGATTAGTAACAAACCGGTAACGTAGGTGAATAACGTTGATATGAAGCCGATGAGCAAAGTCTCACATTTATAGCATGATTTTGCAGTTCTCATATTCACGTGGTTATTTGAAATTACGCAGTATCAAAGTTTTTTCTAAAGACTGTCGTTTTGTTATATCGCAGTACCACTGTAGTCCGCCCATTCTTTGGCTTATATAAGAGAATGAACTTTGTAAGGTGTTGCCGTTTAATCACACTCGTCGTTGCTGTTCTTGAAATGCGATTACTTCCACTTGTACTGACGGTTAGTAGATTTAATCTTTAATCTCTCTCTCTCCCTCTCTCTCTCTCTCTCTCTCTCTCTCTCTCTCTAGAGAGCTGTAATTGTAACGAATAGTTAGGGACGAAGTGGAGCGATTCAGATCGTGTAGAATATAAAGGTTACATTGCGGTAACTAGTGTGCGGCTGCGAGACGGCCATGGTATGAACGTCAAATACTATTGTTTAGATGGATAGAGAACTTTTCCAGAGAGGAGTTCTCTATAGTAATCAAATAAAATCAGTCCGCTAGGGAATCTAGCATTACGAAGAAATTGCTGACTACATGTTCATCTTCAGTGATTAGTCTCACATTTCCGGTCTAAACGACGACCACTTGAAATCGTCTTAACAAATGTGAAAGCGTGCGGTTTTCCTTAGGGTAGCGGTAAGTATCGAACCGTGGTACAATAGTATAATGCAACATCGTGTTAAACGAAGGTTTTATTCCTTTTAATTTGCTAAAATTTTCGGGCTTTGCACTATTAAAACCAGGTTGCTACTTCTAGGTTTTTCTCTGTGGAACTCGCTCAATTTTTATCAGAACACCTCCCGTGGGAAATTGTGTGGATTTTGATTACAATTGTTGGTACACAAATATATCGTATCATGATGAGGTACGCCCGTTATAACACAGTCATATTCAACAAACCGCTGCTTAACTCTACTGTATCCCATTTTCAATCTTCGACTTCCTAGCCTTTTTGTTTTCATTTGATTAAATTAAACTTGATTTAAAGGCGAGTGTGGCGCAGTGGTTGGAGGCGCCTTGCGACACACACACGTGGAATCGATCCTGGCACCTCCGGGGTTGGCAAATTGGTACCAGACTTGTCTGGGAGGATAGCAGCACTGGCTTGATATATCGTTAGGTCACCGCGAGTCATTGTAAGGGTCAGATATGCATTCAATCACCTCCAAAACGATGCTTGGCTGCACTGCGGATCACTCAGGAATTGATCAACGCCGAGAGCTTTATCCTTTTGCCCTTTTAAACTTGATTTATTTAAAACCATAAAGTCTTAACTTTTTTCTGCGTATTTTTTTCATGGCAGAGTACTATGTGAAGTACAACAACAAGGATGCTGAAATATGAGCAATGCGTATAGGTTGTCGCAGGCTCGAAGCCCACCCTGAGGCTCAAAGTTTTGCTCATATCTCATCATCCTTTTGACTAACTTAAATTCAATGCATAATTAAAGCTAACACTTTGAAAGCAAATCATGCACAGGTCGCGCCGAGAAATTTCACTGTTATAACATTTCCTGATGGCATGAAGACGTACAGTCTCGTTGCCATCACCGATATGGACAAGGACGCAAGGAGCGTCACCAGTTGGACATGGCGTGCGGTCACAAGAAAAGGGAACTTGACGATCGACCAAAATGGTAAAAACATCACAGTAACCTGGGCGAATGACTCGGATAAGAATCTGACCACGTGGGTAGTCATTTATTCGATCGAGAAAATGCTGTTACAGGTTCTAAAACGACGTAGAAAAAATACCTTGAAAAAAAACTTTGCTTTTATACTTTTTCCACGAAAGGAGTTTGTTTTGTAGGTCTAGAATTCCAACACTGTTATTCTTCGTCTTTCAAAGCTTTGTGCCGATTTTACAATTCACTTCCTTCGTGATTTTTTTTAGAACTCAACCACAATAAGTATAGCAAATAATCTATCGCAGACATCTGAATTGGAAAGGACGTGCTATGGAACTATCCGATTTGTCCAGATTTAATGGTCGACTTCTTTCACCGGACGACAAGACAGGAATGCTATACGAAATCAAAGACGGAAGGGTGTGCTCGTTTACACTCAACAGTAGTGTGCTATTCATGTTAACTATACAGATTTTGGAGGAAAACTTTTAGGGAAAATGCTTCATTTGGATTGGCTCTAAACTTCGGTTTCAAAAAAATTTTATCATTCTTTATTGCATGTCCCGAGACCGCATTTACCACACTGTGCGCATCCCAGCACTTCATCTGTTCAACTCGTTTCCTCTCACTCATCAATCCACGATAGACCTTAGACGAACTCTTTTGCGTATTGCTTCTCGCGGATTTTTTCGTCTACCACATGAATGTCGTTGAAAGCTGCTCTTGTTGCTTATTCCTGGAATTTGGAGAGAATAATTCCACATAGATTAGAGAAAACGAGCTTGTCTCAGCAAATTTTAGTAGCAATTTTCCGACCCCGGAAGGACAAGAGGCTTGATGCTTACCGTGTAGGATCGAAAGATAGGTAGGCAGATCGGGAAATGATCATCACTACTGCGCTAACTACCGTCTTCAAAAAATTAGTAGGTATTAATCAAATTAACTAGTTGTTGGCGTGCGTATTGGTTGTCGCTTTTAAATAAAGACGTTAAGCTGTGCAAAGCACTTCTGAAACATCATTACCTAAAATCGAGAATCCTCAATTGCTCATGCGACTAGCCTTATACTGATGCGATATTAAATACAACGATAGCATGTGAATTGCTGACCACCATTATAGGCGATACCTTGGTTGTTCCTTAATTCTGGACCCGGTAACACCTCATATGGAATGAAGGCTGAATGGACAACTACAATAGGAAAAATATCTTTTTGTTGGAAGTCACGGCACGGTTTGCACTATTCAGATTATAAGATTTTCACCTTTAGCATCGTGCAATTTATTGCAGCAATTGAAATAAAACTCATTTTCAACAGAGTTCAACTATTCACAAACTCAACTGGTTACACATTTTGAAATTATTTCAGGAGTATAAAAGCAAAAATGGAAAAGTCGTCAATGAAGACCCTATGTGGATCAAAATCGTTTCCAAAAATGGAGAAGTAAATTACTACGAGCGAAATGCTTGGTTCCTCAAAATAAATATTTATTTTGCAAAGTGACTGCATTTGTGGGAAAAGTTTTCACAGTTAATAAGGACTTTAGTATGTTGTTCATTTTCTAAGGCTTTCCTCTGAGACCTTAATCGATGCCAATAAGGTAGACAAAAAATCCTCCCTCTACGCTTTTAAGAAGAGTCCGAAAGATTCCTTTTGTCTTTTTTTTCTTGGCATATACATTTTTAGGTTAGAAGTTGTAAATGGAAGTGCATTTACAAAAAACTTCGTCGTGTCGTTAACATCACCGAACAGGGTTACCTAACTCATGAAGCTGTGCAGTGGTCCCCATATCACAAGAAGTGGTTCTTCCTTCCAAGAAAAGAATCAAATACGACTTACAATAAAACACAAGACGAAAAAAAGTGGAGTGTTTGTTGTCACAAGTATCATTGAAAGTTTTCCTTTATTAGAATTTCATTCTCAACAATCAACTTTCAGAGGCACTAATCTTCTAATCATTGGAAATCCGAATCTCACACAATTTGAAGTCGTTAGAATAGGAGAACTTAACCACTCCGAACGTGGATTTTCGGCATTCGAATTCATCCCTGGAACGAATGACACGCTTATTGCTGCTTTGAAATCTGAGGAGGTCGGCAACCAACCACCAGAGAGCTACATTACCGTGTTCAACATTTCTGGTCATGTGCTTCTCGATGATCAGAAACTCGATAGTCAATACAAATTTGAGGGTATCTATTTCCTCTAGATGTAATATGGACATTTTTAATAAATTCTTTAATAGTTTTGGAACCAAAAATAGGAAGCATTATCACCTTGTTCTTGACATCTAATTAGATTTCACCCATTTCAGTGAATTGTCTTGAAGGACAGATTCCTCGAAAAGCACTTGAGTGTTAGTAAGGACTACTCTGAGAGGAAAACTGGCTCGTATGATAGTTTTTCCAGTCAAAGTTCTTAGAGCTAATGTAAAGTTGTAATAACATAAACACCTGAAAATTTCCCCATGAAGATTGGCGTTTCTACAACGTTTGCTTTATTTTGTGTACGATAGCTAATAGAAAATGAGATCACCTCCAGAGCACCATTGCAGTACTACAACTCACCCTATGAAGGCCGTGATCATTGTTATTAGACAAGTCAGAGTTTCACTTTCTTGTACCAGTTTTACATCATGCAACGGTATTTTGGTTAAATGCTAACACAATCTCTCTGAAAATATTGATAGTCACTTTCCAGAACATCACTAGGAAATTGAAACAAGTTATTATGGTAGTAAATACCGACGCCTGGTAGAGAACATTTTTCACTTGTTCTCACAACGACAGGAATTAGCCACGAAAAACGACTATTAGGCTCCCAGGATCGACTTCCTATTAACCTCGGCATTGGAATATGAATGCGTCGTTTTCTTGTTCAGCACTCGCGAGGTTGCTAAACAGCATACATTTACTTCCATAGAAAAACACAATACAATACACCAGTAGTTGACGTTTCGGCAGTATCGCCTTCTTCAGAGACGCATTTTTACGTGACTTCCAATAAGGAAGAGTAGAACAGCTGATTATAGTCGCACATGGTTAATGATTCATATAATATAATGACTATAATCAGCTGTGCTAATCTTCCTCATTGAAGCCACGTAAAAAAGCGGCTCTGAAGAAGGCGATACTGTCGAAACGTCAGCTACTGTTGTATTGTGTTGTGTTTTTCTATGGAAGTAAATGTATGCTGTTTAATAACCTCGCGATTGCTGAACAAGAAAACGACTATTAGACTCGGTTTTTAGTAATGATGTAGAAAAAGACAATGATAGGTGAAATTCATCGGAACTGTTTTAAAGACAAACAGATCGCTTTCATTATGTGTATCTTAGTAGAGAAGTCAAGATATTGAAAGCCTATGCTGGACAGCTAAATAAAAGGAACCGCTTCTGTAGCAAAAGCATAGATGACATGGAAAGTCTGAAGAACTTCTAGCCTCCTGTCCACCCAATAGATTATCGACTTCTTCGTGGGATCAGAACTCATTATTCTACTTTTGTAGCTTGAGAAAGCAAACATTAATTTCCTGAAGTCGATTCCGAGATCTACTGTTGTGAGCTGAGTTTATTCCTAGCAATTTCAGTGCAATCCGAATTTCTTCTATTGCTAAGGCACTGAAAACCACTATTGATTTCATGCAAGATATCCGGACGTTTTTACTTCAAAAACTAGTTCCTCTCGTTTAAAGACTACAAAGATAGCTCAAGTGACAATCGTGGAAGAAATTCAAATGATGGAATCTTTTGGATTGTTACTAATATAGTACACTGATATCATGACCACCAACGAGTTTTTCACCAAAACCATATATAAAAAACAATTTAACTCAAACCTTCTCTCAAAAAGCAGATCGAAGGCGAAGATACTACAAGCAGTGTACACGCAACGGCTATTTTGACCTTATGTGTCTTTCGTCGTTAATGTTTTTAGGTGTCGTAGTGGTTTAGCGAGAGTAGCAGATGAGACACCTATAGGTCACCTTTTCATTCCGGTGACTTGTTTCAACACGTAGAATTACTTACCTAGCATCATGTTGTGCCGGGCGTTGGTCGGGAGACGCTGTATTCTGCACTTAGAAATATACAGGAAAATGTCGCCAGTTTCTATTCATTGCCTATTTTTTTAATGGCAGGGTATTGTGTGAAATTTAACCACAATGATATTCAGATATTTGTAAAACTCCGGACCATTGGTGTCTGTGGTGCGAACCGAACACGCTACAAAACTTTCCGGAGGTTTACGCGTTCACCACCACACCAGGCGAATCCTTCGTTTCGCCTTACTCTCAGCCGTGCTATTGAGCTGTAGGTGCTATCGGCAATCACCCGTCAACGGCATCGATCTGGGAAGAACAAATCGGCACTCACCCAAGCCAAGCTAGATATAAATAAATATATAAATATAAATATCTCAGCATTTTAAAACTCGCGCGTGTGCCGCAATGGTTGGTGGCGTCACAGCAACACGCACGCGAAATGGATCCCCGCGCCCATGGCCCACCAAGCCTTTCATCCCTCCGGGGTTCGGCAGATTTGTAATACACTTGTCTGGGAAGATAGCAGCGATGGCTTGATAGTTCGGTAGGCTACCGCGAGTCATTGTAAAGGCCAGATATGCATTCAATTATCTCCAACGATATTTAATGAAGTCGAATGCATGGCGCATCCCTCAGAGATTGATCAACGCCGAGAGCCTTATCCCTCACCCTTTTATCTCAGCATCTTTATGGTTATATTTCACACAACACCATGCCATTAAAAAAAATAGTGGGCAGTAAATAAAAAGCTGACACTATGATTGATACAACAGCTTCAGCTTAACTAGAGTCAATGCCGATTAGTGCTCCCCATCTCAATCCCGTTGACAGGTGATTGCTGATAGCACTACAGGTCAATAACACGGCTGAGAGAAAGACGAAACGAAGGATTCGCATGGTGTGGTGGTGAACGCGTTACTCCCCGGAAAGGGTAATAGCGTCTTCGTTCCCCACCGCAGACTCCAGCGGTACGGAGTTTTGCAAATATCTCAGCATCATTATGGTTATATACAGGAAAAAATTATAAATTTCAATACTATATATATTTTGCGTACAATTATGCTATACATGCACCAAAATATTTCAATTCTATTTTTAGGGCAATACTGAATTTTAGTTATCGTCCTAACGGTTTACCGCCTCATCGTGGATGGGAGGTGTTCCTGGGTGTTGGACTGCGATTTACAGCGAGGGATTCATCCTCTGGAAGGGTCTCTCAAGCTGAGAAGAAGTCCGGCGTTTCCATCAGGAAGGCTAACAAGAGTAACCCCATACCTCGCTCCACCATCGGCCTGGTATCAAAGTTGCATGGTGGAAAATCTTCCTCTTATCCACAGGAACTGCGATTGCCTGTCGTGGTGACGACCTGGGGCAGACTTTGGCCAGGCTGTTCTCGGGATTCCAGGGAACCACAATGGCTTAACCAGCAAATTTCCGAAAAATGGAGAGTATGTTGGGACCCGCACAATCAGTGAGGACGGGCCGTTCAAGTAGCAAGTAAGTAAGCTACCGCATACAGTGGCGGGTATAAAAAATGCTGGAGACCTATATGTGGGAATGCACTTTTTAAATGCTGACAGCAACGTGCATGTGTGGTCGACCATAGTAATATGTAATAAATAGCGGCATAAACAATATTCATAGCCATAGAATGAAGCAAAGTTTTTTTCTACAATCCTTGGATGTTTACAACGCACGAATTCTCTTATTCATCCAAAAATTCTTGTTTAATCTCACAAAAAAAAGTAACGAGGTCTACAAAGCCTATGAAGTCGTCCTGTCTCAACAAACCCGATCTTAGGCATCGGCGAGAGAATGTGGATGGATTGATCGTTACCTACAAAAAGCATCTACTCTAAAATTAGCTGCAGTGGCAGCTTGTCTATTTGTCATCGTGCTATTAAATTTGTATAATTCTCAACTTCTTACTCCTCGCTTTCTTCGCTTTTTATGTCGTCAATACAGGATTATTACAATGAGATATATGATATATGTCCTGCAAAAAAGCTACTAACTCAAGTTATCCACCTACTTTATACATACTGTCTTCAAGTGTTTGCTGATTTGAGCATTTTTTTCATTCGGTTCGCTGTTTTAGATCACTGATCAAACAAAGTTCTCAGACACTTGGCTGCAATCTAAGGGATTTGCTCCCTTTGTGGATCTCATCGCATGTTGTTCGAAAACGGTTCTTTCTAGGAACCGCTGGATATCCCTAAGAGAAGATTCTCAGGCTTTTACCACGAGTACTCGCCGGCTTTGCATATTGAAGAAGATTTTCGAACGATTCCGACGCTAGTTCGTCCAACGCGGAATGGTTTTGCTAGCCCTTTTACCCATACAAATCTAGCACCGATTTCTAGGTGGTGTTGCGTCAGGGACAAAATCGAGACAAAACCTGGATAAGCTGGCCTCTCTACGAAATGGATAACTTCGATGCCATCGCGCTACCTACCTATACAGTGACAAAAGATTTAGAACATTAATTCTTCGAAAGCGTTCCGTTTTTTGTGCGCGGTTAACAAAAAAGAAAATCTACGTCGCGACAACTAGCTGTGGATCATCGACTTGGACCTGTTTGACTCTGGACCTGAAGACATAAGGCGCCGAAACGTTAACCAATTACAAGCTTCGCAAAATATCGACTAATTGTGGTCAGGTTCAAGGAAACTCGATTTTAAAGTAAGAGATTGCATCGCTAGTTCTGAACGATAAGGTCAGCGAAGGTTTTAAAGAATATCATCGATCGAAGGCATTTTTCGCGAAGGCAAAAGTTACATAGAAGTGCGAAGAATTGTCCATAGACTTTGTGAAAGGTTGGAAAAAATTATAGAAAAAGCGAAAAATATAGATTTAACAGGGCGAAAAAAAACAAAGTTTGGTTATAGGACTCGTTCAGTTAATGTTTAACGAAACATGGAATATGATTGCAATGTTGTACCTGAGTACTTCTTTTCTATCACCTGTGCCAACCGTCGTCCCGTTGATCTAGAGTGGATAGAGCGAGCGCCAGTAAATCTTCCATTTTTACAAGTCGCAACAAATACTAGCCCAGTGCGTTTTGCTCGCTCTAGAGACTCGTTGAGCATCCTACCCCTACCTTCTTCAAGGGCTTTCGTGAAGAACTCTGAGCATAGAATTGGTGGCCTTCCTGCAGTACGTTTTGATATCCTGAGGGAATCCAATCATAAACGGCTCTTGTCTATCGTGTCGTTCACACGCATTACGTGTCAGGCCCACCTTATCTTCGACTGTTTGGCGTACAAAACGGCATCTTTGAATTTTGATCGTTGACGCAGGTCGGAGTTCCGGATCTCCTCCCTCACTTGTGTGTGCGCGATATTCCAAGCATCGTCTTTTTAAACCGCGCGTTCAACAATGCTGGACGATCTTTCATCCTGCTTTCGCATTAACCAGGTTTCTGACGCATTAGTTAAGCAAGGAACAATCGTAGGGGTCGAAACGGTGGGCACGGAATCGAGTGCTCTTTGTTCTCCTTCTCTTCACTAAATCCTCGCTATTCTTAAAAGCTTCGCAACTCGCTCGTTTCCTTCTACTCGACTTTGCAGCTAAGTCTTTCATCATGTTAATTTTCCGACGTAGTCAGACGTAACTGGATCATTCGGAAATATTCAGCCCACTGAGCGTGAATGGGGCATGCGTAAGCAGATCGTTCCTCGCGAGAATCGGTTTTGCTAGACTTAAGCGAAGACAAATCTTTCCACAGGCTTTATCAAACTTGCCAGCCATTTGTGCAACTTCACTAATGTTTGGCATTATGACAACGATGTCATCAGCAAAGCGAGGATGGTGTAACTGTCAACCACTGATTTTCAATCCCATTTGTTTAATTCGTATGTTCGTATGACGTTCTCGAGGGTGGCGGTGAACAATTCTTGCGAGATAATACTTCCTTAATCCCTCTTTTGACGTCGATGTTAATATCGGTGTAGAATGGCGGTATCTTGGTTGTGAACTACAGCTTTATACAGCTCAATCTCAGCTGAGTCAAAAGCCTTCTCTAGACCGATGAAAGTGAGACAGGGCGGTCTCCAGTACTCTCGCGATACATCAGTGGGTCTTTTTATCGTGTGGATGTGGTCTATTGCACTGAATCCTTTTCGAAACACTGCTCTGATTTACATGGTTGATATCATCACGTTAGCGCTATGAAATCTGAGAGCTTGAAGGTCACAAAGAGACGTCTCCAGAAATATTCGAGCTGATGTGCCGACGTAGAATTGCACGAGCTGCAGACAATACTCACGTCAGTGTAAAACAGTATGGAAAGGGGATAAGAGAAGATCTTAAAGACAGAAGAGCAGCAGTTATGGTCAAAGCTGCACAGGCTAGGGAAAAGCATTCGTAAAGTCCACCGAACTTTCGCCAATAACAAAGATAATTGCACTCCGATGCCCCGATGGAACAGTTGCAGCTTCCAGAAAGGCAGTAGAGAAAACCATCCACGAAAACTACTCAGATCTCTTCAATTGACACGTCCTCCTACCACATATGAAATAAACTAAGACGGATATGTCGTAGTGCCGGTGCTTCCTCCCGAAATCCGCCATGCTGTTTCGCCGGTGAAAAATCCAGCACAACAACGTCCAAGGCCTAATAAGGCCTGAACACTTGAATAACCTTCCGCCAGTCCTCATAAACACAACGGCTCGGCTTTTCAAACGTTACCCTGTTTGAATGAAAGGTTCCTCCTCTGAGGAATACCAGCAAGACCGAGTAGTATCCAAGAAGGCGGACCTCCACGATATCGACAGTTATCACCCAACCTGCTATCTGTCGTCATTAAACTTTTCTCTCGAGTCATCCTAAATGGCATTTGTAGAACACTGGACGAAGAACAACCATGTGAGCCAGAGCAGTGTTTCGAAAAACGATTCAGTGCAATGGGCTACATACACACGATGAAAAGACCCACTGACGTATCGCGAGAGTACTAGAGACCGCTCTGTCTCACTTTCCTCGGTTTAGAGGAGGCCTTTTACTCAACTGAGATAGAGGCAGTCATGGAACCCCTTCCTTAACGGGGTTGAATGCCGATTTGCGCTTCCCAGATTAATCCCGTTGACAGGTGATTGCTGATAGCACTCATAGATAAAAAAACTAGCTGAGAGACAGGCGGAGCGAAGTACCTGCATGGTATGGTGGTGAATGCGCGACTTCCGGGAAGGGTAATAGCGCGTTCGTTCCTCACCGCGGACATTGGGGGGTCCGCAGTTTTGCAGTTGTCTCTGCGTCATTATAGTTGTACTTCAAATAATACCCTGCTTTAAAAAATCGCAATAGTCAGCAAACAAAAAATTAGTATTATATATATGTACATATATAGTATTTTGGTGGATGGAAAGCAAGGCTAGAGGACCATTAAATATGTGGGTGGCGATTCTTAATCGTATGCTACGAATAAGCTCCAAATGCACTCTTGGAGAGCCTTGTTTGAGGATATCAAGCCGTTGCGGCAAAAATCGGCCACCTGATGGAGGATATTTATCGCCGAAAACGATAAAAAAAGTACTGAGTCTCCCGACTCTGAAAGAGCTCTTGATACGGCAACACAGAGCAGGTCTAGTACGAAGAGTTTACGCAGTTTTCAAGGTCGTTCTAGGCTTGCCTAGCCTAGGCGGACCATAGCGACGACCCCTGCTTAGCATACTTAGGCATTTGCACCTGAATGCCCTATTAAGGATGCAGATAAAATTGATCAATTTTTGTGCAGCCAATGTCTAAAATTTGGTCGCATGATGGAACCGAGTCCTCTAAAATTCAAGATTCTTATTCCTTATAGTGATGAGAAAACTGTGAAGTTGACCAAAGAAGTTCCTCCGCAGTCAAAAATCAAGATTCCTTTCCCTTCTGACGTGCATTTGGAAAAAATATCGTTGTGGACCTAACGCTGTTGAATACAAACGTTCCATTTTAACGCTTCGTGAAGGATAATCAGCAAAACCAAAACATTGGGAAGACCCAGAGAACTTTATCTTGAAGCCATCGATCTCACATATGGATATAGAGAAGCACGGGCTGCAGATGTCCACATTTTTTCGTGTGAGCTTGAACAAAGTGGAAGATGATCAGAATGTTATAGGGCACGAAGTGATCCGAATAGCTTCCTAGTATTCAGGTCCACATACATGCAGCAACAATAAGTGGAAAATATCATTCACTTTTTCTGAGTTTCAGTGTTTTGGTTTTGCGTAAGCTATGGTTTTAGGACAAGTTTGTTGCACACCCATAAAATATTATCTTGGAAGACGTGACGTAACTAGAGAGCCCAAAAATCAAATCGGGAGGCTTTTATTCTCACTAATACTCACAGTTAAGTTTAAGTTTAGGGAATAAGTCAATTCATCAGCAGTAGTTTAAAGTGAAATGAAATATCAATGCCAAGAGGCGTCCACCATAACAGGTAGAACGGATGCAAAAGGAAAACGACCAGCGGTCTGAAGGTGTCGGAGAGCCCACGACGGTGCAGGTGCTCACAAGCGCCATCCCGGCACTGCGTCGCATGGGGGGTTTTGTGGTTTTGCCTGCTCCTTTGCGGGCCTGTGCCGTGCACCCCTTCTTGACCGCCCGGGACAAGCACCGCTTCGGCCATGCACACCTAGCGCGTACGCAGCTGTGTTCTCGTTTATGCAGATTGTATTATGCAAGTCAATTCCGCCAAAAGCGTGCGATCGAATAACAAGTAGGCGTGGGAAGCAATTAGGGAGTCGCCTACAACAAGTAAGCTCTCCGTCTACTCTGGGAGAGACTGGCAAGCTAGTCGTGTGTATACCCAAACTCCATGTTCAGAGTTCAGAAAGCTATACTTGCGTACCACAAAGCTAGACACGGTAACATAAATGAGCCTCATTCCCCGTGCTCCCGTAAGAGCCACCCAAACAGCAGCGTTGGGTGGGACGAATTCGGAAAGGTTGTTAAAACTTAGAGACCATTTTAGGCTGTCTAAATCGCAAGGAACTAAGATGACGTTCTGTACCTACAATACACGAGCACCTGCATCCTAGCCCTCGCCAGAAGACTTCATCGTGCAGGCAAGAACGATAAGGTACGACATCGTTGGTCTGCCCGGGGCGAGAATACTCCACCCATTTAACATCTTTTATGACACTGGAGAAGAACTGTTTCTGAGAAAAAGGCGGCAAAAGAGGAGTCGGCGTGGTTTGGTTATGAAGATTGATTCATTCGATCAACTAACAACCCGATTCGGACGTCTACGATTGAACAAATGTATTACGTTATTCAGAAATAAATAGGAGTTTTTAAATATAATATTTAAAATATCATAACTTGCTTTAAGCAAAACTTTATCAACGAAAATGAAAATCATTTGAATGCACACATTTTTGCCAAAAAAGGCAGATTTATTTATTCCAGTTGCATAAAATTCTGGAGTTCCGGAAGAGATGAAATCGACGAAGGCACTTTTTTGCGTCATCGTAGTTGGTGAAGCATTTCTCGCGCAGGAAGTTGACAAGGTGTTGAAGTTGAAGTTGAAGAGTTGAAGAAGTGCTACTCGGTGGTCGAGAGGTCTGATGAACATGGCGGATGAGGCGAAGTTTCGTAGCCCAAATCATTCAATTTCCGCAGCGCTTGTTCCGCAACGTGAGGTCCTGCGTTGTCCTGGAGAAGGATTGGTCCATTTTAATGCCGGTCGTTGTTGTTGGAGTTCACGGTGCATTTCGTCGATTCGTTGGCAGTACTTCTCCGCCGCAATCGTTTCGCCCTGATTCAAAAAGCTGTGAGAATAGATCCCAGCTGCAGAACACCAAACAGTCACTATAACCTTTTTTGGTGATATTTCGGCTTTGGGAAGTGCTGTGGGGCCTGATCGCAATCCAACCATTGAGCTAAACGTCGTCGGTTGTCCTACGGGATTTACTTCTCGTTGCACTTCAGAATTCAATCAAGAAAAGGGTTGTTTTTATTGTGCAGAATAAGAGCACATTACATTTGAAAACGGCGATTTTTCCTATTATTGTTTAATTCGTCCGGCACCCACTTGTCGAGTTTTCTTTTCTTTCCTATGCGATCCAATTAAGTGTAAATAGTTAATGTGCTCACGACAAGCTGATCCGCAGGCTCTCGTACATATCGCGTGTTTATTTTCACTAGTGCCTTCAACTCGTCGTCGTCAAGTCCATTAAGACATCCGTGGCCTTCCTTATTTTCGAAGTTAAAATCACCAGATGGGAATTTTCGAAACCATGTTCCCACTGTTGGTTCACCAGCACTACCTTCACCCCAAACTTCATTAATGTTTCGAGCCGTCTCTGCTAAACTACGACTGTGCTTGAGCTTTATAAAAGAAAATTTGACGAAAATTCGTTTTTCGCATTTAAAATAGAAGAGGCCAAAATTGGTAAAAAGAAAAAATTTAACTTTTGACAAAGTATGAAACATGGTTAGAAAAAGTATAAAATCAGCTTTTTAATAATACAGAATATTGAAAAGCCCAATAAAATCTTACTGGTAAAAAAATGGATTGAAACAATGACTATTTTAAAACGGTCATTTATTTCTGAACAACCTAACAAATCAGTACCGACTTCGACGGTCTTCCCGTCTAGGCACCGCAATCGAGCTATGACGAAGAAGAAGTTGAAGTGTTCTGTATAGACTTGCAGAAGTTCTACAGAAAAGACCATACATTCTTCAATGTCATCATTGGGAATTTTAGCGCTAAGATTGGACCAAGAAGAACGTCTGAAGATCGCCACATTGGGACTCACCGATTAGAATGGAATGAGCAGAGTGAGCGGCTATCTGAGTTTCTCATGACGAAAAAAATCATTCATGCATGGTAAATGACATTCCAGAAGTCCCACTGTCGACGTTGGATGTGGGAGTCTCCCAGTGAAGTACGATAACGAAATAGACCACGTCATATTATATCGAAGGTTTTTGCGTAACCTATGTCGCTCTTGGCCCAAAATTCTACATGGGATCGGGAATTCACCTCCTTCGTGCAAGATTTCATTTTCTCGAGGTGAGGCCAAAAAAGCCACCAAATTCAAACAACAAGCACCCAAATCCAAAATAAACTGGGATTTAGTTAGTTCATTAGTCGGCTGCTGGGAAGATGCCATTCTCGATAACATCGACGAGGAATATGATCAGCTCGTTCAACATTTTACCGTTGACGCTGTGAAAGTTAAGAGTTCGAAAGCTATCAAAACGCGTTTGTCTTCAGAAACAATAGAGCTGATACTCCAACATGGAATCGCACCAACTACTGGCAACCGCCACCTTACGTCCTAACATGTAGAACAATGAAGACAGGTGATAAAAAGAAGGTTTTAAAGAGAGAAGATTAGCAGTTATGGTCGAAGCTGCAGAGGATGGGAAAAGCGTTCGCAAGGTCCACCGAATCTTCGCCAATTATATAACCAAGATGATCGCTCTTTGAAGCCCAGCCGGAACAGTTACAGCCGCCAGACAGACACTGGAGAAAACGTTTCACGATTACTACTCGGATTTCTTCATTAGCCGCGTCCTCCTTTCACCACATCAGATAAAAGAAGATGGATATGCTGCGCCAGCTCTTCCGAAATCCGACACGCCACTTCGTCGCTGAAAAATCGAAAAACACCAGGCCCGGACAGTACAAGATCGAAACACCTGAAGAACCTTCCGCCAATCCCCCGTAAACACACTGGGTCGGGTCTTCACACGTTACCTGTCTGAGTGCAAGGTATCTACTCAGTGGCAGACCAGCAAGACCGTGCTATTGTTTGAGAAGGGTGACCTTCACGATATCGGCAACTATCGCCTCATCTGCTTGCTGTCTGTAGTCTACAAACTTTTCACTCGAGTCAACCTAAACAGGATTGACAGAACACTGGACGAAGCACAGCCATGTGAGCAAGCAGGGTTTCGAAAAGGATTTAGTACTATGGACCACATCCACCCGATAACAAGACTCATTGAGGCACCACCAGAGCACAAAGGGCCGCTCTGTCCCACCTTCATCGTTTTAAAAAAGGCCTTTGATTCAATTGAGATAGAAGGAATCATGGAAGCCCTTAATAGTCAGGGCGTCCCTACTCAGTACATAAAGATTCTTCGTGAGCTGTACAAAAATTTCACAACCAAGTATCACCATTCTACGACGATATTATCATTGACGTCAAAAGAGGAGTTAAGCAAGGCGACACCATCTCGCCAGAATTATTTACCGCCACCCTCCAGAACGTCATGCGAACATTGTAATGGGATAATATGGGAGTGAAAGTCGATGGTTGGCAGTTACACCATCTTCGCTTTGCTGATGATATCATTCTTATAATACCAAACATTAGGCAAATGGAACGAATTCTTGCCAACTTTAATAAAGTCTGTGCAAAGATTGGTCTTCGAGTCAAACTCACAAAAAATACTGTTTATGAGGAACGGGTTAACTACGTATGTCCCATTCACGCTCAATGAAATGAATATCTCGGAATGTTCCAAGTTCGCTTACATGGTTTGTGAAGTCAACATGATGAACGACTTAGCTCTAGATTGAGCAGGATGAAAAGACAGGCTTGGGGAGCTTTCAAGAATGTCGAGGGTGTAGCGAAGAGATCAAAGAACGCAGTCACTTTTCATTTGCTGCCTATTCTTTTTTCATGGCAGAGTATGATGTGAAACATATCCACAATGAAACAAATGAATAAGGAAGAAGAACACCCGACTCCTTGTCCATGTTCTCGACTCCACGGCTTTTTCCTGCCCTAACGTATACGCCAGAAACCTGGTCTTTGCCTAAGCAGGATGAAAGGTTACATAGCGTTATGGGCCAAGCAGTGGAAAGAACGGTGTTAGGAGTATCTCGTTTCGAACAGGTTAAGAAAGGGATCCGAAGTTCCGGTCTACGTCAACGACCACAAATTGAAGATCCCACTTTATACGCCAAACGGTCAAGGATAGGGAGGACCAGACACGTAATCCGTATGAATGACAACTAAAGGATTGGAGCCGTTAATGACTGACTACCTTGGGATGTCAAACTTACTACAAGAAGTCCACCAACCCAGCGGTCTGAGTACTTCACGAAAATTCTAGAAGAATGATATAAAGCTCAACGACTTCGTGTAGTTAAGAAAGTCCACCGAATGGAGGAACCCTGGAACTCTATGTATAGGCCAGAATCGGTCCACGAAGTTTGCTATAGCTGCACCTTGACGAAATCTGCCCCCCATTCTTATATGTGATCGACCAGTCCTTATTCTATGGGATTTGCACGACATAAACTATGATCGTATTTTTACAAAAAAAAAGCTAAACAAAGCTCGTATTTTTCCTAAGCTTCTTTTTTTCTACTTTTTTTTTCTCTTGTTTGATACTTGACTGAATACTTGAATGGCCCGTCCTCACTGGTTGTAGGGCGCAATCTCCATTTTTCGGAGATTTGCTGGTTAAGGCTTATGGTTCCCTGGAGTCTCGAGGTCAGACTGGCCGAAGTCTGTCCCAGCTCTTCACCACCACAGGCAGTCGCAACCTTGGCGGATCAGAGAGAGGTTTACCACCATGCGACTCTGATACCATGACGGTGGTGGATCCTGGTTACTCTTAGCTAAGCTTTCTGATGGAAACGCCGGACTGGTTCTCAGCTTGCGAAACCCTGGCAGAGGATGGATCCCTCACTGTACATAGCAGTCTACACCCAGAAACACTTCCCAGCCACGATGAGGCGGTAAACCGTTGGGACGGCTGTTTTTTTCCCTATGCTTTCCAAAGCTTTTTTTTTGTTTTTTTCATTTTTCTTTTCTAGGACTGGAAGTCCGTATCCTTACAAAAAAGTGGGCAATTATGTTCTCTTTATTCGAATAAATAAACAACACCTTATCCTTCAAATAAAGCTCTACGAGGCCTGCTCTAATAGCTGATGAAGTGTTGTTTATGAGCATTCGCTCACTTTCCAATCAGGTTCGAACGAATCAAAGTTTATGGTGCCATTTCGACCCCATATGTCGACGGCAGCTGGCAGTTTGATGTGGCGTGCCTAAAAATGATTAACCTAAAACAAAAACACCCGTGATTTTTATTACGTCCCAGAAAAAGCGATAAAAAGAACTTACCATTATACTTTTTGCTATAAGTAATTTCTGCAAAAAATAAAGTTCACTTTCTTTTAATCATGCAGGAGAACTAAATATCGCTCAATACTTCTCAACTGAGAAATAATTTTGTGTACCTCAAGCGATAATAGCGTACCAAGTCATATTTTGTCCTCTCATGCTCCAACAACTTATCCTCGCTTTGATATGGATGGAAATAATGGTGATCATTAGTTTGAAATACCACCACATCTAACGGATGTCGCTTTTACAGCACATTGAAGTGACCCTGAAACGAAATCGTTCGCTAAGAAGTGAAAGTCAGGAAGAAAACCGGTAAACATTACTGTCCTTCGAAATCAGTTGCATTACAATGGTGAGATTTCTTCAAGCATTCGTACAGCTGCATAAATGTGGCGCGTCATTCATTAAATAGACAATTATTCTGTTGCATTGCAATGATTGAATTGTAAACGATCAATGTGCAGTATCTGTTGCAAGGATTATTCTAACTGTTACAGCAAGAAGCACATCTAAGGAAACGAATTGCTAAAGACATGGAAAATGGGTAAGGTTTAGTGTTAGGACTTCGAATCAAGTCGACTTTCAGCTATTCAAGGGTTTTTCAGATTCGAGGAAGCGTTCTTGGTCTTCTCAGAGTCGTACTCTATCTAGCAAGGGAGCTCTTCCCTTTCTTGTTCGCGTCTTTCTTGTTCTACGTGTACTTAATGCGATAGCCTTGACAATCGTCTTTGGCTCTTTTCTTTTTAGGAAAATTGCCTTCAAAATCAAGCACCATTTGCTACTATTTCACTCCACTTTAGTGGCTCATACTTCCTTCCCATCATTCTCTCCTCTAATGAGCAGTGGGCACTCCATCGCCCCTATGGATGCAGAATTAGTTTTAGTTCAGTTATTATTCATTAACATTTATAGCGCCTTTCAGCTCGAAGATTCGCAACTCGTGTTCTACTATTGTATTTACATAAGTATTTATTACTTGACAATTTTTCGACTCAGAGATCTTTTCTGTTCCTCTTGGCTTGACTTTTACAAGAAAAGAAGCCAAAGAGAAATCAGAAACCGTAGTACTCCACTAGCAATTTCACTCTTTTACTACAGAAAACAGCTTTTCATCATTTACGACTGAGACAACATCTATGTCGTACAAGGTGTTGGAAGGATACAAAAGGTGGGGTAAAAAAAACTTTGAATCACTGAAGAGGTGTGTACATAATGTGGTCCCGCATGTCTTAAGATTTCCTCAGGAGGAAGTGCATGGAACGCTTGTAATATGGTACTAGTCGGGCATGCTGACTATTGTGTATGTTAGGTGAGCGAGAGTTTTTGATCCCAGACCTTTCAACCATTGCGGTGTCACTGTCTGCTTCACTGTTATTCGTTTTCGATTTACCAATACAACTAGCACGAACTAATTTACTACTTCCTCCGCCTCTAAGTCAACTAAGCTTCTTAACCCTCTGTGGTCAGGAAATCGCTACCAAACTTCGCTGTAAAGAGGCTCCTGCGATCAAAACAGCTGTCGAATGGCCGTAGTGAATCCCTGTGAGTGATCCAGCAGGCCACTCGAGGATTCCAGGATTCGAGCAACATTCAAAGGCATACAAAGAACCAAAATTCTTCAAGCAGCAGCCGGATGCACATGAAAATCTGGAAATGTTCGCCGTCAAAGGATGCGAGGAAACGAATCGAATGGAAGAAGTGCTGGAATTCGCCAAGCATACGATTTTGGTAGTATAAAAATTAGGTTAGAGGAAGTAACAAAAGGAAATTAAGTTAGAGGAAGGACTCGTAACGGCACGGTTCTGAGGAAGGCGAAATCGCCGAAACGTCAGACAACGACCAACAACAACAACAACAACAACGAAACAACGACAACGAAAACTTATACCAACCTCGCATCAGCTCAAGAATATCAGTTTACATGACCATATAAATAAATGTGTCAACTATTTATACCGAGCTCTATAGAAAGTCGGTCTTTTGAATTAAAGGAAGTAATTTTGAAGTGACGCGTTGCCTATAAGCAACCGGTTTAGACAAGTCGGTAGCAGTGATGGAACTCCCATCGAACGGCCTGTGTTGTCCGTCAATGTGTCGTCGCTGCCTGTATGACCAACTATGGGCAACCATTCTGCGTCCGTATAAAGGAACACCTATTTGGGAAGCACAATATTGGGCAAGGCACTTCACTAGGCACGCAGAGGACATGAAGAAAACAGATATGTTTGTGAAACAGACGTCGCTCTCCTCACACAGAAATCTCCAACGCCAGCGCGCAAAGCTCTTGAAGCGTTCTGAACAAATTTTATAAATCTAAGGATGAAAGGCAGGGGAGAAGTACCCTGTAATTACGCCTGACGTTGCCCAACAACTAAGGCTGCTTTCTTGACCTGAACCAGAAACATCCGTCGCATAAGCCGGCTGATCTCCTTCAATAAGTGGAAGAATTACAAAGAAGAAAATCAGGAGTGTTAAAAATGTGTTCTTTCCCATCCGATTATTATTTAAATGCTGAGTTGTGCTTCTGAGATTATGAAAGTGTTTGGCTCATTACGTTGAGAGTCAATTTGTCATCTTCAATCTTTGAGGAACAGAGAACCGTGAAGTCATTATTTAACGATTCTTGTGTTGACAAACTCGGTCTGCCCAAGAAAAAAACACTTGCCGATCGGTGCCGAAATCAATACAAAGTCGGCCCCTGGAATGATTACGTGGGTATTGTAGGACTGTTGCAAAAACTGACCTAACCCACATAAAGAGAAAGAGCACTATCATACTGGAATTTTTGCACGTGCAGCCGCTTCCCGTACACAACTTGAGCAATTTGACGCCATACCTCCACTTTTTATTTTCGGTGTGCTTGCGAAATAGAGCTGTATTCAGCCAGCACGAGAGGCTCCTTAATGAAAGTGTGCTACCTGGTCTGTAGAATCTCTCAAATGGTTTGTTGCATAGCTCCCATGATTACTTCATACGACTACTGTCACATTTTTTGCTCTCATCCATGACCAGATCCAAAATTCCAACATGAATAATTCCTATTTTCTTACCCACAGATACTTCCCAATCGTAGCTTGCTAAAGGTACTGCAGTAAGTCTTTTAGGACTTGCCAGTCTCTTTTTCACTTTACATTGGACTTCTGTTAATGATAACGTCAAATACCTGGTTTTAGTATAATCTCACGTCCTTATAAGAACTAAGCGAAAACCTGTTGGTGATGCAGTACCATGCATATAAACCAAATTATGTAGAAAAACGTTACATGCAAAAACAACAAAGACAAAATCCCGTGCAGTTTTCTTTGGTTATGAGAAATTATCGCCGTGTGTGACAATCACCTACATCATTCTTCTATCGCTCGTCTATCATAGCGATACGTCTCGATTTTTCTCCAGCGCGTGGTAAAGTACCAAGTCAGGGGTTCTCTGTCGGGTGCATTCGCTTGAGAACACTTAAGAAGCTTCGCACACTTTTTATGATGTTTGGCGAACCACATCTCCACATGCATTTCTTCGCGTTCACACACCTACAAGAGTGTGGTTGAATATGAACGCACGGATAAAAGGATGAAGGATAGAGTGTAACGAGTTGAGCAATTCTATTGGGCAGTGCGATGCATTCCACTCGAATCGTAAAGTCGTAAGCATAATTCATTGCATCTTTGCGCTAAGCAATGACTAGAAGGGGCTGCTAATGTGTCAGGTCGGTATTTTCGCCAGTTTGGTAAAGTTTTCTGACCCTGAAAGGAAGACTTGGATTGGTTTACGTAGGGTGCGAGATATAGTAAACGACACAAGAATCTTCTCATCACTGCTCTACACGTGTCCCTATCAAGTAGTTAAGTGCAAATAATTCATGGTAGTAAAGACAAAGAACTCGAACTCTTAATTCACCTACGTGTTAAATTAGGTCGTTCTTCGTCCGCAATTAACATTACTCCCATTCGCGTCACTTAAGGACGCAGCTATGTGGGTTTATTACCAATCAGACTGCTTGCACGAGCTATCGATGGATCGAGGACTCCATAGGAATAGCACTGCAATTCATACAGGATAGACATTACATTTCCCAACCAACAATGAATTAGCATGTGTCGAAAGAAAAAAATCCAACGCTTATATGGTTTATGTAATGGCGTACTAATTCCTTTCTTTCATGTTTATTATACTCGCTCGAAAACCTTGAATGTAAAAGCGTAATCTGACTAGCGGACGAGAGCTTGATCGAAACTACGCATTTTACTTTTCGGAGGCAGGTTAAACGCAGTTTGTTAGATTGTGTAAAGATGGAATGCAAGATTAGGTGACCAAACCAAAAACGATATTCTAGTGAGTAGCATTACAATGTAAGACATCGTTGGTAAGAATGGCAGCATTTCATCAATGTAAAAAACAGAAAGAATCCTGCGAAGGCGATAATGCTCTACGAAATCTGCAGGTTCTTGTGAAATGTGATTCACCACTGCACTTTATATAAGGTGAGCTCACGTATGGCATGCAGGAAGGAGAGTCAGTGCATAGTCGCCACGAAGAAAAGCTGAAACGGGATATTGTTCATTTCGTGGAGTCTTGCAATGGAAGCAATTGGAACAATGCCTAATTTCGAAACAAAATGACCGTCTTTGCACATTTTCCATACATTTTACTAGCAAGACAGATTTTTTGCGAGATTACCATGCCGAGGAGTTCCCAGGTCGACACCACACACTCGTCGGTGCCGGTGCTTGGGCAGAATGCGTACGGCGTTCCTGCAGATTTTTTTCTAAGATTCCACTTATAGCGTGACAATTTCTGTCATATCTTGAGCTTGGCCGGGCTTCCTGATAGAAATGTAAATCTGAATAATGAGATTTGTTGGCCAACGATGCGGAGCCAATGTTGTTTTCTTGCGGCGTCTAAAACGTCATTCTAGTCTCTGAAATTTTTTCTCCTGCTAACCCAATGATGGAAGTTAAACCTACAAGCCATAGTCCATGACGCACTCGACTTTATGATGGAATTAGAATTCTTTTCATTCGTTCACAAATTGAACTATATCAGGGGGTGTTATAGTAGTGAAAACACTCTCTAACTTGACCTCTAATGGTACGAGAGAATTCCAGCAGTTAAAAAAGAAGTTGATTGTTTTCAAACATCGATCAGCTTGTAGCAGCGATACGGCATGATAGCGCTCGCTCCCCAACGACCGATATCGGGTCCGGCTAGATCATCGGATAATTCGTTGAACTTGTCAAATCTTACCAAATAATTCCCATTGGATACAGTACATAAATTATCTTATATGGACAAAAGAAATCCCACAGAAATTTAGAAAAGGATCCAAATGTTGCAACAGCTGATAATTTTTCAATGTTCCCTTCAAGGCTTTGCAATGTGCGACAGCACACAACTGCTCAATACGTCAAAAACGTTTGTGAAAACTGAACAGCTCCTCAGACATTTTGACAAACCACCCGAAAGCGGTCATTTTGTACGGGATCCATAAACAAACATATCATCTTGGTTCAATCAATTAATATTTGAATGATGTGTTGAAAGATGTTTTCGATCAATACTTGCAATTCACTTCATATTTCTATGGTCGCTAGTATCTTTATCGATTACATGGAATCTGTCTAAGAAGTCTAAACATCAAAAAGTACCTAGTAGAGTACAAAAATTGGTATAAGAACTTGAATAGATGGCCAGGAAACGGCTCTCTGACTTGTTTTCGAACCGCAGTCGCATCAACTGCCGCGTCGCGGCGGCTAAGTAATAGTATTGTTTGAGCGATATTTTCTCAGTGATCACGTAATTCAACCATAAATTATCATGGAAACTGATGAACTATGAAAAGCACTTTCTTGTGACACCAAACTTATTGCAAGGCGTTACAGGTAAAGTGTGTTTTGAATGGGAAGAACTGTGTCAGTGTTGTTTTCTGGTTTGGAAAAAATGCTTGCAGTGCTAAAGCCAGCTGAGATATCGAAGGTGTTCTTTCTGAATTGTAAAGATCAATGCATTTGCTTTCAGAAATAAGCGCAACATCGGTGACATTTGGTGTATTTTCAATGAAATCTTTGATGAAACACGTCCAACTCAACAATTTTCGGCAAAAGCAATGTTCTCCGCATGTTTTCGTGCTGAAGTTTAAAACCGTACCATAAAATTTTCAGATAATCTGGAAGAGGGAATCTTCTAGTTGCCAAAAAGCTAAAATTCTTCCATGAATTTTGACCCAGTAGCATTTTATTATCACTTTTTCAACAATCACTAACAGCGAGGTGGTGCCTATCGCGCCAACTTCGTTGCCTTTGGACAGGGGCGCAACGGGGGAACCCAGCCTGCTATAAGAACGGGCAGCACGGTCCGTTAGGTATTTGCTCCCTATCCGTTCCCTGTTAAATATGTCCGAAGTTAGTGCAGCTCCCGTTACGACGTCCACGTCGCCAGCCATGAAAAAGACAAAGGTTCCTTAGTATTTTTATATACTGCGTGCTTTCTTGTTGCTTTATTACGTGATGTTACCGTTCAACTGTAGGCTACGAAGCCGAAAGGGAGAGAAGAAAGCAAGGACTGCCCCCAGTCACCCCGTTTACGGCGCCATGATCAAGTCCGCCATCAAGGAGTTGAAGGATCGGAAAGGAGCTTCAAAGCAAGCCATATTGAAGTTTATCGTGCAAAAATATAAAGTTGGCGACAATGAGAGACAGGTTCGTGATAGAATTGTCTTCGGTATTTTGGAGTGATTTCAGTGTTCTGTGCCGTTGTAAAACGATAGGTTTTATGCCTTTTCACAGTTTCTGTTAAATTCCAGATAAATGCCCGTCTTCGAGTTGCTTTGAAACGTGGAGTGCAGAGTGGACTTCTCACGCAAGCAAGTGGCACCGGAGCGGCCGGTCGATTCCGCTTGGCCGAAAAGTCGGGCCATGAGGCGACCACTAAAGTTCCCAGGAAGCCTAAGGTAAAGAGCAAAGCAAAACCAAAGGAGAGTGCAGCTGCAAGTCATGTGAGTTACCTAGCTATTCACAAAGGGTTTTTACTAGGCACTTCGGGGATTGATGCACGACTTGTGGTTTTTAATTTCTACATGTGTTGGCAGTTTTTCTTCGAATGTTATACTGTTGTTTATCATTGTTCCACAGAAAGCACTGAAGACAGGAATTTCGACAAGTTTGCCATAACGAATTCAAACTCGGATGTAATGCACTCTAAGCGGCCCGAAACATCAATAAAGTATGGTGCAAAGGATGTATGAGCGAACGCACCGTACGGCATGGTTAAGAAATTTCGTCATGACGCATTGGGTTTTAAACTGAGGGAGGTCGTGAAACTCCTGACATTGACCACGAGGCATCGAAGGCTTTGGTGGAAACAAATGCACGGGCAACTTTTCGACAACTTCCAGAAGAATTCGGCGTAAGCATCACAGATGTTACAGAGTACCTAAAGACGTATTTATCTATACATCCTTATGATCTTATTGAGCTGATGCGAGGTTGGTGTAAGTTGTTGTCGTTAATGTTTCTGACGTTTCGGCGATTTCACCTTCCTCAGAGCCGTGCTATTACGAACGGGAATCTAAAGGCGACTGGAAAGACGAAGAAGCTCGACTAATATGACTAGTAACAAACGATCAAACTTTGTGCGAGTTAAAGCGTCGCGTATATCGCGTTTTGCCGAAGCTTTCGCTTATGAACTACTTAGCAATCATCTGGTCACTAGAGGGAAGACTTCGGAAGCGAAGTTGATTTTGAACCTGCTCGCAGCGAGTTTATCACCTCCAGAACTTAGGACATGCAAGTAGAGTGCGTAAACATCTTCCTCATTGGTTGGCAAAAATGTGTAGCTTGCGATGGTTTTTATTTCGATGAATGAGGTTTGTTTTGAGTTGGGATATGGCACTTTAAAGGAACGAGGGGATATCGTGCGTTGGTTTCTTAACGACATGACATCTGTTCTACAGGCAATGTGTATGCTGTTTACCGGTAGTACTGTAATTTGTACTTTTCTCTTGCCATTGCAAATATTTGGTCGTTCTAGAATAAGCAAGTGAGGAAAGAAAAGTCATCAAGTTCGCCTAAGAAGGCCGCCAAGCCGAAGGCTAAGTCTGCTAAGTCACCACAGAAGGTCGCAATGAAGAAGGCCCCTGCTAAGCCGAAAACACCGAAAAAGACGAAGAAGGCTGCACCGGCTAAGGCGTAGATGTGCGCTCTACAATAAGTGAGCCATTGATCTCTTGTAAATATTGTTATATTTATGTTATGTAGTTCCGTGTCTGCAGTTGTTATTTATTAGATAAGGGAAATTTAACCAGTACTTGTCATGAAATAAAATCATTTGGGTGCCATATGTGAAGTTCAGAAGACGTCGGAGCTGGTGTCCGTCGAAGATAAATGTGTATTGAGGTCAAGAATAGAATCGTTCCTCGATGAAGTATTGCGTTCTGTCTGGATCATAGATGGTCTTACAAAGAATAGGGATTGTGTGTACTGTGTCATAGTGGTGGTATAGAGTTAAAGAACCATTGGTAGGGCAGCCATAGAACTAGTTCCACGTTCTTGTTGGCTTGAATATATCACACAACGATCGTTCTCCAGGTTAGTTTGATACCGACTAAGTTTTTCTAACGATTGAGGGCTTCACGTTACCAACATATGATGGAAAAGGTGCCATTTATAACCCCTATTTTGGAAACGTTCTGCTTATTGCATAGGTTTTTTACGGATTTAGGTTGTAGTTGGGTGTCCTCGCACTAAATCAGTGGTTTCATTAGGGCGAAAGATGGTAATTTTTTTTAAACGTAGCTTGGAATTTTGAAGTGTTGACAAGCATAGTTTTGTTCCAAATAGCGAGAATCGGCTCAAGGGGGCAAAAATTTGCGCGCGCTGTAATTACTCCTGTAAAAAATTAAGAAGAAAATTGTCCCTAACGAACACTTCGTACCGATCAATAATTCGTGCGTGTGGATTCTTAACCCTTATCGACCATGAAAAGGGTTGGAAAGTCGTGCATTGTGTTATGGTCAGAACTGTTAGTGGAGAGGCATTGGACTGTAGGGCAATATTAGTACGGTGTGATTAGGGTGTTTCAATTTCGAAATAGTGAAGAAGCCTAAATTCCAAGGATTCTGTTTTAGCGGTTGTATAGTGATGATTTCTGTTGCTTCTGTCCGTCGGCATGCTTCACAAGCCGTATGGGAGGTTGAGATTTAACTGAAGCTGAACGTGATCAGCAGCAAATGACATGTGAGCGGCTGATATGTACATAAAGTAGAAGCACTGAAGTGTCAACGCTTTATTCGGCTTGTAGATCCAAAGAAATCATTGTGACTTCCTAAGTTCTCTGCGAGGAAACTTGATTACGGCTTCTTCAAAAATGGAAAGAACGCATGCGGATGTTTATGATTCATTGCGCTGGAACTTTTGCTCAATGCTAACCACATGGTCACCCTGACCACCTCTGTGACTGACGTGTTCCATCACTGTCGAGTGCGTGTCAAATGAAATTTTGCGTTTAGAATAATGCATTGACGGTTGTTTTTAAATCAATTTTCGGTTCGTAGTTCGTATTCGTACTACGAGCCACTTTTCTATAAGTCTACCAAGTTTTTTCGTCCATTCTTAGAAACGGGGTCACAAGAGGCCATTTTTTGTCATTCGACATTGGCATTTTTTATGATTACTTGGATAACCCTCCCAACGGTTTGCCGCCTTATCGTGGGCTGGGAGGTGTTCCTGGGTGTCAGACTGCGATGTGCAGCGGAGGGATTCGTCTCCCAGGCAGGGTTTCCCATGCTGAGAAGGAGTCCGGCGTTTCCATCAGGAAGCCTAGCTAAGAGTAAACCAATACCAGGATTCACCACCGTCCTGGTATCAAAGTCGCGTGGTGGTTAAATCTTCCTCTGATCCAGAAGGGCTGCGACTGCCTGCCGTGGTGACGACCTGGGGCAGACTTTGGCCAGGCTGTCCTCGGGATTCCAGGGAACCACAGTGGCTTAACCAGGAAATCATTATGGTGGGGCCCGCACAACTAGTGATGACGGGCCGTTCAAGTATCAAATAGGTAAGTAAGTATTTGGAAAACTTTCTTTGATGAAATAGTTCTGTATTAACTGCAAATGGTGTAGTTCTTATTTTTATTTTTATTTTTGTTTGATCCGTCTTCACGTCTTTTGTGCGGATCCCAGCACTTCTCGCAACCAATTCGTTTCCTCGCATCCATCGTCTACGAAGGTCTTTCGAGTTTTTAAGTGTAGGTTCGCTTGCTGCTTGAGAAGAGAAAAAAAGGATTTCCATTTCATCTTGAATGTCATAGAATGCTGGTCGAGCATTTCCCCCTGGAGTCCTGAGATAGCTGGGCTGGAGCGTTTCCAATTGGATTGCAAAGAGTTTCCAGAAAAGTCCGGTACCAATTTGCCGACCCCGGAGGGATGAGAGGCTTGGTTGGCCAGGTGCGCAATCGAACTAGCACCTTGCTCGTGATGGCGGACATCACTACCACTGTGCTATCCGCCCCCTTAGTTCTTATTACCACGTTTTCTAATAATATTCCTTCATAAGTCATTTGCTTAAAAGGATAAAAAAATAAATAATTTGCTTAGGTAGCAATAATAACATATTAACGTTGTCATCAGTTGCCATGTATTCTGCGCATTGCTAATGTAGCAATTCTCTCAAATACCTACACTGCTCTTACGTACTCCATTCCGCACAATCTTCCTCATCGCTGAAACAACTCCATCATCACTGTCACATTCTTGCACTGCGAGCACGTATTGATACAAGAGCCGGAGATTGTACCTAACATTATTACTACCTAAGCAAATAGCTTTTGAAAGGATACTATTAAGCGGGGTGGGGGGCTAGAGGATGAGGATGAGCGATGGCGATCTGCGTTCTTCGCGTGACTATATCCATGCCAATGGCGAAGGTCGTTAGGTCAGATCCACAAGCAACGTTGCCGTCCTGGTAGCGTGCACGTGGTTAGGAGTTGCCGTGCCTAATGGAGTGCCGCTTGGTTAAGAAGGAATATGAATGTAGGGCAGGCACGCGGGCGTTGTGTCAAGTATTTTTTAATGGCATAGGAATGTGACAGGAATAATAAATACGGATACATGGCTTATACAAGAGATGTTAAAGTGAAAGATATAGAGTACTTTACGAAGAATATTCTCTATACACCCGCCTGGCTTATTAAGAGGTTTAGGTTCTAAATTTTGTTAAGGCATGCGAGTATTGCAATATGAGGGATTTTAAGAGGTAATAGAAAAAAAATAACAGCAAGATCTGGATGAAGCATTAAATGATACAAAGTGGGAGATATTATGCGAGTTTTTTGCATAGTATTATATTTACATTTGTCGATTTATTGTCACTCCCGCCACTTTAGCTTGCTGATTGAGCGGCCATCTTTCAGGAATCACCTTTATGCTGAGAATTTGTAACGTTCAAAAGTTATGGTTGTCTTACATTGTTTGCGCCAACGGGGCTTCTTTCGTGAGCATTGCCTGCATGCCAAGATTCTTTTTTGTGTGATGTTAACGTCGCTTTTGTTGTGAGTGAATGTAGCTCCGTATTCGCAACAAAATATGCTGCTGTAGCTTCTATACTGGCGTTCTAGGATTGAGTGCGGTTAACCAGTCTTTCACGCTGTAATGCTTCACTTGGTTTAACACTTTAGAAGCCGCTGTAGTCATTGCAGATGCTCCGCCGTCTTCAATACAGGGTCTAAGTTTTGCAAATATCTCAACATTGTGGCTGTAACAGTTCCCAGGATCGACTTTCTATTAACCTCGGCATTGGATTATAAATCCGTAGTTTTCTTTCTCAGCAATCGCGAGGTTGTTATCCAGCGTACATTTACTTCCATAGAAAAAACACAATACAAAAAAAAAGTAGCTGACGTTTCGGAAGTATCGCCTTCTTCAGAGCCTGGAAGGATATACTGGTATACAATTTACTAGGTCAAATGCTTCGATAACACTTACAAAAAGGCAAAAAACTCTAGCATGAGTTCAGGTACGATATACCTGATCTCTTGTAATAATTGCGGAGTTGGATATATTGGCGAAACGGGCGGACCTTCGTGTATCCGTATAAAAGAACACTTAGATGGCAAACGAAAAACAAGACAAAGTACCCCACTGGGCATACATAGGATACAAAAGCATAGAGAAGACGATTTTGAAGCAAAGTCACTGTCCTCGCACAGAAGACTAAAACACCAGCGCGAGGACTTCTTGAGGCTTTTTGGATAATTTCAAAAACCCTTCAATGAATAGCAGAGAGGAATGCCCAGCGGTCACACGCGACCTGGCCCCGTATGTTCGCATCAATTTCTGATGTGAGATGGCGCAGTCATTTCACATATGCGATTATAATCAGCTGTTCTAATCTTCCTCAATGGAAGTCACGAAAAAAGCGGTGAGTTTTTCGAAAGCTGTTGATCATGTAATTGCCACCTAGTTTTTCGTCTTTTTGTAAGTGTTACTGAAGCATTTCGCCTAGTAAATTGTATATCAGTATACCCTTCCAGGCTCTGAAGAAGGCGATACTGCCGAAACGTCAGCTACTGCTGTATTGTATTGTGTTTTTTTATGGAAGTAAATGTATGCTGTTTAACAACCTCGCGATTGCTGAACAAGAAAACGCAGCAGACGTTTACTTCCATACAATACAACACAACCGTAGCTGACGTTTCGGCAGAATCGCCTTCTTCAGAGTCTGGAAGGTCGTACTGATATACAGTTTACTAGGCCAAAAGCTTTAACAGCACAAACGGAAAGATGAAAATCTGAACGATAATTACAAGATCAAAGGCTTCTCGAAAATAAAAAAGACAAAACAAAAGACAACAACGACAAAACATTTCTCCGCCGCTGCATTCAAAACCGAGAAGTGCTGAAGTTCATAGAATGAAAACGACTTCACGAGATGTGCGGTCAACCAGAGGGCAGCCAACAATTACGAGACAATGAGATGGAAGTACTTCGTTGCGCACTACGGAGCAAACGGAACGAAATTTTCGAAAGAAAGACGAATTTTTGTGACGAAGGAACATTTCTGTGCTTTGTATTTGGCGGATCAACTTTGGAGGAGAAAAGTTGGTGGGTCAATATTAATATACAATTTTGTTAGGTCTACCGCCAAAATAGCGTTGCAGCGAAAGTTTGAGAATCTGTTGAATAATTTGTATGTCTCGGCTTCAAGAAACCGTTGAAAAACGAACTATGCTAGGAGTCAAAATACGGTTGATAATGCACCAAAGTCTAGAGTCACCGTACTTGAGTTCCTGACAATACCTTAGAGTGCGCGCTCGCTATTAGAATTGGGCCCAAGTTTTTTCACCATCACGGTCCATTTCCAAAACAACCTTACGTAGCAACCTCTATGAACTTCAAAATCGACTCTGCTATCAGGTTAAACAAGGTATATCAAACAGAGCTGAAAATCAAGAGCTGGCGACATTACCACCGTCTCCTTTCCCTAGAACGTATTTTAGACAGCAGGACTCAAAAGACGGAGTTGACATAAAATTCCGCATGTTTGCGGATGGTGAAGACCATTAAACACTACCGCGATAGCAGGTTTATCTCTAACCTTACAGCCTCACAAAAAATGTAGCATGCGAGAAATTAGAGAATTAATAAACTCGAAAACAATAAGATTATCCGTTAAAGATAAGAGGGGAGCATTCGAAGCTATTTCTGGCCAGCCAGATGTTAAGATAACTGAGGAATATTTCAGTGATGCTACCCTCTATCGCCCATCCTCTGAAAAGAAATACAAAAGTCAACACCGAAAACTAAACAATCAGTGGGTCAAAGTGGTAAAGGCGGCAGGCTTGAAATCGTCGGTTATTTCGCACTTTAAAATCAACAGACAAACATGCCTCGTCTTATACTTATTAAAACACATAAGTTGGTATCACCTGAAGATCTTGCGTCAATCAATCCGTCATCGTTCAAGGTTAGACCCATCATCAGCTGTGTAGACAGGCCAACGGATAGGATAACCTGGTTTCTAACCCTAATACTAATCCAGTTGCTTTAACACATTCCAGCTCAGCTCGTGAACACTCAAATGTTCCAAGAACGTCTACGTAACGCGTCTACTAATAAGGCATACGTGATGCAGTCCTTCGACATTGCTGCGCTGCGCACCAACGTAACGAATGGTCCCGCAATGCAAGCCATCTTCGAATTTCTTGTTGAACATGAAAGAAGACTAAACATGCATGGCTTGTCTATCCAGCAGCTCATGGCTCTCTTCAACGATTGCCTAAGCTGCTCGATTTTCAGATGGTCTGGGAAATATTTTCCCCCAAATAAGGGGGTTGGCTATGGGACAGCGACCGGCACCAAGCCTTGCCATTGTGTTTATGTCTAAGATAGAAGCTCCAGTTCTCGTTCTCCCGCCACTACTCTACTGCGGGTATATAGATGATTGTTTTGTCGTCTTCTGTACGCAGGAAGAGATGGACAAATGCTTTGAATTATTGAACGAGCAGTCTGACTACATTAAGTTCACCCGGGAGAAACCGAAAGAAAGCTGGCTTCCGTTTCTAAACGTTGAAATCAACTTATCAAGCAGCGGGTTACATAAAAAAAAGGTACCGAAAACCAATTGACAAAAACAGCCTGGTTCATTTCCTCTCTTCCTACCTTTCACACACAAAGAGTGCGCTTGTGAGAACCATGTTTCGAACAGCCACCCCTGTTGCACAAATAGGGTGCTAAAGGAAGAATCGCACGACTTGGCTCGACAAATAGCCATCTCCAGTGACTACGAAATAGTAACCCCCACGAGATGAGCTTCGAAGGAAAGCGACGCGCCTAAGGGAAACACTTGGCCAGAACAAAGCACCATTTATGTTGCCCTTTATTAACGATGACATAAGCGTAGGTATCAAATGATGTTTAAGAAGGACAGGCCTAGAAGAATCGGTAGCGATAGTTGAAATACCATCGGCTACTCTACGTCGTCGCTTTGTTCGTAACCGCCTGTGTGACGTCTTTGTGAAACAACAAATTGCATAATTTGCCCTTACGGCAGGGGACGGACTGCATGAGTTCAGGTTCGATATATCTGATCTCTTGTAATAATTGCGGAGATGAATATACTGGCGAAACGGGCAGACCTTTGTGTATCAGCATAAAAGGAACACCTAGTTGACAAAAGAAAAAACAAGACAAGGTACGCCATTAGGGACGCATAGGATACAAAAGCATAGCGGAGACGATTTTGATATAAAAGTGGCTATTCTTGCACGGGATCCAAAAACACCAACGCGCAAACTCCTCAAGACTTTTTGGGTAGGTTCCAAAAATCTTGCAATGAATAGCAGGGGAGGAATGCCGCGAGATCACACGTGATTTCGCCCCTTACCTTCGTATCGATCGATATCGATGTGGGGTGGTGCCGTCGTCGACCATGTGCGACTCTGAACGACTGCTCTTCGTCGGTGGATGACCGGTGAAAAAAAGTGGTGGGTTTCTCGAGAAGCCGTTGATCTTGTAATTATCGTTCAGATTTTCATCTTCCTGTTTGTTCTGTTGAAGCGTTTGACCTAGTATGTTGTGTATTAGTGTACTTTCCATGCTGTGAAGAAGGCGATTCTGCCGAAGCGTCAGCTACGGTTGTTTTATATGTGTTATATTTGTAAGGAAGTAAACGTATGCTGTTTAACAACGTCGCGATTTCTGAGAGAAAAAACAACGGACTTATAATCTAATGCCGAGATTAATAGAAAGTCGAACCTGAGAACTGTTCTTGTTTCAACCACGCTGTTATTCAGTTTTTTGTTTTTAATGAGCAGGTTCTAGGTTGTTATTGCACTATTTATGCACCATAGCTGGAGTTTCGGTGGATTTCACCCTCTTCAAACCCTGGAAAAGTCATGTTGGTTGCAATAATAGACTTTTTTCATTTTATTGCATTACTCGCAGAGGAGCGTATAGCGCAGTGGTTGTAGGCGCCGTGCAATACACATGCAATATGCCTAATTACAGCCTCGGCTTAACTGGCTTCATTGCCGATATGGGCTCTCCAGATCAGTTCCGCTGATGGATGATTGCTGGTGGTACTGATAGATAGGACTAGCTGAGAGATAGGCAAAACGAAGGACCCGCACGGTGTGGTGGTGAGCACGTTAGCCCCCGGAAACAGTAATAGCGCGTTCGTTTCTCATCGCAGAAACCTGCGATCCGGAGTTTTGCAATTATGTCAGCATCATTGAAGTTCTATAGGTAATTCCAACTGTTCGCAATTTGGTTATCGACGTTTCTTACTTGTTTCAAACGGGATAAAGAAGATATTCTACGAATGTTCAACGCGTAGCAAACTTACCGACAAACAAGCGTATACTTGACAAAAACTGAAGTTGCAGAATTCAATGCAGAATAAAGAATGAACAGCGCAAAAATACACAGTGACATTCGTCCAAGCAATGCATTCTTCAAAATGCCGTTGTTAATTATAAGCAGCTCATTCTGATGCACGTGAATAAACTGAAACTACTGAGTTTTCTGAAAGATAAAAAATTATCTTCTGCACCTAAAGCTACAAACTTCTGACGTAAACTTTCCACAAATTTGTAGGATTTTTAGATGTATAGGTTTTCTAAGTTGATTAAATTCATTGACAACGTAATACCTTCCAAATCACCTCACGCGATTACCATTTCGGAGAGCTCACATGGAATCCACTACACTAAACGAGGCCCATTTTTTGGCATTATCTAGGTCATGTTTTATCTTTATCGGTGTCATCAGCAATCACCGGTCAACGGGAATGATCTCAGGAGCACAAATCGTCAATGAACACTGTTAAGCTGGAGCTGTAGTCGGATCTACAATATTTTAACTTCTATTTACTGCCTATTTTTCCTTCGCAGTAGAGTTTGATGCGAAAACAACCTTAGGGATGCTGAGATAAGCTCAACTCAGAGAACAGAACTCTGATAGTGTACAGCTGTAGTAAAAAAATTGGCTGACAGCAATGCAAAAGTAAGGTTGGTTGGTGTGATGAATAGCACATGAGCCTCGGAAAGGGGTTACGATGGATCGTAGCGCTTCTGCAGTTCCGAGTTGTGCTCACAACTCGGTATACCTGTGGTTGCGTCCCACATCATACCATCGCATGAAAAAGTAACTGATGAAAGTTAAAACATTGTTGTTTCTTTAGTAAACCGCACTTTACTTAATTTATTTTACTCGGAGTGAATGATTAATATCTTTCTTTGGATTGCTCAGCTTACATGAGGTTGTTATATAATTTTTTATTCGGCTAAAGTTTTGACGTCTTCATCTTTTTCAGACCCGATGGCCCGAATCGATAGTGTACATACGCTTTCGAATTTGTTCTTGAGTGAAGCTCCGCTTCAATGAGGTAACCTCTTATACATGCTTGAAATAAGCTGAACAATCCAAGTGAATATGTCGATTGATTACACCAAAGTTAGCTGAAAGTCAGTTTTATATTATTATTTTTTCGCTGTATGCTAGCTACTCTAGGGTATTATTTCACTATATGCTAGCTAGGATACCAGTACGCGGAACCAATACCAGGATCCGCCACTGCCTTGGTATCAAAGTCGCATGGTGGCAAATCTCCCTCTGATCGGTGGTGAAGACCTGGGGCAGACTTTGGCTATGCTGACCTCCGGGATTCAGAGAACCACAATGGCTTAGCCAGCAAATCTCCAAAAAATGGCGACTATGCTGGGGCCTGCACAACCAGTGAGGACGGGCCGTTCAAGTGTCAAGTGTGTCAAGTTTATGCTAGCTAAAGCGCGTGTGGCGCAGTGGTCGGAGGCGCCACTGCGACACACACGTGGAATCGATCCCCGTGCCCATGACCCACCAAGCCTTCCATCACTCCGAGCTCTGCAAATTGTTACTACACTTGTCTGGGAGGATAGCAGCACTAGCTCAATACATCGGTAGGCCATCGTGAGTCATTGCAAAGGTCAGATATGCATTCAATTACTCCAACGGTACTTAATGAAGTCGAATGCATGGGGCATCCCTCAGGGATTGGTCAACGCCGAAAGCTTTATCATTTTATGCATTCAGTCACCTCCTAACTCTGCTTAATGAACTTGAATGCGTGGCTCATCCCTCAGGGATTGATTAACCACGAGAGCTTTATCCTTCTATCATCTCCAATTAGTTTCTGGAAATAGCGGTCATTTGTGAGTAATTTATTGGGTGTTCCTCACAGCAAAATTCATTCTCAACAGTCGAAATTGTACTTTACTGAACAGAATAACCTGAGCTGAACAATACAAAGAAATCAAAGTTGCTCCTGTCAGTGTGCCTTGTTATCGATTTTAGCATTGTTACAAATGTTGTTAGTTGAATTTATTCACTTGGAACTACACATAAAGAGCCATTCGAATGTCTAAAAACACGAAAAGCCTGGTTTTCGTTTTCTTAACAAGAAAATGCTGAAACCGACTTAATATTACAGCAAGTATTTCCAGAAATATGAGGTAAAGCGTCATAAAATCCTCAGTGGTAAGCTTCTTCCGGAAAAGATAAGATTACAAATTGCAAAGATTTTTAGACACTGCTGTAGACGCGCGCTATTCACTTGTGAATAGCTCTCATAACGTATTCCTTAATAAGAACACAGTCCAATGGCCGGGTTGCAATTTTTGGGACCAGTTGGACAGGCACTGCACACTGCACCGATAGGGTAGATGCTCTGTCCGATTACATTCACTCTGAAGCGAGGGGAATATTTTCCTAGATTTTACGAAATAAACAAGTGCTATGACTTACGGATTTCGGTACATGCAAGAAGTGAAATAAAATCCCCTGCATAGATGAGTTGCGCAGGCCAGGAACCTGTTGCTTGCCCATAGGACCTGCAAATAACTTCAATATTTTGGACTTGACGACGCTTGCAATTAAAGGCATTCTAGTGGTGATACAAACCTTGGTAACTCTCGTCACCGTTCTTGTCGTACGGTGGAATACTTGAGGAGTTAGGACCATGTTCGAAGGAATACCATTTACTGTGAGCTCTCTAGTAAACGTTGCAATAGCCTATGTTTGTAAAGATGAGAAGAAGAACAGTTCTATGAGACTAATAAATTGAAATTTATAGTGGAATAGTTATCTACATATACTCATGACTAACTATGTATAATGCCCAGTGCTACATAAATATTCTTATCGTCGATTAGAGTGTGGTTTTTTGTGACCCACATTCTGAATGGCTCCCAGCAAGTCAGTCGCAGTCGTTGCGAGGACATGAATATTTTCGCTGTAACCGGGATGAGCGTATGGTGGTGATGGTTTTTTATCGCATAATACCACGTGATTAAGTGCAAACTGCTCTGCGGGACAGTCATATTCCTGAAACACGGTGGACGACACCAGACACTATGAAAAAGGCTCCCTAAAAGAAATTCTATAAGCGCACCATCAAGTCCATTCTTGAAGCCGGTGGTGCGTTCTCACTTGGATATTCTCCGTTCTTTGCTAGACCTCTTGCGACAAGAGATCTAAACACTAGCGCTTTTGATTCTAGTTTTTAAGCTATAAGTCCATCTTTGAATAATTAAATCGTATAGAACATATCGAAGCACCACCACAGACGACGATTGCGAGGCAAAGAAACGAACGGAAGGTGTGCTAAGATCCGGACAACTCGTGAAGACGTCCGCTCGAGTGTGGAAGTATCCAAGTGAGTAAGCGAACATGTTTTTAAAAAATAGTCTCCTACTTAAAGAAAAAATAGTGAATTTTAGAGATGATTTTGGTTGGAACCTGGAAAATCTCAAGCATGTAGATCGAGTACATTTTTTGTGACGAAATACCTGAAATTATTGTGCATTCCCAGAGCGACCTCTCTGAAGGTGATTGTGAACGCTTTGCTCGGGCAATCAGTACTTCTTTTTCTAGTTGTCGTTGTGGTCGTGGTAGTGGTTGTGGTTGTTGTGGTTGTTGTAGTTGTTGTTGGTGCAGCTGTTGTATTTGGCCTAACATCGTTAACACATAATCCGTCTTCACAGAATGCCGGACTGAATCTGGTACATTGGGTGTCATCTCGACACGGCTCTCCAGACGTGTAGAGCTGCTCCCCAAAGTTGACATCTCTGAAACATTATTGAAAGGTTGCTAAAAGAATTTTCTCGAGGGTGAATATGAGATTGGGCTCTGTCTTACTCACGGTGACGAGAAGACGCATGCTGCAGCAGAACTACCAACACACATTGCGCCAGAACATCCTACAGAGACTGTGTTCGCAAGAATCATCTGAGAAAAACGGTAAAATTCTTTTTCAAACTATGACACCGAATAAACGCACATTGGCAAAATGAAACAATGCTGGGTTGCCATTGAAGGCGTTGTTGGATGGCCACATCTCGTTAGAAATTTCAGACCATGCCAGTATTGCGGCCTGGATGGGAAACCTTAGATCGAATGGAGGAGAACCTTGTGCGAAACTAAACATGTAAAAGTTAAAGCCATAGTGTTAATACAGTTGGGAAAACCAAACTTTAATCTGTTAGCAGCGTAAAGGGTAGTTTAGATGCGAGTAACTCAGCTTCTAAATAATTCCACGCCGGAATGATTACTTTAACGAAAAAAATTTTTTAAATCTCTTTTGAATTTTATATTATTACCAAAGTTTTTTTAGGATATATATTTTTATGGCTTTTAACGCATAATGGCGGTGTACACTCTACACAACCATAATGGTGGCCCTGAATGGCCGATATGAGGTATATAGCAGTAATTTTCTTTTTTGAAGTTCTATTTTGGAGTACAGAACAGTTCTCCTAGACTTTAATTGCTCAATAACTTATCCAGCATAGATGTTGTAGTGAGCGATAGACGGAAAGGTGCAATTCTGCGCTCAGAAATATATGACAAAAACCTTTTCTTGAACGAGTTCATTGACTGGTTATTCGAGAGACAAATGACCTTTACTTTAATTCTTATCGCTACAATGGATCATAGTTACTGGAGAAATCAACGTAGCGAAAGAGACGCAGTGTAAAAACTTCCATATACTGGAAGCATTGTATTTGAATGATGGATCACAGCAATACACAGTAAAAAGAAGGAAGCTGCAAATAGTGCGGCAGGTCAAAGTCCACTCTACAACGCTGTCATATTCTCAACCCTATGTTCTCTCGTTATTAAAAAAAAAAAAAAAACCGTCGCGTATTTCCGAAAGGCGTCATCTCATGTGGCAAGGGCGGTAAAAATCGCGCAGGCGAAATGTGTTTGTAGGAGCGTTGTTTTTTTTGAACTTACAGCTGATAATTGCTCCCGAATTCAGGCGGTGATGGCCGTGGGATTGTTGGGCAGCCGGTTACGAGATTCTGTGCGATTTCCTCGAGGGAGCAATTCCATGCCTGTAGAGTTCAGCACTCATGCACTGTATTGTGTGCTAATGTGAATTACGTCCACATGAATGCGAAGATGTTTTGTGGATGTATTGTATAATACCTTGAGGTTCGAGCCATAACTCTATGAGGTAGAAGGCAGAATGAAAAAATTACCAATTTGTCCATGTCACTTCCAGATGGCAGATAGTTCTTCGCCTTAAATGTTCCCAGTGCGACACTTGAGCGTATTTGGTTGATCAGATTGAGAGCTCCTGTTCTATTTTGATCGCTTAACGTTAGGTTTCGTGGACATCCAAATGCTTAAGTGAAAATTATTTGACGATTTCGCACTGTGTTTAGATGAGTTCAGTAACAAAGAGAATATTCATAGTACTTACGCGGATGAAATGGGCCACCCGACATGACAGAGCGCAAGAGCTAAAGTTTCTACTAAATGTATTTTCAAGTGTTGAAGATAAATGATTCACTAACCGCGCCAAATAAAATTAGTAGCGCTGTTCCGAGCATAGCAGAAGTCACACTTTAGCCAATTGTTTCCTCTTGCTCTTATACATTTCACTAATTTTGTACTATTTCAGTACTAATACAATAAAGCTGCCCTGTAAAGTTGTTGTGCCAAAATCGAAACGGACTATTTTTTGTGTCATCCTTGCGTATTTGGATGTTTGATTGATTATATTCACAAATATCTACACGATTCATTTAATTCCTCACGGATCACAATAGATGAAGTTCCGCATCTACGTTGCCCTATAAATAAAATGTACTATTTTTTAGTAAGGCAGCAATATATTGGGTCTCAGCAGGAAGTATCGATGTATTAGATTGAGGAAAGTACGAATGTTCAATTCTACGCGCATTCGTATTGCTGCAAGGGCATAATATCTATTAGCTTTCAGCATAACACCGAGAGACGTACGTGAAAAATAAGTGGTCTGTCCAAAGTTATCGATCTCGTTTTGTACTAACTCTTTGATAAGTAGAAATCTTATTTGCCCATATTTGAGGTTAACTTGAAGAGTTGTAATTTGGCGGTTCAAAGTGTTGAAAGCACAAGGAATTGTTTCTTGTCTCTTCTTCTTCTTGGTATTCCATAAATAAAGAGCCAAGTTCAACGAAGCCGAGATATTTGCAAAACTCTGGACCGCAGGTGCCTATGGTGGGGAACGAACGCGTTATTGTCCTTTCCGGGGAGTAACGCGTTCACCACCACACCATGTGGGTCCTTCTGTTTCGCCTTTCTCTCAGCTAGCTCTCTAGCTAGGTCCTGCGGTCCAGAGTTTTGCAAATATCTCAGTTTCGTTGAAGCTATATTTCGCAATATACCCTGCCGTCAAAAAACAGTAGGCAGTAAGTAAAAAGGTTAAAATTGTGATTATAACTATAACCTCAGCTTAACTGGGTTCAATGCCGATTTGGGCTCCCCAGATCAATCCCGTTGACGGGTGATTGCTGATGGAAAAAAGATCGATAGAAATCGCTGAAAGACAGGCGAAACGAATGACCTGCATGGTGTGGTGGTGAGCGCGTTACTCCCCGGAAAGGACAATAGCGCGTTCGTTCCCCACCGTACACACCTGCGGTCCGGAGTTTTGCAAATATCTCAGCATCATTAAAAGTTAAATTTCGCAATATATACACTGCCGTTAAAAAAGAGTAGGCAGTTAGTAAAAAAGGTTAAAAAAAAGAGGCAAGTTCCTGGTGCAGATCCGTGTATATTATTCTTCGAAAAGACAATAGAGAGCCTTAGTATAAAGATTACTTCATATGTACATTCCTTAATAACTTATAAGCGTGCCCAGCCCACAGGACAAATCCCAGCAAACTACTCTTGGATTTCTCTCATCGAAGACAAAGACGCGGATGGTTTTTATTATCCTGTTCATGAAAGAACACACCATGCGGAGCGCTGCCTCAATTTTATCCTTTATTTTATACGACATTGATAACACTCCCTTAGTAACTAACGCACTCTTCTGGTCGTAATATTAGATAGTAAAAGCTTGCCGATACTTCTCATTTTCACTACTTGGGTTTTTTTCATTGGATAGATTAGAATTCTTATAGACATAGATTTTTTTCATTTTCCTCTTCAACACAATCATTCACAATGTCTGTGGGTGGGTTTTTTTTCACAGGCCTCTTATCTTTAGTCATCTTCGCTCATTCCTCATGGCACAGTAGATCCAGAGATATTTCTGAGCTCAATTATTATGGATTTACTATTTAAAGTGTATTTATGACATACGATTTAAAAAAGATGATCCAGATAGAGATAAAAGATGATAAAAGGTAAAAGATGAAGACGAGAAGATGAACGAGAAACTATTTCTTTCTTCAGAGTCCCGATACCACTTATATACTAGAGATTTAGAACAAATAACTATTTATATAAACTTTCAAATTATACCATTTGAGCAGTTCTATTCATGTCCTTTCCAGTCCTTTGCATGTCTTTTCAACTCACTGTCTAAACTTTTCTGTTTTTCTGACTTGATTGTCGTCTCCTCTCTCATTAGGTGTTTTTGTGCCCATAAATATAGTATGAGGCACGAGTAACGCAGTGAAACAGACTTTTTACAACATTAATATTAAGAGGTAATCTCTCTTTCATAAGCCTACACGAGGTTCATAAATAATTTTTTGTTCGGCTTAGGTTTCGACGTTTTCGTCTTCATCAGAGGCGATGATTCGAGTCGATGGTCCACAGTTGTTCTTCTCAGTGCGGCTCCTTCGTCCTCGCATCGATCCGGATCCTTCCCAGTGGAACATGTTTCAGATAAGGCATGCTCACACAGCGATGCTCTTTTATACAAGATGATGGATGTTGATAACAGTGATTATTGTCCGGTGATAACGTCTTGCTTTCACCGGACCAGTATCATTACCAGGTAGTGTGAAGCGTAACACCTCGGTACCGAGCAATCAATGTGTAATCTTTCTTTGAGAAGTTTACATGAGGCTTTATACTCACTGATAGTGCTACCGACTTTTGCATAGTAAATTGCCAACAAATCGCAATCACCGGAAAATAGCTGCTATCAACATTCATCGCCCTGCATAAAAGAGCATCGCTTGTTGAGTATGGCTCATTCGAGCGTGCCTCCACTGAGGAAGATCCAGATCGATGCGGGAGACGAAGACCGGATCATCGGTTTTGATAAAGACGAAGGCGTCGAAACACCAACGGAATAAAAACTTATTTATCTACCTCATGTAGGCTCATCAAAGAAGGTTACTTATTGGTCGGTCATGCCGAAGTTAAAGGAAAGTCGCTTTTTTGAAATATTTCTATAAAAAAAATATATATAATGTCCAACAACCTCCCAACGCTTAACCGCCTCATCTTGGCTCGGAGGTGTTCCTGGGTGTCAGACTGCGAGGTGCAAAGGTGGATTCATCTCCTTGGCAAGGTCTCCTAAGCTTAGAAGGAGTCCGGCGTTTTCACCAGGAAGCCCAGCAAAGAGTAAGCCGACACCAGGATGCACCGCCGTCCTGGTATCAAAGCCGCATGGTGGTTAGATCTTTCTCTGATCCAGAAGGGCTGCGACTGCTTGCTGTGGTGACGACCTGGGGCAGACTTTGGCCTGACTGACCTCGGGACACCAGGAAAACACAATGGTTAAACCAGCAAAACTCCATAAAAAAATAGAAATTGTGCTGGGGGCCCGCACAACCAGTGAGGAGGGGGTCGTCCAGATGTCCATCTATCCAAGTATATCACTGTGGTTCTACTTCACATCATACCCTGACGTGAAAAAATTATGGTAGGCAGCAAATAAAAAGGCTAACGTTAATATTTCTATAAAATACATATGAGTAATAATATAAAATATATTGATAAGCCAAGCAGAACGTATTTTCGTTACAGGGTATGATGTGAAATACAACCACAATGATGCTAAGAAATTAGCAAAACTTGGACCCTGGGCCAGATCGAGCCGCGATTACCCTTTCGGGGGGCTCCCGTACAGCACACTGCACCATTGAGGCACATATTTTGCGTTTCTCTCAGCTGAAGTTCTGCCTAACGCTGCATCAACAATCACACGTCAGCGAGATTGATCTGCGACGCAAAAATCGGCAGTGACCCCAGTTAAGCTAAGGCTGTAATAAAAATCACCAAAAAAAAATTCATGGTACAGTGTGTAATAAGCTGGCCCCCGGAAAAAGGTAATCGTGGTTCGATCTGGCCCTGGGTCCAAGTTTTGCGATTATCTCTGCATCGTTGTGGTTGTATTATTATCAACATCATGGCAATGTACAAAAATATTAAAATATTGAATTAACATTAGATGGGCAATGAAAATGTTATGCTATAAGACAATCGCTGACGTTCAGTACAGTTGTTAGATTGAATTTAAGCTGAAAGAACGCTTCCCAAAGTCGATTTTGCACTAAAACGAAGCTTTCTTGAGGGTTTTGTAGTCTGTGACCGATTAATTCATCATAACTCTCAGGATTGTTTGGGAAGAAAGCAACATATTGTCACGAAATCTTGGAAAAATGCGGCACTTGTTTCCAGAATTGATCAGCCTTAAAGGTCCATTCCTTCTGAATAGGGAAGTTCGACTGCAAAATAACACTGCCGAAGATAAATGACTATGTAGCAATAACTGGAACAGCTGGACAACAAAACTCTGCCTCTCCTAGCACATTAATCATCAGACCTCGCACTATTGCACAATTTAACAACCATCTTTTTAAGCACCACGACAAACTTCCAAGGAAAATTGTCACATTTCTGGAATAAGCGAGAAAGGTTACATCTTGACGTTTGCAGCTTGCTCTAAAAATTAGCAGGTCTACATAGAATTACGAAAACAGTTGCATGAGGTTTTCGGGGTCTATCTATAGCGTACCTAAAAGCCATCTATTAGGCCGACAGCACTTACTAAATAGTGAAAGAGTTGTTAACATAGACAGCGTGATTTTTATAACAATGCCATAGAAGCAATTTAAGTCGTATACTACCTGCTTATTATCAGTGAATGCTGTGTTGATCGTGTTGCCCAGGAGGCAGTACGGTATGTAAATGTATGCCTTTAAGTATCTGTTAGTTTATTTGTGTAAAAAGTTGACTTAAAAACAGATAGGATTATTATTTCTGCTTCTTAACAAAAAAAATTCTTACTAGAACGATTTTACAATGACCTTGTTGTTGTAGCTCACACAATACCTAGTAATGGAAAAATAATTGGCAGCAAATAAAGAGTTGAGGATTGCGATGTCGACCGTAGTCGGCTCAACTGGGTTCAATACCGATTTGTGCTCTCAGATCATTCCTAGCGACGCGTGATTGCTGGTGCCACTGTTAGGGGTAAAAACTTGAGAGAAAAGCAAAGCAAGGGCCTCAGTGTTGCAGTACGGAACGTGGGAGTCCCCGGTAAAGGTGGTCTCGGATTCGGATCTGGTCTGGGTTCCAAGTGTTACAAATATCTCAGCACCATTTTGGTTGAATTTCTCGCAATAGGATGGGATGAAAAAGTAATATGTAGTAAACAAAAAGTTAATGATTGTGATTTCGCAACAGTCATAATATAACAACGGTTTCGACTATAGCCATGCACAAACATTTTATTTCTTCAGTGAATACTATAGAGTTATTTAAGGATCGAATTCCATTTACACTCTGCATAAATATTCAATAATTCCTTAGATCGTTAAGCAAACACGAGGTTGGTAATAAGTTTTCTTCGTCTAACATTTCGACGTTTTCGGCTCCTTCAGAGCCGAATTAATCCTCGTTGATGGTCCACAGGTGGTCGTTCTCGCGATGTAGTTGCTCAATATCGCATCGAGTCGAATCGATGTGAAGTGGCGCACCTCTCGAATGAATAGCTTCATTCGGTGGTGGCCAATTTAGGATGGATGTTGATCTATTACCGGCAATGCACCGTGAAGAAGTCAATGTTATACAAGTCGGCACAAAAAAGAAGACCATATTGGATGGTAGTACTAGATCTATCTCCGCCTTGTGTAAGAGGGCACCGCCGAGCGATAATCTTCATTTTGCTTCATCGGGTTCTACTTTCGTGCATCAACGAAAGCCCACATCGCATAGACGACCACCTGTGGATTATCTACCCGAATCAATCCGGCTCTGATGAAGGCAAAGAAGTAGGAACATTAGCCGAATAAGTCGTTTTTTGCAACCCACATGTTTGCTTAATAATCCAAAAACTTCTCAATGAAGTTCATTCAAACATGGCTGAGAGAAAGGCAAAGTAAGAGTCTCGACCAATGTGACGGATACCGCGTGAGCCCTCGGAAATGATAACCTCGGGTTCTACTCACACCTGAGGCGCCGAGGTTGGCACTTATCTCGGGTTCATTGAAGTTCTTTTAATTATTGCAGTAAGAAAAGGTCGAATCCATTTTTTTCTTGTGGCTGCTTACCTAAGTCGCTACTTATAAAAAATTTTCTCTATCTCAGGCCGCGTGTGGCGCAGTGGTCGGAGGCGCCCTGCAACACACATTAGATCGATCCTGCGCCCATGGCCCACCAAGCCTTCCATCTCTCCGGGGTCGGCAAATTGGTACCAGACCCTGTCTGGGAGAATGGCAACACTGGCAGGCCACCGCGAGTCATTGTAAAGGACAGCAAATATAAACTAAGCGCTATATTCTCCATCTTCTCATATATTTTTCTTACGCTGTATTTAAAACTGTTTGTAAATCCTACCTAGCGTATTTAGTTCACGGGTGGTCGAAAGCAAATGCTGCGAAAAAACCACTCAAGACCCATGAAGCAGTCTCTGCGCAAACGATGTGCAACACTAGCATTGCCATTTGCTTGTGAAAGCATTCATGCTTCTATGATGGATATTTTCCGATTACTTTTTTTTTAACATACTAATATTATTATTAATATTGGTTATTGTTATTAATTTAATATATTAAACATAGTAAACTCGTTTAATCACTGTCGGTAATCATCGTCTTGTTTTATCCGTTCGTAGAGAAGCCAGTGAGCAGTGTAGCAGGTATAGGCACCTGCAGTACACACTTGGTAGATAGTTCCGTCCTACGCCGCAGGTAAACCAAGCCGCCCACTCTTTTCTTTCAAGGTAGATACGTGGCACCAGACTTGTGCGGGAGAATAAAAAACACCACTTAGTATGTCTATAGACCGCGTAACTCATTTTATGAGCGAACTAAGCACTCAATCACCTATGTGACGCCTAATGAAGTCGACTACGTGACGTAATTCCGAGTCGTTGATTAACGCCGAACTGGTTTACTCATCATTGAAGCTATTACTCCTTAACCTACATATAATCGCTGTATACTGTTAATCTCAGTGTGCTATTGTTGTTGTATTTTATTCATATATAAGGATTTTACTAATCAAATTTGAGGTTTGGCTCTGCATTTGCACATACAATTCTTCAAACTCTTTGCTTCAAAATGTAGCAGTTCTTCGTTCTTTCACTATCTCTCTTTCTATCACTTTTGTTTCTTCTACTCTTCTGCTTGTTCTCTCTCACCCTCTATTCTGTCCTTTACTTATCTCGTTCTCTCTCCTATCTAGCACTTCTCTGCATCTATCTCGTCTCTTCGCTGTCTCATTCCTCTACTTATGTAGATTAATGTTGAATTGCCCATTCAGATAATATCGCAATTAAGTCACCCTTTAGAATTCTTACTATTTTTTGAGAAGTAAATATTAAATTTTTGTGTTTCTATTTCACAGTTTGAATTACTTCCGCAACCTCCGAAAAAAGTGTCTTTAGGTCCAAAAACGGGAGGAAAGTGTCGTTTTATTTTAGACATGGGGGCATACACAAGCATCTTTCGCAGGTCAGTTATGTGATATTCATTGATTCATTGATAGATTCATTGTTTATTTTTGCTATATATTTATGTTATTTATTGATATTCAATATTTATTTTGCCATCATTTTCATTCTCAAATCCCCCTTAAAAGCAACCCAATAAAAGGATCATCACCGTCTTCCAATAACGTAGTGATGGGGTAAGGCAGACCCTTCACTGATGTGCATACGAAGGCGACTGTCTAATTATGTCAACAGTGACAAAGCCAAAGCGAAGGAGCCTTGTGGCGCCAGTGAAAAAACTAATGTCTCTACAAGCAATAAACGTGCTGCAGTACCCGACACATTGGAAGCTCCTGTTTCTAGAGTTGAGCGATGAAACAGGTGATGGGAGTCCATCAACTCCGTTTTTCTGTAGGACTTCATTGAAACAGGATCAAAGCAACACGTTCACGGCGCTTTATTGGGACTTCTTCTTGCTATGTGCCTTCGCAGTGCATCAAAACAATGTTCTTCCTATCTTCACGCTCTTCTTGAAACCACAAGGTCATCAAATTCTATGTGATCGCTATATAAGTGACAAGAAACAAGAACAACGTAATTCATCCAGATAGCATGGTCACTGTCATTCGTAAAGAAAATATCCCATCAAGAAATGTTGTGACGTACAGGCTTTGTTGAACACCCAACTTTTACCATTCATGCCTACCTACATCAAATTTCATCACGCTACTTGACAATCTAAAGACTTCAATATCTACTTCAAATGATCCGCGTTTAGTTCCATCACTACTACTCGCTTACCTGCGCAGCTAAAAATGGAAGAGATCTGTTCCATTATCAGTCAAAGAGAGTGGTTCGCAGCAAGCAATTATTCAAATCACCAACGACGAAGTTCGGTTCAAGAGCATGAAGCGAGGAATATGTCAGCACTGCATTCGACCCAGTTCAAGTTGAAATTCACAGATTGTATGCTTAGAGAGCCACCGACGCACTAACGACGGAAAGCTTCACATGCATTTTCGTGACCATCGATCCTGTCAGCGTTCCGCGACTTCAACCCGATCCAGATTTTCACTTGATGCACAGAGTTTTTAAAAAACGCCTCAAATATGACTGATGCACCCACTACTAAATCAGCAGAGTAGTTCGAACCACTGAAACAAGTCGTTCTAGGTTCAAGCGCATAAATATTACAAACGAAATGATGGCGAGGCCATTAGCATATGTATAGATACATATATATATATATATATATATATATATATATATATATTTCTATACTCATGCTTATATACACCTTCCAACGGTTTACCGCCCTCATCGTGGCTAGGAGGTGTTCCTGTGTGTCGAACTGCGATGTACAGTGGGGGGACTGGTCCCTCCGGCAGAGTCTCGCAAGCTGAGAAGGAGTCCGGCGTTTTCATCAGGAAGCCTAGCCAAGAGCAAACCAATACCAGGATCCACGACCGTCCTGGTATCAAAAATCGCATGGTGGCAAATCTCCCTCTGATCCACAAGGGATGCGACTGCCTGTGGTGAGGAAGACCTGGGGCAGACTTTGGCCAAGCTGACCTCGGGATTCCGGTGAACCACAATGGGTTAACCAGCAAATATCCAAAAAAATGGCGACTATGCTGGAGCCTGCACAACCAGTGAGTACGGGCCGTTCAATTGTCAAGTATTAAGTATACTTATGTGCATACGCCTGAAGAAACAAAAAACGTCAGATCACCTTTATTACTTTTCTACCTTTTCTTTTCACATTTAACGATATTACTATTGTAATTGAAGACTGACGAGTCCAAAACATCAATCTTTGTAGCAAAGATAAATAGCTACACTTCGGCGACAGTTCCATTGATAGGAAATGTTTTGGTCAGTTTACCTTATCTGTGAACTTTCAAGTATTTAACTCAGTTTTATATAGTCAGATTTGAGCTGTGTGGTAAAAACTTTTATCTTTTTACGATTCATAAACACTAACTTACTTGTTGTTGTACTTAATCCTTGCTAATGACATAATAGGTGCTTTGTTTGGCCAACGTAAAACGACATCATCTCAAGTTTTCCACGAGTTCAATTACGATGGTCTATGTTTCGATGTCGGCTATGGTGTATTCTGTGAACTGCGCACTTTCATGTCCAGTGAGTTTACTTAGCTTTTAGAAGGCTGTGAACTGTTCCCACAAAGAAAAGTTTCTGTACCATTTGGATTCCAGTTTTAATCATTTTGTTTATTAACTAATATTTCTACTTCTTATCAACCAAGGGAGTAAGCGTAAGTCAAGCTTCTAGAAATACGTTGTGAAGCGGCCCTAACCAGCTTCGTAGAGATGGTTAAATGCTCATTTTTCTTATGCATTGCTTTGCTGGGCTGTGACAAGCCAGTATTTCTTTATCCTCTCAGATAAGTCTAGTGCCAGTTTACGGATTCAGACGAGGTAGGAGCCTGGATGGCCTTGCAAACGGAATCGAACCAATGATCCCGTGAGTATTATAGGGTGCCTATAACCATTGCAATCCTTAAGCTTCTCATTTATTAGTTCTTTGGTATTGTCAGTTGTCATTCTCATTTGCCTCGATAATCTAGTCTTCTCTCCTCGCTCAAATTAATTGCGAACTGTTGGTGGCTTATCAAACACAAAAATAACAATATACTTCCTTGGTTTGTTCAGCTTACTCGTGGTTGTTATGCAATTTTAATTCGGCTAACGTTTCCACGTCTTCGTCTTCTTCAGAGCTAATGGTCCGGGGTTGAGGGGTGTTTGTATTCGTTCGACTGATAATAATTTTTTAACATGTCGACGTTCTATCGTGCAGCAATCGGTACTAGAATAGCTAGCATATAGCGAAATAATACACTACCAAACTGACTTTCAATTAACCTCGGCGTAATCAATCGATATATTTCCTTCGATTGTTCAGCTAAGTTCAGCGATTCTGTATATGAGAAGACTGCTGAGTGAGGTTACTTCATTGCGGTGCTTCACTCAAGAATATTAGACTCGATACGACTACATAGACACGACCCACAACGCGAGAACGAAAGACTACGGACCATCGATTCGGATCATTGGGTCTGAAGTAGACGAGGACATCGAAACGTTGGCCGAATTAGAATTATAAAACAACCCCATGTAAGCTGAGCAGTCCAAAGAATCATGTCGATCATTCACTCCGAGGCTAAGTAAAATGCAGCTTACTTAAGAAACAAGAATTTCTTAAGTTTCATTAACTGCCTGTTACTTTTTCATGCCACGGTGTGATGTAAAAGACAACCACAGGTATGCTGAGATGGGAGTACAAGTCGGGACTTCAGAAGCACTAAGATCTACCATGGTAACCCTTTTCGAGGCTTACGTGCTGTGCACTACACCAGCCAAGAGTCTTACTTTACCTTGCTCTCAGCCAGTTTTTTTTGCTTTAGGCGCACTATCAGAGATTTAGTGGTTTATCTCGACATTCTTTTGGTTGTTTTACATCAAATTTTCTTAAGAAGGAAAAATACGCAGTTAATAAAAGTTAGAAGTTTGTAATAAATTCGACTACAGCTTCAACTTAACTGGGTTCAACGCCGATTTGTGCTCCGCATATCATTCCCGTTGACCGGTGATTGCTGATGGCACGAATAGAATAAAAGCATGGTCGACGAGATAATGCCAAGAATGAGTCTCGGTTAGTATATTGAATACCATGTGAGGCCTCGTAATCGCGGATTCGAAGCGCACTTGAGCTTTTGAAGCGCAACAACGCTCATTTTCACAGGTTAACTGAGTAGAAAGGCCAATTATCATACCTTTAACAAAATTCCCTTTCTTCTTTTCTTTTCTACTTTTCCTCATTTCTTATGCTGTCTTAATACATGAAGTCATTGAGATGACTGGAAAGAGATTACATTATTCCCAGGATCGATTTTCTATTAACCTCGGCATTGTATTATAAATTTGTCGCCTTCTTTCTCAGCAAACGCGAGGTTGTTTAAGCGCATGCGTTTTATAGTAACACCTACAAGACAGTCATAGCTGACGTTTCGGCAACATCGCCTGCTTCGAAGCCGTTTTAAGTGCCTTCCACTAAGGAAGAGCCGCTACCAGGCGTCGGTGTGGTGCAGTCGTCAACCATATGCGACGCTGATCAGCGGCTCTTCCTCAGTGGAAGGCACGTAAAAATCGCTCTGAATAAGGCGATACTGCCGAAACGTCAGCTACGATTGTTTTGTATGTGTTACTGTATGGAAGTAAACGTATACTGTTCAACAACCTCGCGATTGCTGAAGAAGAAAAACGGAGAGATTACATAGTCAATGAATTTAATCAACTCAAAAAAACCTGTACATCTAAAATCTTGCAAATTTGCAGAAAGTTGAAGTCTGTAACTTTGCGTGCAGCAGATACTTTTTATCTTTGAGAAAACTCAGTAGTTTCAGTTTATTCACGTACATCAGAATGAGCTGCTTATAATTAACAACGGCATTTTGAAGAATGCATTGCTTGGACGAATGTCACTGTGTATTTTTGCGCTGTTCATTCTTTATTCTGCATTGAATTCTGCAACTTCAATTTTTGTGAAGTATATGCTTGTTTGTCGGTAAGTTAGCTGTGCTTTGAACATTCGTAGAATATCACAATGTTTGCTTCTTATTTTCTGCTTTCTATAATTTTTTTATGCCGATGTGGGCTGCCCAGATCAATCCCGTTGACGGGTGATTGCTGATGGCACTGATCCATAGAACTATCTAAGAGACAGGCGATTCGTAGAATAACTTCTCTATCCGGTTTGAAACAAGCAAGCAACGTCGATAACCAATTCGCGAACACTTGGAATTACCTATAGAACTTCAATGATGCTGACATATTTGCAGAACTCCAGACTGCAGGTGTCTCCGATGAGGAACGAACGCGCTATTACTCTTGCCAGAGGCTAACGCGCTCACCACCACACCATGCGGGTCCTTCGTTTCGCCTATCTCTCAGCTAGTTCTATCTATCAGTGCCATCACCAGTCACCCATCAGGGGACTGATCTGGGGAGCCCAAATCGGCGATAAACCCAGTTAGGCTGAGGCTGTAATTAGGGCATTGATCGATGAAACTAGCTGAGAGATAGGCGAAAGGAAGAACCTGCATGATGTGATGGTGAACGCGCTAGCCCTCGGAAAGGTTAGTGGCGCGTTCGTTCTCCACCGCAGACACCTGCTATCCAGAGTTTTGCAAATGCATCTGCATCATTGAAGTTATATTTCGCAACACATCTTGCCATTGAAAAGAGTAGGCAGCAAATAATAAACTAAAATTACCTATAGAATTCTTTCTTATGAGTAATAACGCAATTTTTGGTCGTCTTTGAAAAAAACGGAATAAACCAGCTTAAAAAAAAAGAAAAGAGCTGGTAGGGGGAGAACATAAAAGGGAATAAGTTGCAACGAAAAATAAGAGGGAAAAGGGTCTGGTGTTGATTTTTACATTGCGGATCATGCCCATCGAAGCATGTAGACGCCTATTCAGTGGTTTACAAAGTTCTCTCTACACTTTTCGTATTCTATCAATAGCTTTATCATAGAAGACTGTAATTCTGAGACTGCAATAACAAGAATATCTAAAGGAACCCACGTTGTGACACACGGATTAGAATCACAATTCCAGAAACCATACTCTTAACGCTGGATATGTGAGCCCACTGTGAAGATCACCATAACTAAATAGACCAGGTTATGGTAAATAGAATGTTTTGCCTAAGCAATTCCGCCGTTGTCCGAAAATTCTACACGGAATCAGACCATCACCTCCTTCTGGCAAGATTCTGTTTCTCGCGTAGAGAGAGAAAGCCGATGGGTTCAAGAAAGGAACTCTTAAGGACACAATTAGCTGCAATTTATCCAGATCATTAGATCGCTATTCTGATGATGATGCTATTGATAACGTCAACAAGAAATGCGGCCTGCTTATTCGAAATCTTCACGTCAGCACTATGAATGCTGAGAGTTCGAAAGTCACCAAGAGACGTCTATCTCCAATAGCCGTCGAGTTGATACGCCAGCGAATTCCGCTAGCCACAGGTAACTGCCAGCTTACGACCGAACATGCAAAACAAGACATACAGGTTATAAAAGAAGACCTTAAAGAGAGAGTGGGAAGAGCGTCCGTAAAATTCGCTGAAACCTTGCTAGTTACAAAGCCGAGGTGATACACTCCTACAAGCAGACGAAATGCGTTTACTTGTTTTAATACTTGAAGCAAAGGCCATGAATTCTTACAAGGATTCTCTTTTATCGTACGTTCAAAATTAGTCAAATTTCGAAACAGTTGCAGCTTCCAGAAAGGCAGTGAAGAAAATTATCCACGATTACTACTTATTCGGATATCGTTCTCCTGCCCTCATTCGAAATAAAAGAAGGTGGATATTCCTTGCCACCCGCTCTTCCTTTCGAAATCCGGCACGCTATTTCGTTGGCGAAGTATCAGAACAACCGCTGGCCCGAACAGGGGGTTATATCTCAACGGTTGAAGAACGTTTCACCAGTCCTCATTAACGCCCTGGCTCAGCTCTTCCCATGTTACTTATCAAATGCAAGTCTTATTCAAAAGATGGCGCGCAAAATTGTGTTATTCTCCAAAAAGGATGACCTTCACGATATCAACAAATATCGCAATCTGCTTGCTATCCGTCGTCTACAAACGCTTCACTAGTTTCATCCTGAACAGGACTGCCGAATAACTTGGCGAAGGACGGCCATGCGGGCATGCATGGTTTTAACATAGAAAGCTGTTATTATTTATTAACCGTAGCTGAGATTTCTGTAGTCTCTGTAGTTACGGAAGCCTCCACCGTCTCTTCGCATTCCCCGTTTCATCACTGTCGATCTTGATGAGAAGTCGATAAAGGCTATACTTGAACTAATCATCAGCAATTATAGAGACGGGTGCTGAAGAGGGTGAGGAAAAAATAGGAAGAGACTATCTAGGGAAGGATTTAACGACGATAACCTCGTAAAGAAGGGAGCGCCTTGTATTTTCAGATCTTCTAGAATTCTCCTGAATGCTCATAGAATAATGACCCGGGTTCCTTTTATTAAAACTAGACGAAATCTATCCTGTTTATTGGGGTGCCAATTTTTTATCTCATTGATCGACTTTTGTTTCCATTTTACGCAAGCACGAAAGCAAATACACCTTTCAACAAAATATTTCATTAAATAGTGAAAACTATCATTTGAAACAAAAAAGCTGTAAAATTCTACAGATTTTCTACAGATCTTCACCAGCAAGATACAAACTTGTTTATTCGGCCAAGATCAAAATTGGATCTTTTAATGAAGGCTTTAATTTTAAGAAAAACATGAGGAGGTGAAGGTTATGTCTTAGAAGTCCTTACTTCCCTCTAGGGATGATAGAGCAATGTCTCTTAAGCAATTATGTCAACTATAAACTTTGAAATCTCCCTAGTTGCTAAAAATTATTAAGAGCTGTTAGAAAACATCTAACTATGTGAGGCTCACCACTTTTTCATCTACAACTGTTATTTTTGGTCATGTTATTTTATGCAGTGGACGCTTACAAGAAATACCAAAAGAAGTTCAAAAGAAGTAGCAAAATCTTTCTAAATTCTCTTACAAATACGTCTGTAAGGTGAAATATGGTGAAATTTAGCATACTGTAACACCGTTGTACCTCTAAATAGACAAGCAAGGCGTCTGCTATACCTGTGTTGTGTTCTCAACCCCATAAATCTTTTAACTATCAAAAATTTATTGTTGTAGAAAAAAACCAACATTTGCTCTGTTTAAATCGCGGGCGAATTTACAGCTTTTTCTTCTTCGCTTCGCTCTCTGTGAAATAAACGGGTGGCTATCGGAACCTGAGGTGGGCTTCGAACCTAAGAGTACCCTTTCCGTGGGCTCACATGCTATCCACCTCACCTTTCTCCCAGCTAGTTTTTTACTCTTTTGGTGCTCAGCTGTTAACGGGAATGGTTTAGGGCGCACAAATCGGCTTTGAATCCAGTTACGCTAAAGCTGCAGTCGAAACCACATTTAAGTGCAAAAATATGAAAAAATTTAAGTGAAAAAAGCTGAGTGGAAGACATTGGAGGGGGCTCATCGCGCGTAATCCCTCTCGGAAAGAATGGGGAATCGCAGATTCGAACCTCAATTGAGGTTCCGAGTCTTGCTTATAGCTCAGTATCCTTGTGGTTGTATTTCACATTATACCCATTCATGAAAGAGTAATGGGAAGCAAAAAAGAAGTTAAGGATTGTTACTCATTCTATTCATCTCTCATTATCCCAATAGCCCTGGATTTAGGAACCATCTCATGTACAATAATGAGCTACATGTAATACACAGTATTCTATGTTTGATAGCTGTACTGTGGACGTTGACGTTTGCCTACGCGATGTGGTTTCAACATACCGTCTTCCACGATAACCATGAGCATCCACTGGAAGGTCGTCCAGAGCTGTTCTCAGAAATGGTAAAACATTGTTCCCTAAACTCATGCAAATAGCTCATACTATGCATGGCATGCTATTTTACCGTTCTGGAAGACGAAATGTGCCAATCTGTGAAGTAGTATTAACGTTGATCATTCCGTGAACGTTAGAGCGAGATTTTGACATTGTTGTCTTACACATCTGATTAAAAGTAGAATAAAACTAGAATAGAATAGAAAGTAGAAAGAAAACTGTTTCGTTTGCTGCTCGTGCAGGTAGTTCTCTTGCATTCATTTCCAAATGGTTTTTTACTTCTTAAAAAAATCCTAGAGGCGAAAGATGCCTGGTGTTTCCTGTCGTTACACAAACACATGCACATACACATACATACGTATAGATACATTCACACATACATGTACACGCATCCACACATAAGTGCACGCACCTAGACACAGAAGTGTGCAAACACAGACATAGACACACACACGTACGCAAACATAAATATGCACACATACATGCACCTGTACACAAAGACGTATGCACCCACATAGATAAGTACATACCACAGAGAATTTTCATGAAGTTGTTGTAGTTATTAATATGGTGAAACACAGTAATTTGTGGTTGTTAATGTTGTAATCAGGATTGAACCCTAATGTTGTTAAAAAAACACTAAAGCAAAAGAAAGTCAGCTTTTTCCTAAAACTTTACACCAATATATGAATGCACAGAAACTGTTTTCAGACCGGACTTCCATTCATGCTTTTGCACTTACCGGTGCTACTATGCTGTACTGTTCTGCAACCTGGTTACACAACACATATTTTACTCGACAGCTTATCGCTGCTTTATCCATGGTGAGCTCAAGAAGTAGCATATCTAATGATATGCCTTAGAAATCATGAAATACTCATGTATCCACAAAAAAACCTCTTGCAAAATCATGGAAAGGATGGTGAAACAGGTTATCACGTTGTTGAGGCATTATTTTTTACTACAATAGTTAGTTTTTTAGTTACAAGATCATTCTTGACATACTGAGCAGACTCAAGTACATTTTTTTATTTCATTCGCTGTCTCGTATTCATCATCTGCAGGTCTTCGGATTTGCAAGCAAGTTTGCCCTCAATTGCGAACTTTGATTTCTGCACGATTGTCGTTGTATGCTGGACAAAGTGATTCTCTCTGGAATCTTGGATAGTTGTTCTAGAGCGTTCGCAGATATTCACCACATACAGTTGTGAATAATGTGGATGGAGCGCTTTCGCTAGATAAATCTAATGCCAATAAAGGGATTTGGAGGAAATCTATCAGTCCCATTCTAGAAGAATAGCAGTCGCCAAGGAGGTTTTCGCTGTTTTTTATTATTATTAATAAGCGGCTGGTCTTCATAGCGATCTGGGAACGCTCTAGTGTGGTTATCTCAGGATTCCATGGAAAATTGGCTTTAGCAGCATACAGCACGCTAGTGACTAGAAAAGACAACGGTTTCTCAAGCAGCAGCCGTGTTCATGCGTACCCGAACAAATCCATTAATAACAGCGCGATGAATGTGTATATACTGAAACTTCCAGTAATTGCGAAAAAAACCCACTTACTATACACTATCACACACGCTAATTATATTTAGTCCCAGAAACCTCTTTCAGTGTACTAACATCACCCATTTTTTAAGTAAAAGGTTCTGATTAAGATGTTGTTTAGGGCTAAGTGGTGTACTTTAGCATTTTTTACAAAGATAACTCCATTTTATAACTCATAAAGGACTGCAGCGGATAACGCGTTGGTGGCGATTCCGTTCATGACCTACTCAGGATCGGATTCGACCCAACACCGGGTCCACCAGGTACATCATTTCTCTGGATGGAGAAAATGGCAGCAGATTTGCCCGTGATCAGCTCATTCCCTCTACTTTACGTGGCAACGCTAGGACATGGCTTTTTTCAAGATTCCAGGAACAATCAGCACGAGCAGCATTTAGCGACATTGATAGAGAGGACCGAAGCGGAGGCCCTAAACCACACCCAAGAAAAGTTCGAAGACCACTTTGGTTGATGGATGTGAGAGAACGAGTCAGGTGCAAGTGCTCGGATCAATAAAATGTTACATATTTCCTTTCGGGTCACGTAATAATAGAGCAATAATAATAATAACATCTATAGCATATCTCAGGATTGACTTCCTTCTAACCTTGGCACTTACTAGTAATTCACTGATTTCTTGATGAGCAAACACAATTTTGTTAGTACAGTACTTATTCACTCACAATAGCTGACGTTTAGTCATGCTTGGATACCTGGATGACCCGTCTTCACTGGTTGCGCGATCCCCAGCATAGTTTCAATTTTTCGGAGTTTCCTGGTTTATCTATCGTTGTTCCCTGGAGTCGCGAGCCAAAGTCTGCCCTAGTTGGTCACCACCACGGGCAGTGGTCGCCCTTGTGGATCAGAGGGAGAATTGCCACCACGCGACTAGTTTGTTAGCAGAACGGTGGTGGATCTCTGTATTGGTTTACTCTTAGGTGGGCTTCTTGGTGGATACGCCCGACTCCTAAGCTTGGGATGCCCTACCGAGAACGTTTACTCATAGTAGTAGTAATAATAATAACAATAATAGTTTCTATAATGCTGAAATAGTTTGCAAAACTCCGGGTTGCAGGTGTCTGCGGTGGAGAATGAACGCGCTATTGTCCTTTCTGGGGAGTAACGCGTTCACCACCACACCATGCAGGTCTTTCGTTTCGCCTGTCTCTCAATAATGATAACAATAATAATAATAATAGATTCTAAAACCGACCTTCTTTCCTTCAACCTCGGTATGATATATCAAAATATGTTTCAATTGTTGACCTTACACGAAGTTTTTATACAACTTTTACTCGGCTGACATTTTGACGTCTTGGTATTCAGCAGAGCCGATGATCTGAGTCGATGGTCTGCAGTCGTTCGTCTTCATGATGTGGTGTCTTCGTTTTCGTGTCGAGTGGGATTTTCCTCAGTGGAGCACTACTCGAATGAGCCATACTCAGCCACCGATGCTGTTTTATAAAGAAGGTTGATACGGTTAGCTGATGATAACAACATATTTCTTTCGGGTAATCCATCCTGCAGAAGTCGGTGTCATTTTCAGCTAGCACACAGCATCAACAGGGACCGCAGTTTTTGAATTATTATTACGCTTTGTGGTAGCTGACAATGATATAGATTTATGCACGATGGACTGGCGAGAAAAAAACAAGTTCTTATCACCGGATAACCGTATCAACGTCCTGTATAAAACAGCATCGCTGGATGAATATGCTTCATTCGAGAGACGCTCTATTAAGGAAGATCCGACTCGATACGCAGGCGAAGACGCCACATCATGAGGACTAACAGCTACGGACCATCGATTCAGATCATCAGCTCTGATGAAGACGAGGACGTAAAAACGTTAGCCGAATAAAAGTTGTACAATATCCTCGTGCAAGCTCAACAATTTAAACACATCTTCATGATGATGTTGTTAATATTGATATAATTTAAAAACCATGTGGTTAAGTAGTACGTAAAAACGGTCTTCAGCTGTTACGCTAGCAGATTCTTTAAGCTGACGTAAACCACTTGCATGAAGGTACAAAGCGAGGCTTGCGTACGGTAGAGATGCCGTTTATTGGACGCACAACCTTGGTTCGACTCTGAGCTAGCCAACGACGCTCTGTGGTTGACGAAATAGTACTAGAGTTCTTTAACGAAAGGATCTGTGCGTCTTTTTCTCCAGAAAATCTGACGGCTACCTGTGACGGAAACCTGTGAACGGCATGGCAAGGTTATAACACGTTTCCTGGGAAAAAAGTTAACCAGCATTTAACGACATCCTTGACGAAGATGGAAAATCCTCAAGAATCAGCAGAACCTACTGAGAAATAAGAGAACTTTCGTGGATAGGTGAAGAAAGTAAAAGAACTGAAAGGAAATAGTCTGAAATCTCTAAAGCATATGACGTAGATCGTGTAGAATAAATCGTATGAAGAAAAGATGGCGAAATAACAATGCTAACTTCTTATTTGCTACCTACTATAACGGCACTGATCGATAGAACAGACTGAGAGACAGGCGAAACGAAGGACCCTCATGGTGCGGTGGTGAACGCGCTAACCCCCGGAAAGGATAACAGCGCGTTCTTTTCCCACCGCAGACACCTGCGGTCCAGGGGTTTTGCAAATAGCTCAGCATCATTGTGGTTGTATCACGAAATAGTTGCATGAATATGAAATATTAGCTTCATACTAGACCTTAGGAAAAAAAAGGAAAAACAGTTCTTAAATATTCTTACAGGTATCCTGCTTGTATTCCTCTTGTGTTGTGGAATTCAAAACCAATCCTTTCATCGCTTTTTGCAACAAGCAAGCCACGAATAATAGAGCCAACTGTGAAGCTGTGGTGACCCGTCATGCGGTCATTTATTGATTTATACTATTTTGAGTTGACTTTTATCATCTAATCTCGGTATGAATGAGCAGTGTACCTCTTTCATTGACAAGCTATCACAAGGCTGTTACCAAATATTACCGACGATTATTATCAACTATTATCAACGGACAATCATTTCCAACGATAACAAACCTGTCTACAAGAGCTCTGCCGGTTGGAGTTTTTTTCGTTCGAGCGGTGATCGACTGAAGAAGAATGGAGTCGATGCGATGACGAAGATTACACATGGAGAAGACGAACAACTGTGGACCGTCGACTCGAATCGTCGGCTCTGAGCAGGGTGAAGACGTCATAACACGCTATCCAAATAAATGTTCGGCGACAACCTCATGTTAGCTTGGCAAAGAAAAAAGGTATTATATACCGATTTATAGGTCACCGCTTTCTTAATGAGCAAACACGAGGTTACAACTTCGCGTTTGCTCATCAAAAAAGGATTATTGATCAATGCTGAGGTTAAAAGATAATCTGTTCTAAGATTTGCTAGATCAATTGTCGATTTATTGCCAAAGAAACTACTATAGTTCTTGTTCTAGGTTTTTGTAGATATTGTATAGATGTTTTTGTGGTGTTTTTCTATAGACATACAGCAATTTATTGTTGCGCTTAAGCAGTCGAGCATATACCGTAACCGATTCTCACGCCCTGAAATTAGTACATAAGCGACTGCGCGACTAATTTTGTTTAGTGGTCGAATGAACCTATTTCCTCGATTTTCGCTGCCCTATTGAACTCAATGCATACCGCCCATTCTGCTCATCCATATGTGCGTCATTATCAATACATGTAATAGCGTATGTGCTAACTGCCATTAGCTTGTCCTGCACTATTAAAAGAAAAAAGGAATAGAGCTCTCGGCGTTAATCATTCCATGATAGATGCGCCATGCTTTCGACTTCATTAGGTATCATTACAGGTGATTGAAGCGCAAGTGTACCGCAATGGTTAAAACCTCCTGCCAGGCACTTGGATTCGATTTTGCGTACCCAGACTCATCAAGCCTTCCATCCTTCCAGGGTTGGAAAACTTGTGCCAGATTTGTCTAGGACGATAGCAGCACTCAGTCGATATATCGGTAAGGCACCACGAGTCACTGTATAGGCCAGAAATGCTTTCAATCACCTCTAAAAATGATTGGTGAAGTCGAATGCATGGCGAATCCCTCCGAGATTGATCAATGCTGAGAAATTCATCCTTTTATCCTTTATAGGTGAATGAATGCATATCTGGCTTGTACACTCTATCGCAGTGGCCTACTCATGTATCGAGTGAACGTTGCTATCCTCTCAGCCAGGTTTGTCACCATTCTACAGATCCCGGAGGATTGGAGAGCTTGGTGAGCCTGGGGCGCAGGATCGAACCCATGTAAATTGCAGCGCAACTCTAACTACTGCGCTACACGTGCCTGTGCTGTGACGTCTAGTTCTGAGTTGAGTTTCACAGATTTGTTCTCATTTTAAGTAGTTATCTTATATTTCTTGTAGCAGTACTGTCCGTTCGATTTAATGATCGAGGAAGCGAGTCCAGCCTGAGCTACGTGGCGTTTTGCGAATGATTGTTCTCATATTGAGAAGTTGAATTTTGCTCTTTAAATGCTGATTTCTAGAAGATTCTGGATTTTATCAACAATAATTTGGAAAAAAATTTATCATGGGATTCATCTAGGACATTGATTTTTCTAATAAATAAAATCAAGTTACAATGCGAAATGGGTAGTCGATAGGGAGTTCGAACCTAAACTGAAGTTTCGAATTTTGCTCCTACCTCAGCGTCCCTATGGCTCTATTTCATGTGGTACCCTTGTATGCCCAAAGAAAAGGCAAAAAATAAAAGTTAAGACATCATAGACGTAGTTATTTGAGCATCTTAACTGACAGCTGAAGCGTTCCATTCTTTGAAACCATTGCGAAACTATGTAGTAATTCGCTTCCATCGGCCTATCATTTTCTACAAGAGTCACTAACCCTAGCATTATGGCGCTTGCCACGTTGGAACGGACATGATTATAACTGGCTTTTCAGGATCACTTGAAGTAGGCGTGGAGCACATTTTTTTTCGGAAGCGAATCCGAACTCTCATGCACTTCTCAGATCACTTTTGTGGACGCGTTGGCCAAGTTAAAACGAAAGATAAAACTTGCTTAAGCCCATCTATAGCACTGTTGAAGATCCGACTCGATGCGATGACGAGGAAACTACATTGAGAGTACGAACGATTGTAGACATCGACTCGGATCATTGGCTGCGATGAAGACGAAGACGTCTAAGCGTTAGCCGAATAAATATCTTTATCAATCTTGTGTTGACCCATAAATAAAAAAATACGTATGGCATGAATACCACTAGATGAAGAATATTTCACTTATTCACCTCTATCATCCACAGAGCACAATTGTGCCGTCGTTTCTGGGCAATTCCTAAGTTCCCTATCTGTCGCCACGCTAAGTGCCGTAATGTGCAATCATCTGCAAAATTTACAGCAACTAATACAGTCTATGATACATTAGAAATTTCTTCTGGGGCGACGCATTTTGCTTGCTATTTGTTGTTTATATGAGCGGGCATCGCACACTGTCCAGATCCCAGCATTTCTTTCACTCAATTCCTTTTCTCCAATCCGTCATCCATGAAAACTTCGGAGTTTCAGTGTAGGCTGAACTGCTTTTTGAGTGTTTCACCTGGATGTAGTTGAATTTTATTGGATTCCTTACTGAATCCTGGGATGGTTTTATCAAAGGATTTTCAGGTAATAATCACGGAGAATCGGCAATTTGTACGGATCGGAAGGACCTCTTTCCAAACAAATCGGCAATCAAATTTTTGACCCCGGAGTGATAAACAGCGAGAATGCCTCGACATTCGATCCATTAGTGTTGCATTCATAATTTTACGTCAAATACAATCACTGTACCTATACAGAGAAAGTTGCATGTAATCATCACAAAATACTTAGCGTTGAGTTGAAAGAAAACACTTAGAAGTATCGAGAAAAAAGAAATCGAACTGTAGATAAATAGCATTCTATCCGTTTGCGTCCACATAAAAATATCTTCTTCAACAGCGTTGGTAATTCCACACGACTAGTTCATGAGGACCGGAAAATCTCACCACTAGTGCGTTTCAGGTTCATTCAATAAAAAAAAGAAAAAAAAACAAGGCATAAAAAAAGAGTAATGACAGAAAGTGTTGCAGAAACGCATGGTAATTTATGAAAAAGAAAAAGATGAACAGCCTCAATTCATCAGCTCACCTATCAAAAAGTTTAATAACTCAAAAGACCGACTTTCTATAAACCTCGGCATAGATAGTTGACATATTTATTTATACGATCTAATAAACTGATCTTCTTTTAGCTTGTTGGTGTTGTAGGTCGATGGCTGACGTCTCGGCGATTTCGCCTTCCTTAGAGCCGTGATGTTACAAGTGGGACTCAAAGGTTCAAAAAAGTCAGGAGATCAAAAGTTTATCACGATTGTTTTCTGTACTACCCGGGAACATATGAAACCGTCGCCAACACTGCCAATACGAAAATTTTCAGAACAATTTGCATATTCGTTTGGACAAGACTTTTTTCGTGGTGCTTTTTCTTTACAAACGTGCCAACACTAGAAAAATACAAAGAGTTCGAGTTCCTCTATGGGCGGAAGCGATGCGACTTTAGATATATACATATGCATATATGTTACAAGGTTCATTAGGGATGCCTTCTCCTAACGGTTTATTGTCTCATCATGGCTGGGAGGTGTTCTCGGGTGTCGGGCTACGTATGTACAGCGGGAGGTATCATCCACCTAGCAGGATCTCCCAAACTGAAAATTCTGGCGTTTCAACCAGGAAACCCAGCTAAAAGTAAACCAATACCAGGATTCACCACCGTCCTTGTATCAAACTAGTCGCATCGTCGCAAATCTCCCTCTGATCCAAAAGGACAAGGAGTGCCTGCGGCAAAATTCCAGAACAATGGAAATTATGGTGGGGTCAGCACAATGAAGAAGAGCCATCTAACTATACGAGTAAGTAAGTAAGTACCAGAGATGACTTAATGCATATCTGACCCGCGCAACTTGCGGTAGCCTATCGATGTATCAAATTCACGCTTCTATCTTACCAGACAAGTGTGGTGCCAGTTTGAAGATCTAGGAGAGATAGCGTGCTTGATGAGACCGGAAAGTGGAATCTAGCCAATAACGACGTATATATTGCTGGACACTTCTGTGTTGACGCCAACCTGATACATATATATTTGTATATACATATATATACATATATATATATATATATAAGTATATAATGCACAGCGATTACAAATACCGAGTACCACACATGTGATGCTTGATTCGACCTCACGCCAAAGAGCTCTCTCCGATCCAATGTTCTTATACAAACACGTGTTTATATACATATATACAGACATATATACGTATATACATTATGAATTGATACACAATAATACATATACATATGTGTAAATATGCATGTGTTTAATCGGTCAAGATTTCCCCGCAAAGAAGAAACTCGTGCCGGTTTGCCCGAGGCAACCTGGCGTCGCTCCAAATGGTGGATAGAGGTTAATCGTGGAGCAAAAGTAATTTTACCCTCCTCTGAGGCTGGACCCAAGGGGCTGACTGTCTGTTTCTCCCGCGCCGATTTGGCACACACCTTCTGTGTTTGCAAAGACGTGTTCATGCGTACATGTTTAGGTGTGTTCTCGTCTATGCTGTGTTCTCGTTTCTATCTCGCGAGTCAACTCGGGCAAAAGCGTGCAGTCAGGTTAGAGGTTAGTATACAGGAAAGGGTTGGAGTCACCTCCACTAAGTAAGGTCCTGATCTACAATGGGAGAGATTGGGTAGCTACTCGTGAGTATACCTAGCTCGCGCGGTTGGAGCTCAGCAAGCTATACGTGGTTGTCAAAAATGGTTGTCAAAAATAAAAGAAGTGGGCCTCATTTTGCTGATACCGAAAAGGCATCATATACGATTGCATTGGGTACGATGAGTACGAAGAGGCTGCTAAAATCTCAGAACCACCTCAGCTGCCTAAATCTCCATAGACTATGTGACTCTCTATAGCTACAATGCACGCATACTTACATCTGAGATATCGATGGGAAACTTGATCATGCAAGCAAGAAGAATAAGTCACGACGTTAGCGAATTAGCTGGGACGAGAAGACAGTTCTTGTTCTTCCTGTTAAAAAACTGAACCACAGTAGTATCGCCACCATCTATAATATTTGTAGTTGCTGAAGTGAATTACTCTAAAGAATCGTATAATCAACGAGGAACGAAAAGGAACTTGAGCAAAAGAAAACGTAAAAAAGAACAAAGGAGGAGGTCTTCATGAAATGGAAATGACACCCGTTTTCAAAAATGGATGATGATTTAATGGAAAAAAAAAGAGGAGGAGTCTTATTTCATCATATTACTCTGCAGAGGTTTATTGCGACCATCTTCCGCATTACTTACAAACTTATGAAACGCACATCAATGCCGCAGCTAAAGAAAGCTGCTGAAGAACATTTGCTCTCTCACCGAGACATCATTTTTATCCTATTTTCCTCTAAACCTGTCTTCTCGTGAAAAAGAAATATAAAGAATTCTCGCTAAGAACGGACACCACGAAAATCAATTTGTTCGTTTTTCTAAAATTTCTCCTGCAATTTCCATTACCGAGACGACGCTAAACTTCTCTGTCTCTCTCTCCTTATAAACAAAGGATTAAGCTCTCGGCGTTGATCAATCCCCTGAGGGATGCGCCATGCATTCGACTTCATTATGTATCACTGCAGGGCGACTGAATGCATATCTGGGCTTTACAGTGACTCACGGCCTACCGATGTATCGAGCCAGTGGTGCTACTCTTCCAGATAAGTCTGGTACCAATTTGTCAACCCTGGAGGAATGGAAGGCTTGGTGGGCCATGGGCAAAGGGATCGACTCCACGTGTGTGTCGTAGTAGCCAACCACTGCGCCACAGGCGCCCTTATATGTATATATGTCTTCTTATATCTATATATAAATATATACGTATAACTTCTGTAATGCTGAAATATTTGCAAAACTCCGGACCGCAGGTGTCTGCGGTGGGGAACGAACGCGCTATAAAAAAGGTTAAGATTGTGATTATAACTACGGGTGATTGCTGAGCTGATGACAAAAGATCGATAGAACTAGCTGAGAGACAGGCGAAACGAAGGACCCGCATGGTGTGGTGGTGAACGCGTTACTCCCTCGGAAAGGACAATAGCACGTTCGTTCCCCCACAGCAGACACCTGCGGTCCAGAGTTTTGCAAATATCTCAGCATTACAAAAGTTATAGTTTACAACATATCCTGCCGTTAAAAAGAATAGGCAGTAAATTAAAAGGTTAAGATTATATACTTATATTTAGGCAAAGACGGGAATGCACAGTGGTAGTGATGCCGATCATCCATTTTCATCCCACCCCAGGCTCAAAGCTAGTCGTGCCAACGGGGTGGGTAAATTGGCACAGGGCGTTGTCCTGAAGAAAATCGCTCCCTGCAAACTAAGTGGGAACGCTCTAGCTCGTCCTCAAGCAGCAGTCGAAGCCAGGCGCAAAAGTTACAAAACCTTCGTGGATGATGGATGCTAGAAAACAAATTCAATGTGAGAAGTGTTGCGATCTGCGCAGCAGATGTAAAAGACGAGTCCAATAAAATTTAATAAAGGGCGCGTGTGGCACAGTGCTCGGGGCACCCTGCAACACACGTGGAATCGATTCTCACCCAATGGCCCACCAAGTCTTCCATCCCTCCGGGTTCGGCAATTTGGTACCAGACTTGTTTAGGAGGATAGCACCACTAGCTCGACACATCGGTAAACTACTGTGAGATATGATGAGATAAAGACCAGATATGCATTCAATCATCTCCAAAAAATACTTCGTGAAGTCGAATGTATGGCACAAGCCTTAGGGATTAATCAACGCCAACAGCTCTACCTTTTTTTACCATAATTTTTTACAGCTAGGCATGATGTAAAGTACAACTCACAAAGATACTGAGATATTCGCAAAACTTGTAATCCGGGCCAGGTCGAACCACGATTACCTTTTCGCGGGGGGCTCGCGTATTACACACAGAACCACTAAGGCCATTTGCTTTGCGCTTCTCTGAGCTAGTTTTCTACCTAGCTCTGCCATCAACAATGACCCGTCAACTGAATTAATCTTTGGAGCACAAATCGGTATTGAATCGATTTGCGAATATCTCAGCATCGTTGTGGTTGTATCTCATATCGTACCCTGCCGTGAAAAATTGTAGTAGGCAGCAAACGGCTAAACTGGGTTCAGTGCCAATTTTGTGCTTCCAGATCAATCCCGCTTGCAAATGATTGCTGATGGCAATGATCGATAGAAAACTAGCCGAGAAACAAACGAAACGAAGAACCCGCATGGTGTGGTGGTGAACGCGTTAGCGCCCGGGACGGGTAATAACGCGTTCGTTCCCACCCCACTGCAGACACGCTTATTTGTTGGAATATAGATCTTTTTCCATCTGTATTCCTGTTATACTAGTAGAACTTGCGAAAACCTCATGCAGCTGTTTTCGTACTTCTGTGTAATCCTGCGAACTTTTACAGTAAGTGGCAAACGTTAAGGTATAACCCTTCTTTCTTATTCCAGAAAGTGACAGTTTTCCTTGGAAGTGTTGTCGAGGTGCTTAAAAAATGGTTGTTAAATAGTGCGAGGTCCAATGATGAATATGCTTGGAGAGGCAGAGTTTTGTATTCCAGTTATTGCTGGATAGTCATTAACCTTCGACAGTGTTATTTTGCAGTCGAACATCCCTGTTCAGGAGGAATGGACCTTTAAGTCTGATCAATTCTGGAAACAAGTGCCGCATTTTTTCCAAGATTTTGTGGCAATATGTTGCTTTCATTACAAACAATCCTGAGAGTTATGATGGATTAATCGGTCACAGACCACAAAAACCCCTGACGAAAGCCTCGCTTTAGTGCAAAAATCGACTTTGGGAAGTGTGCTTTCAGATTAAATTTAACCTAACAACTGTACTGAACGTCACCGATTCGCTTGTAGCATAATATTTTCATTGTTCATCTAATGTTAATTCAATATTTTAATATTTTTTGTCCATTGCCATGATGTTGATAATAATACAACCACAACGGTGCAGAGATAATCGCAAAACTTGGACCCAGGGCCAGATCTAACCACGATTACCCTTTCCGTGGGCCTGCGTACTTCACACTGCACCACTGAAATTTTTTTTGGTGATTTCGACTAATTCTCAGGTTAGCTGTGTTCACTGCTGATTTATGCCCCCCCAGATTAATCTCGCTGACGAGTGATTGCTTATGTAAGCGTTTTGTAGAAAACTAGCGAAGAGATACGCAGAGCAAGGGCCTTAGTCGTGCAGTGTGTAATACGGGAGCCCCCGGAAAGGGTAATCGTGGTTCGATCTGGCCCAGGATCTAAGTTTTGCGAATATATCAACATCGTTGTGATAGTATTATGTATATATATATATATATATATATATATATATATATATATATATGTATATATGTGTGCATATATATGTTTGTGTTCGTTTGAAAATGTCATTGGATATTCTTTTGGAATAAGTTTGGTGATTTCGTTTATACTATAAAGTCATGTAGTGCTTTCCTTCTCATGTCGATGCCGATTAGACTCCGTGATAAGATAAAAAATATAAACCGTAAAGTTCAATAGCACCAATGGATCCATGCTGAGATTTTTTGAGATTACTCGAAGAGAAATAAGTCTGTGAAACAAATAAGCTTCGATCCCAGCAGCATTGAAGGCCCTTTTTGAAATTCCTGTGCCGTTTATTAGCGAGCACTCAACTCCGTGACCTTCTTGCTGATTCCAAGATTTTTCCTCATTTAACGTACGCGCCGAAAACCTGGTTACTAGGTAGAGAGGATGAAAGGGGTAGAAAAGTTCAGCACTGTCGAAAGTGAAATCAAGCGAACGATACTGGGAGGATCCCACGTTGCCCCATTGAGAGATGAAATCCTAAGTTCTGACCTACGTCAACGATAAAAAATCAAAGGAGTCTTCATAACGCCAAAATTTTGAAGGATCGCGTGGATCGGATATGCAATGCGTCTGAATAACAGCGGGTTGTCAAGAGTCGTTAGGGATCCCATTCCTCTGGATTCCTCACGCGCAATAAGAAGACCACCGACCGGTGGGGCAAACTCTTCCTAGTGATGACAGAGGGAAGATATGATTCTCAGGGAGTCCGTAAAGCGAGAAGGACTTACTGAGCTACTCCTACACACGACAGAGAGGAAAGTAGATTTAATCACACTGCTCGAGCAACTTGATGGTGAATTGAAAAGCAGGTTCGATAAATGACCTAGATGGTTAATGAAAACCATAAACGCGCAAATGACGGAGTATTTTTTTCTCAACATCTAATTTGTTGTTTATCCTCATTTTTTTAGTGCGTCTCTAATTGCCAGTTATTAACGGGATTTCATTTCCTCCCAACGGTTTACCGCCTCATCGTCGCTGGGAAGGGCTCCTGGGTGTCGGACTGCGATGTACAGCGTGGGATTCGTCACCCCGGCAAGTCTCCCAAGCTGAGAAGGAGTCCGGCGTTTCTTTCAGGAAGCCTAGCTAAGAGCAAACCAATACCAGGATCCATCACCGTCTTGGTATCAAAATCACATAGTGGCAAATCTCTCTTTGATCCACGAAGACTGCTACCGCCCGTGGTTGGGAAAACCTGGGGCAGACTTTGGCCATTCTGACCTCGGGATTGCAGGGGAACCACAATAGCTTAACCAGCGAGTCTCCGAAAAATGCTGATTATGCTGGGGCCATTGCAGCCAGTGAGGACGGGCCGTTCAAGTACCAAGTAAGTAAGTAAAGTCATTTACGCTCACACAATCACCGTTCAGAACCTCGTGGGCGACATGTTGCTAACAATATGTTTATGCCTGACACAACGTCACTGTGTTACATGATTTTCCTTCGTATAAGTGGTAGTTAGTGACTTAAACCAGGTATTCATCAATAAGCCCTATTACCATAGGGAGCTTCCAAAGTTATATAGTGTCTTTGCAGCTGCTCGCTTCTTTTTGAGCTATTCTGGTACAGTGGTTAGAGACGGCCTACAACGCACATCTGTTCCTCGGTTTGATCCGTCGACCCAGTCTACTCAAGCTACCCATACTTTCTGGGTTAGCATATTTGTACAAAGCTTTTCTGAGAAGGTAAGGTCACAGAGTTGATACATACCTAGGCGTCCACAAGTAGATGTGCACGCCAAATATGCATTCAGTCACCTCTGCAATGACTTCTGAATCCGAATGCATGGCGTATCTCAAATGGGTTGACTCAAGCTCAGATTCAGGGAGATCAATGCTGAATTCTGTATTATATTGTTCTCTATCTTTATCTACCAGATGATCCATATTCAGTATTCATTCATTTTATTTTTTTCCAGATGTAAGTGGGGTCTTTCACTTTAACTGTGGGGAAACGACTGTTGAACAATCCCTCTTGGACAACGAGCGCTCTTCTAGGGCCTCAATTCGAACTCAGCGGTCCGATGTTGCGTCATATCCTATTTGGCTTTCGAATTTTCGACGAATAGAACGGAAGAAAGTTGACACGTTTTGGTGTCGATCTTCTCCGCCGACAGCCTTATCACTAATAATTTCTCTCACTCGCAATTCCTTCCCTTGTTTTTTTTGCTATCATTCTTCATTGTTCTTCTATCATTTCACTGAGCGTTGGCGACAAGAGAAGACAATTTAAATAGCGGTTTGCACCCACTTTTAATGGCGCTGCAGAGTTCTTCTGATCACTTCTTCATCTGGACGTTCCAGAGAAATCTACCACTAAACGATTAAGTGCAAACCGTTTGCTGACTATTAAACATACGCCTGCATTAGTAAATTATGAAGTGCATTAGACCATCACTCGCTAAAGATCTTCGTACATTGCGTTTCCATGCTCACAATAAGCATCACAGACGTTATTCGTTTCAGAGAAAATGAATATGAAACTTCTTTGTCGAACAATCTTTTTCTGGTCTTTACGTAAAGAATCCATTGATTAACTCTGTTAAGAAACCTCGAGGCCAAAATGTTCTGATATGACTAGACAGCAGATTTTATTTGAGCAATAGCCACTTGTTAGCTTTATTTCCATTTTCTTGGAAACAAAATATCCAAAAAAAAACGTTTGACATGAGTGTTTTAGTGGTGTTTACTAATGAAGACATAAGCATGTCCTGAAATTAAACTAATTACATGACATGTAGCACATAAAGAGTTGACGTCGATCAGTTTTTTTATGAATTTGTGGTTTTTCAGAACCGACTTAATTAAACATTGTACTAGTAAGCGTATATTTGGCCTACATAATACCTTGAAGAACATGTGTACTTATCAAATTAGTGCTTTGACAAGTCTGGTGCCAATTTCCTGGTTTCGGAAGTACCTTGATTAGTCTAAGGCGCTACATCGAACTAACAACACCATGACAAACCCAGTTCGAGTCGGTGACAGATGATCTTTTGAAATCATAGTGTGTTTTCATCAGCGCTGGGTTGAAAGTTTTCATTAAGACGTCCACTAAGTGTTCATGGTAGGTGTGGAAACCTGCTGGTTACGCATTGTATTACTGATCACCGGGCAGTACACCGAGTTTTTCAGAGCACAGGACACACTTCCTATCATATCCAAGTTTTCAGATCAAATACGACGCCAAAAGAAAAAGCAGTTGATGATTTTCGGCAAATGTGCAATAATGTTCTGACGCTGTTGATGCACTGTAGAAAAGTTGAAGAAGTAAAATAGTTTTCTTTGACAATTTGTCCCACAATTCCTGGAACTCTCTTTATTCTCTTCGTCGTCTTGCCTTGTATCCGCCAAGGAAAATGCATCATGAATCTACAATTCCTTAAGCCCAGGTGGTGTTCCAGCACTTTGGATCAACGAGAGATTGACTACCTTGCCAACAAGAGCCTTTGAGAATGGCAGCTATTTGTACGGCATACTAGCTGGTGAGAATGGTGAAGCAGACCAAGTACAAGTGTCATCGCTCGATTCTGGGTCCTCGAAACAATTGCCTTTTATCAAATATTAGAGACACACAATTATATGTACGCGATTTCTTTCACTTCTTGCCCTACTAAAAATACATTTGTTAGCAAACAACATAACTTTCTACGACAAAACGGATTGAAATTTCGCCGTTAACAGAAGAGCAATGAAAGTTTTGGTGTTACGTGGAACGTTGGATGCAATCACGTGTGTATTGCACAGCACATCTAACCGCTGCGCTATAATGATGGAGCTTAACTTTTTAATTCAACTTCATCACCCGTCCCCCTTTGATCGTCGAGTAACTCGAACGAGCGCCAGTAAACATTTCAGTTCTCTTTTTTCGTGAGTGGGAGTAACCCAGTGGGTTCTGTTCGCTCAAGAGACTTGTTGAGCAAGTCTAACTTCTTTCTAGAGTTTTTCATGATGAAATCCGACCGTTGGGTCGGTGGTCTTCCTCCTGGCTCTTGTCCATCGATTGTCGTTTATTTCCATTACGTGTCCAGCACATCGTCTTTGATTTTTGGTCGTTGACGTAAGTCGGAGCCTCGGATCCATTTCCTCACTTGCGTAATACGTCATATTTCTAACATCATCCTTTGGACTCCGCGTACTATAACACTGAGTGTTCACCGTTCTGACACACACATTAAGGAAGCTTTTAGTTAAAATACGAAATGATGCAGTTCCTATGGCAAATGTTACTTCTTTCCAGAAATAGTGACATCTTTTTTCGTCGAGCAGCTTCGTTGAGCAATCAGAACTCCGAGCATCCACTTCCGCTACGGCGGCGGTGAAAATTCTGTCGGCCATCATAACCGTACACATTCATACACGAGAGGAACAACGTCAAAAAACAATGTGCTATGCAATCGCTGCCTAAACCGAACTTTGCACAACGTTGTTCGATTAGTTTGATTTTTTTTAAACGGTCATACATATTGATCGATATCGACTTACAAGAAGAACAACCGTTTGCTAGGAGAATGACACACACATACTCACATTGCGTAACTTTTACCTAAGTGTAAATATAAGAATTCGTTTTTTTTGCTTTCATCTCGCCAGAAAAACGTTTCCTATCTCTCGAAAAAATCATGGAAGTTTGCACGGAAAAAGTCGCGCGGGTCTTTCCAATACGTGTTTTTTTACGAGTCCAGTAAATAAGAAGTATTCACTCGCGTTTACTGTTTCGATACATTATAGTTATTTTGTTTTTTATACTATTTTACATATCCTTAGGAAAAATATTGGAGCGATATTATAAATTTTAACGCAGTTTGACTCGTTTCTTCGACTGGGCAGAGACTGGAGGTTTGGTTTGCGTGGTGTCCGGTCGAACCACGAACTTGCGTGTATTAAACGGCTTCACAACCACTATGACATTCGTGCTCGCATGCGTATAGGCAAATAGATAGACATTCGCGCACATATACAATATAGAATGATCATGGCTTTCTACTTGCATAAATTGCGTAAAGTTGGAGCCAAGTTCTAAAAAAAATTCGCTACGTTATGTTAGCTACCACGTGGAAAAACTTCGCGTAAATTCTATTTAGCTATTAATAGCTAAGATCAATCCCGTTGGCGGGCGATTGACCATTGCACTGGCAGAGAGAAAATTAGCTGAGAGAAAAGATCAAGGGCCTCCGTGGCGCATTGTGTTAAGCGCGAGCCCTCAGAAAGAGATATCGTGGTTCGATCTGGCCCTGGGTCCAAGTTTTGCGAATAGCTCTGTGTCGCTGTGGTTGCTTTCGCACAACGCTCTGTCGTGAAAATTCTAGTAGGCAGTAAATAGAAAAGTAGACATATTAAATAATAATTACTGCCTATCTAACTCTCCTTCTTTTTCCCACGCAAACATCAGTCAATACAAATGGGCATTTTTTATGAAATTTTACAGTCAATCTTTATTTTTTTTCTTTACTCAGATGGATTTTTTTCTCCAAGATACAATTGGTATTGCTCTCTCTGAAGGTCACTTATCGTATTTCTCTGTATTATTTGGACGGTTTTTTCTTCGTTCCTTTTTGTTTTAATCACTGTCTCAAATGGATTCTGATCGTTGCAGTTCATGTCTTTGTTTCTTTTTCGTTGTCGAAATTTGATTGACTAATCAGAAGACGGTAAAAAAGTAAGAAAAGTTATGACTGAAACAGTTATTGTTCATTTCGCTTGCTCACTTTTCTTTTAGCAGTGGGTTTGGAACAATTTTTGATATCATGTTTAATGAAAATCACAGGATGACCTATTTTCCTTATTTTAAAAATATTATCGACAAAGAATAGACTAAAAATCGTTCGACTTTGCTTAGTCCCATCCACTCGACTTCATCAAACATCGTCAGAGGTGATTGAGTGCATATTTAGCCTAACAATGACTTATTTTGGCCACACACGTATTCAGTCAGTGTTTTCTCTCCCAGACATGATTCGTGAGCACGAAACGCGGAATCAAACCAGCGACTGATTCTGTTTTTTATCGCAGGATCCTCAATCACTGTACCACACGAGATATTGCCAATGGTATTCCTAATATATAAAATGCACAGTATTTTTACAGCATTCTCTTTATAAAATGAAGAATAAGCAACTATTCTTTTCTTCTTATTATCTTTACTTCTCTTCTCTTCCTTTTCCTTTCTCCTTCTTTGGTTCCTTCTCCATTTCTATTTCTCCTCACTCCATTTTTTCCACCTTTCTCTCTTTTACCTCTCCCTCTTCTTCTCTTTCCCTCTCTCTCTCCTCTCTCTCTTCCCTTCTCTCATTCCTACTCTCCTCCTTTTAAACTACGCTGTTCTTTCTCTTCTCGTTTTTTTGTTCTCTTTCTTTCATGTTCTATCATTTGTTCCCAACCCGCTTCATTCTACCCATCTCGCTGTCAACCTCTGTTTTTTCTTTTCCTCTCGCTCCCTTAGCTTTCTCACTCCTCATTGCTTTTTTTCTTGCCTTTTTTTTGTTTCTCTCCTTCTTCTCCTTTCCGTCTCTTTTTAAATGAACTCCGTTATTTTACGACAATAAACCGGACGTTAGCTACCGTTAGTCGCTAACAATGTGACTCTGATCAGATCCTTCTTCACTAAATATAACAAATGGTAGTAAAACCGACAATCGTAATCAATCAATAGCCAGCAGTTTGCTATGTGACAAAAAAAGTGGCGAGGTATTAAAGTAAAAAATGGCTTTTTAAATATATCCATTCATTTTTTTTATTCGTAGACATCATTTTCGTTTGTGCTATTGATGGGCGATCATCTTAACATAGAAAAGAACATGAAAAGGTGGTCTAATTTTTGTTCTCGTAAAAAAAGATTTGCAGAGTTTATTCGTCTCAACCACAACACAGCTGAATAGTCTAGCCACCATAGTGGTTTAAAACTTTAGTCCCCTTCCTTTTCTAATTTTTTTGCTGGATTATGTAATGATCCTCCTAAAGGTTTACCGCCTCATCGTGGCTGGGAGGTGTTCCTGGGTGTCGGACTGCGATTTACGGTGGGGGGATTCATCTCCTGGCAAAGTCTCCTAAGCTGAGAAGGAGTCCAGCGTTTCCATCAGAAAGCCTAGCTAAGAGTAAACCAATACCAGCACCCATCACCGTCCTGGTATCAAAGTCGCTTGGTGGCAAATCTCACTCTGATCTACAAGGGCTACGACTGCCTGTGGTGGTGAAGACCTGGGGCAGACTTTTGCCAGGCTGATCTCGTGATTCCAGGGCACCACAATGTCTTAGCCAGCAAATCTCCGAAAAATGGAGATTATGCTGGAGGCCGCACAAACAGTGAGGACGGACTATTCAAGTATCAAGTATCAAGTGCTGTAATGTCACTTGATGAATGAAGGACAGCTTGCTTCATTCGAATAATTTAAAAACACAATACTCTTATAAAGTAACGTGTTAATTGGCAAAAAATGACTTTTTTTCCTTTTTCCTCCACTACCGCCAGACGATGACGTCTGTGATACATTTTTTCGCTCTTGTTTCTCCTTTCATTCTCGCTCAAGCATTCGTTCACTTATTCCGTGATGGTCCACTATACGAGGATGTATGCATATGCGGTTCGAAATGGTTTCGTTTTCTTATCAACAGTATTTTAATTGTAGTAATGCCGTCTTTTTTCGTATCACTTAAAACGTTTCTTTATGCATTCGCAACCGCATGAATCGTATACGGTTCAATATTTATTTACCTTATTTTATATGACCTGTCTTCGTATCTACTATGCGGATCCCAGCTCTCACATTCGATTTGTTTCCTCGCCAAGTTCTACCAACTTTTACGTGTGGCTTCGGCTACTCCTTGAAGATTATCATTTCATCTTGGATGTCGTAGAGTGCTGGTCCAGTCGATTCTCACTCCTGAGATAGCCGACCTGGGTGTTCCCAGTTGCAGTGCAGAAAGTAAACTCTTACCGGACAAATCCGGCGCCGATTTACTTACCTTCAGGGATGAGAGGCTGGCTTGGTGAGCCCGGGTGGGATTGAGTCGCGCTAGTGATGATCGGCACCACTACCACTCTGCTCTCAGCCCCTTATACGATTCATAGGTCCAAGATAGTCATCAAAAGAGTCAAATTCAAATCAATATATTTAAGCTGACAGTAAACGTGTTAAGTCGAAATGGAAACCGGTACAACATTCAAACCTTCACTTATAATGACTAAGTTCTCTTGCTTTCAAAAATGAGATCTTGACTTTCTGGAGTCGACAAAAAGGATTTTTTGCCTCAATTTGCGATGAAACATTGGATTTCGGATACGAATGCAGCTAAACGAGAGTAAATCCTCCCAAAAAACCTGATGGTACTCGCCACTTTATCGCATGGCTGCGAGATTCCGTTAGCAACTTCAAAATCCTAAATTTTTTTCATTTTTTTGTGTTCAAAATTTCGATTCTAAACATGCCTAAAATTGGATGGGTATTTTGGAAATATTGTGGAAGGATTAGGCTGCTAGACCAAAGCTTGTTTCGTAAGAACCTTAAGTTTTTTAAGTCTTTAAATACTCTAATAATAGAACAGTTATCGTTAGTTGTCGGGAAACGAGTACTGTTTATTCCGAATGTGTTAGAATGTAAAATGAAAAAAATGAAGATTGGATGACCACAGGAATGAAGAAGTATCTTGTTAACAAAGGAAAATAAAGAAAAATGAGGAAAACTTGAATGGCCATTCATCTACTCACCCGCCAGCGCGTGAGGTCGTCACTGTTTATCCCACATGAACTCACCCAACTCACTCTCTGGAACTGACTAAACTGAACGAGTTGCTTTGATTTTCTGCTGTAGAAAAAAAACAGCAGAGCAGAGCTTAATTTTAGAAAATAGAACAGTTTTTATTACGAAGTGGTCTTGCTTCCTATAAACTATGTGAAATAAATCCCTAGCAGTTTAAATTTTTTTTATTTATTTTCAGCGACAGCTATTATTTTTATATTTTCATGAAGGACCTAACAATTTTATAATCAGAGAACTTTACCACTACAGTTTTGCTATGGAATCCTTGGTAAAAATCGATGGTTCATCCTTTGTTAATCAAGTAATTCGAGTTTTTCATCGAAAAAGAAATCGTACTGGAAAGGAAAAAGGAATGCATTCCAAGAAACCTACCATTCTGTCCACTTTTGCTATGGAGAAGCTAACACAACCTATCAATCGGTATCAACCTTCATTCGGTTAGCGTTTCTTCGTTCGACTTCGCCTTCTTCGGAGGAGCCATGGTTCCAGTCGATTGTCCACAGTCATTCGTTCTCGTGAGAGAATCACATCAAGTCAAATCGTCTGGAGTAGGGCACCGCTCGAATGAGGTTTCCTCACTAACCGGGACGTTTTTTGTACAGGATGGTTGTTGATTAGCTGATTGCCCTCCGATAATACTTTGCCCTGGTAGGGCGTCTGTGAACACTCGTCTCGAATCAATCCGGCTCTGAAGAAGGCAAAAGCGCCTAAACTTTAGCCGATTAAAATTTCTTTGCCAACGTCGTGTTAGCTTCTCGATGAGATGAATGGGAAACGAATATTTACACCGAGGTCGAATGAAAGTCGGTCTACAATGGTACTCCAAGTAGTTGAAATCGTTCACCTTGGGTGGTACGAAACGATAAATTTTTGAGCATTCGATATCGATCAATTCCTTTAGAAATGCTCCGTTCTAATGGGCAACCGTTCCTTTCAACTTTTCTAATGGGAAGTGAACGCATGAATATTTATCTTAGGCAGTGACTTTCGGTGACCTGTCAATGTAACAAGCTAGTGTAGAGAAACATCTAAAAGAAAACACATTTACTATCCTCTCATTAAGTTCAAGGACAAATTGCTGACCACGGAGAGACGTAGAGTTGACTTGCTTGGGCGTGAGATCCAACCAACTACCACCAGTGGCTAGAGATGTCATGCAATACACACGAAGCCGCTCGTTAGACTCGTTCCTCGCAATGATCATACTTAACACTCGTCCATCCGGGATTAGTTTGACACTAGTGTAGTGCCTGAGAAGGGAAAAAGCACTGACTTGATCCATCGGCAGAGCCCTCGATTTATTGTGTGGGTCCGTTTGCTTATATCTCCTTCTAAAAGCTGAACAGGATCAAATGAATGACGATTCTGTTGGAGATAGCCGAAAACCGAAAGCTTCATCGTTTACTCTTTTTTCTGAGAACCGCACAAAAACAATCGTTGATGCGTTTTCTGTTGTTGGTTCACGCATTATGTTAACCTTTTCATTCAGTTAGCTAGTTAAAGATTTAAGCGACATCTTCTTTGACAAAAAATTTTTGCCGGGCTATTAAGCAGGACTCATAGCCATAATGATGCTGAGATATTTGCAAAACTTAGACCCCCAATTCAAATTTGAACCCGTGATGATCGCTTCAGGCGCTCACATGTTATCCAAGTTAAAACTAAGGTAAAAGCTATTAGGGTAAAATATTAGCTGAGAGAAAAGGAATGCAACCCTCGGTAGTGTAGTGGGTAACATCTGAGCCTCTGAAAAGGCTAATCGAAGGTTTCGGTCTGTCCAGGGGTCCATGTTTTTCAAATGTCTCAGCTTCGTTTTAATTTCAATTCACATAATACCCCACTGTGAGAATAATAGGCAATAAATAAAAAATTAAACGTTACTAGGTAAGAGTTTTTATTTTGACCCTTAGCCTAATAAAACGCATTCAGTCATTGTGTTGTTAATGAATGTCTGTTATACAACGGAAATGACCACTGACGAAAACGGTAGTACGCACATTCGTGTAGAATGTTTCAGATATTGTCTATGATTTATGATCGTTCGAGGACGGTTGGCAAATCGAAGCAATGAAAGCTGGTTTTCGTTTGTCTATGAAGAAAGAGAAAAATGCAGACAGTGCGATGAAAAGGCATGATAAACGCCACGGCCGATGAAGTTATTCAGATATTACTGTTGAGATCCAGGAACGAATGAATACATGATGGTCTTCTACTGTGAAGAAATTGCCCATCGGGAGCGGTTGGGGGCCAAATGTTGGCTTCCGGTTTTGAAATCCCGCAAGTACTGCAGTGTGTCTACCCAGAAAAGTTCAAGAAATGAAGTTAAGTCGTATTCTTTTTTCATCAACCATGAAGAACAAATGACAGTTTCTCTGTAGTTGATCATTTTCATTTGGATGGGCTGATGTATTCGTGTTTGGCTGACTGGGTGGACGAGTGGATGGAAGCCGTTTAACCAACCAGTTTACAACGAGTTCTCCTTCCCATTTAATTATACTTTGCGTCTATTCACTTTTTTTGGAACTTTAAAGATTAATAACAGTAGCGTTTGCTTGGACTACACTACATTCTCTTTCTGAGCACCTCAGTACAAAAACTGTAAAACGCACTTGAAACATCGACGAACTTCACGTGTAGACGAAAGTCGCTAGAACTAAGAATTTCAGCTTTAGATAAACTTGTCTCAATTAGGAGTAAAGTTTATTGGTTTAAATAAATATTACTTCAATCTATCAATTTTTGTGAATAACACGGAAGTGTTTCATTAAGAACGCCCATGAACCGTTCAATTTTCGACGTCGTTGTTGTCGATACTCAAGGGTCTCAAGGAGTGATCTAACCAAACGAGTGGGATTTCGCCGAAGCACACAGTCATGTCCCTCAATGTGGCGAAGTCACTTGCGTTGGGTTATAAGGTCGTGTGAACTCTTTTAAAAAATGCCTCAGTGATTAAATAATCTCAAGCGAATAATGTCAGTTAATCGACTACGATAAAATAAATTTTGAATCGAAAATGGTGTCTATAACTTCTACCGTTATAGTTTTCATTCTTTCATTGCCAAATCCACACTATAGACATTTATGAGTGTTAAAACCTTGTTACATTAAAAGGGACTAGATCGCACATAATTTTTGGCACTGAAAATCTTTAGAAATTTTCTGGAATAGTTCTCTGCGAAGGGCATAAATCCCAGTATTTGAGTACAGTTGTACAAAACGAAAGCAAACTTTACCACCATCAGTGTTTTTGTTGCAGTTTGGATTTCTCGATTCCCCTGTTGTTGCAATTCATGTGGATATTCGGTTGGTTGGATCACAGGTCCTGAGCTGACCAATCTCTACATCTTTCGTGGCCTGAAAATTCGGTAAAGTGTTGTATAGGAAGATAGAAACACCAATTTGACGCATTTATAAGCTTCTGTAAACCAGTGGTGGATAGAGAATCACTGAATTATCTCTGTATTCCTACGAATAGAGTACAATACATGCCACATACCTAACGGTTTGCTCAACAACCAACGCTTCACGCTTTTACTCGTTCCCTGGGAATTCGAATTCTCTAGGCAATCAACTTTCTGGATGTTCAAGCCCTTGCGATGCTCACGACAATTTTGACCACAACGTCATCCGAACTGAATCGACGGCGAAATCCATTCAGGATATCGTAATCGTTTACAGATCACAAAGCATTACATGGTCCTGCCCCTTTTCTAAGTTCTAATCAAATGCTCTTCTTGCGCTTCACTTTACCCATAATAGTTATTTCCTCATAAATCTTCAAAAACGACTGATTCTACAGAAAATTTCGTCTAAACTAACTAATGAACAACAAGAAACTATGAAATTTATGGAAGCGAACATAAGACAACTATGCATTAAAAAGAATTTACAGTAGCCTTATTTGCTGAAAATTTCAACGAACCCTATTGTGCACGCTTCTAATGATTTCCTATATTTCATAGTTGAAGATGAAAGTGTGAGTTAATGAGCCCTGTTTTATGAAAGGGATAAAGAAAACAGCAACATAAAGCAGTATTACAACTACCCAATTCCATTTCCTTTGTCCATCATATCACTGGAAATATCCAGAGCTAGAGCCTGTCCTAGTGTTTTTGCCTCTCTAATCTCTTTTTTTCTCGTTAACAGTGATCATAGGAATCAGATGATTCCACGATATCTGACGACTTTCACTGGCCATGTCGATGATGTCGACGACTGAGATCGCTCGCTTTCGCTAGGGAATGTTGTTGAGTGTCGTTGATGACGAGGGTTCTATGTTGCCAATGACGTATGGAAGCGGATGGAGGAGAATGGGATATTAGTTGGGTGTTCAGGTCTTGAAAACTGGTATAGTTCGAAGAAGACTCGTTGTGTAGTGGTGGTGTTGGTGGCGAAAGTGACTTGTTAGGGGGTGGTGGAAGAGAATTGAAGGGCATAGATGGGGAAGTGGAGAAGTAGAGCTTTCACCATCACGAAAACATTCAACAAACAGACACACATACCCACACACACACTCTCACATCACAACCGAACACATCCTATTCGTTTCAACACTCTCACTCACTTGTTCATTCATCCATTCATTCATTCATCCATCATCGTTTATGAATACATCCACGGTATGTTTATTTCACATAAGAAATCTATCAAGCAGTGTTTTTCCTTTGCTATCTATTTTTCTAAATGAAAAACTCATTTGTTTTGTTTCATTTGGTTCTTTAGCCGAATATCGTGCTCTTTTCCACTTCCATCTTGTTATTGAGTTCAAAAGAAGTACTGCACAATGCCATTTGAATTCCATCCTTATTTATTATTACTGCAAATACAGTAGTACTGTTATAAGGCGTTCCCTAATCTGATAACGACCACTAATGAGAAAAAAGAAACCAGTTGAACACCAGATTATAAGCAAAAAATTGTGATCCTTCCTATTGTTTTGCAGAGTCCATTTAGGACATGCAAATTTCGGAGACTGCCGTGAAAAAAAATGGAAACAAAAGAAAAAAAACATGTTTAACGAAAAAAGAAGCTGGCAGCGAAGTATTAAGTTCATCTTCTAAACACTCCTTTTTTTCTCTTCTGACGCCAAATTTAGTCGTAAAACTTAGAAATAGCGACTTTTTTTCTGTTAGCATTAAGTTACTAGATGGAATCGCAGTACAGTTTTTGCTTAAAAGGAAACAGAGGAAGCGCATTTTCTTCCACGTCTTTGACATTTGTTTACTTAAAGCCATCGCATAGATTTCCTTAGCTGGATTTATGAACAATTACTATGAAAACTGAATTATAACAGGTTTCTTGTGGCGAGTTCTAACAGAATCTAAGTGAACTCTATGTCAATCTAGGAAGAATTTTTTAATAATGTTTCACCAGTAAACAGTTTAGCGTAAGCTCTATGTCATTTTCATGGATCTAATTATTTACGCTTGAAGTGCCACTGTAAAAAGTCAATCAGCTAAAATTGATTTCTCCCTCTCATTTTATCCAGGTATGATCCTCTCATATAAGGATGCTCCACCCATCTAGGAGTAAGAGGTTGAGGGATTTAGTAGTTGTTGAAGGCTACGTTTTATCCATCTTTCGTGTTTCCATTATGAAGAATATTTATATATAATTTTGCACATATATGTACATATGTGCAGCATCGCTCTGCCTGTATATACATACATATATATATATATATATATATATATGTATAGTGTGTAAATGTAACATATGTGCAGCATCGCTCTGCCTGTATATATATATATATATATATATATATATATATATATATATATATAGTGTGTAAATGTATATGACTAATTTTGTGAACGTATGAGTCACATAGCTTGAAGTCGACTTCGAAATAATTTCTCGCTGGATATTATCGACAGTATTTGAAAGCACTTTGAATATCTGACCAAATATTAGCTACTTACCTATTCAATTAAACACTTTCATAATACGAAATGGTGGTGCTCCTTACATCACCTGAAGCTATAGTTGTTTCGCATACTTACGAAAAAATATTAACGACCGGAGAAACAACGGATGTTTTCAAAGCCACTTACCAAGTGACTGAGATTTAGGACTTCAGTTTCTTTGAACCGTTCGTAGATAAGGAGTGTGAAAGCTGTCGAATCACTAAAGGGTGAAGGATAAAAGTGTTTTGCGTTGATCAATCCCTTAGTAATGCTTTATGCATGCGACTCCATTCGGTGAAGGTGACTGAATATATAATGGACTATACAGCGGTTTGCAAAAGTCTACTGCTAAATCAGTGGCTTATGCACCCAAACAAGTCTTGTGCCAATCCACCCAACCCAGCAGAAATGGAGGACCTGATTTTGCCCACAGTGCAGGATCGAACAAACCAATCGTTTGTGAGTTGCAGGGCATTACTAACCGCTACTCTACACGGGTTAAATATGGTACTCTAAGGCATTATGAATGCTGTATACTTGTCATCAACATACTAATTTTTATTTATTAATACCGAGGTTAAGCAAAAGTCTGTCAAGCCATCTATTACGTGATTATTCATTAACGAAAGCAACTAGTTTGCTGTAAGATTCGTGCTACTAACGTCTTCCCACTAAGTTTTTTACTTGTTCCAACGTCTTTCGTAGTGTGATTTGATATTGCCTAAACTCTTTTCTTCTTTTTACAATACGCTCTTGCTGTGCACTGCTTTTGGTGTATTCTTAGTGAAGAAGAAATAAAAATCCGCTGTCAAAGAATAGGGTAAAGCCAGATTCCAGTCAATTCATTGGCTGCCGTCGTTTCTGTTCAGCCCTAATCAATATTCTTCTTATAATCTTTTTAGACCATTATTTGCACTAGTTGTTCTAAATTTTTTTAATGTCTAACTTTTTAGGAATCCTTTCTAAGTAATTTGGGAATGTGCGCTTAGCAATATCTAAAATTATCTTGAGGATATAAATTACATTTTTTGGGTTTGAGATGCTACTCAAACTTTAATATTTTAACGATATAAAGAGAGATATTTAGAGAAATGTCTCACACTGACATAATCAGCATTTCCAATGTAAAACAAAGTAATGCCATATAAGAAAGTTTGTTTCCAGCGGTTTTTCTTCTGCACTTTTCCAAGTCTTCCTTTTTTTCTGTGCTCTTTTTCTCGTCATACAAATCTTACTAACTGTACTAACTGTTTAGCATCATATTTTAAAGGGCTTAGTTCTTATTAGTTCATTTAAAAATTCTTTCTTAGACCTTTTCTTGGCAAAAAACACTCTTTATTCTTCCTCTTTCAGTTGTGAGTTGAAATCCATACAAACAGTCCACTAAGCTTTATCTTTCGCGTCTAAGCTTAGCGTACGCTCATTTGGTCATCACCATTACTCTCCACTTCTTTCCCAGTCATTCGGGCGCGAAACTCTTTCTTATCATCGTTGCTCTTTATCACCTTCCTATTTCTTTCCTACCACAGATTTAATAGTATGATGTTAATAGCTAGCACGAGGATCTTGCGACTTTTCGCATATTCATTCTTTTTTTGTTTTTTTTTATACAAAAATGATTTTCTGTTTTGCTCTCTTTTCTCTCAATTGGTCTACTTATTTATGTAGTTAAGTAATTTACTCAACAGATCAATTAGATTTCTTTCCGATTTGAAGCAGGTTCAGAATTTGGATATTCAACAGGAATATTTACACTTTACAAAATTGGAAACTCAATATGTTCTAAATCTAAGTGGCAACTCCACATACAGCCGAATGGTTAGAAATGCCTTGGAATGAAAACATTATCGTTGGTTCTACCCCGCCGCACTTCAATGTCTATGACTTTAATGAGCATTGCTTGAGAGAATCGCCTCTTGAGGACAACGAACTTTTTTTCTCCTTTAGAAATCCTTAACGTTTTTTGGCGATTTCACTATATTGTGGGTTACAAAAGTTTCGCTTTTTCAAACATATTTTTTCTCGTCTAGAAAATGTTCCTAGTAAAATTATCTATTTGTTTTTAAGCTCACGCTGTTCCTGAATGGAAAAAATTTCGCCCGCATTTTTAGCTTCGTTCCCAAAGCTATTAATTTCCACTGCTTTGAAAACTTTTAACACCTTATTTTCTGCAAATTTGTTACATCTCGAAACTTGGTAATTAAACAACCATAAGAACCGCAATGGTGAGAGACATCGTGAAATGTACATGACAGCTGGTGCGACCACTTCTACAGCAAACCAACCCTCTTTTTCAGCCCAGGTCAAGAAATTTTCAGTAGACTTGTCTGTAAAAAACTCTTTCCAATCCACGAAGCCTTGCAAAGCTTATGGTGGAGAAATGAAGGCGTCATTCGACAGCAAGATTCTTGTGTTATTCAGTGCTATCAGCATTCAGTGATATTCATGAAGAAGACAAAGTAGCGCTGTAGCAGTCAAGCCAACAGGTACTTTCATAGAAAACGGACACAAGGTAACGAGCCGAGCGAAAAAAAATGCTGGAATCAGCAAAATATGTAAACTCAAACGAAGCTGAGATATTAATATTCATTGTTTGTTTACTTTGTTAAACTGAGTTTACATAATTTTAACCTTTTTTACTTACTACCTACTGTTTTTTGATGGCAAGGTACATTGCGAAATATATCTTCAACGAAGCTGAGAAATTTGCAAAACTCTGGACAGCAGGTGCCTATGGTGAGGAACGAACGCGCTGTTGTCCTTTCCGGGGAGTAACGCGTTCACCACCACACCATGCGGGTCCTTCGTTTCGCCTGTCTCTCAGCTAGTTCTATCGATCTTTTTGCCATCAGCAATCACCCGTCAACGGGATTGATCTGGGGAGCCCAAATCGGCATTGAACGCAATTAAGCTGAGGCTATAGTTACAATCACAATTTTAACCTTTTTTATTTTACTGCCTACTTTGCTGATGGCCAAAGATCGATAGAACTAGCTAAGAGACAGTCGAAACGAAGGGACCCGCATGGTGTAGTGGTGAACGCGTTACTCCCCGGAAAGGACAATAGCGCGTTCGTTCCCCACCATAGGCACCTGCTGTCCAGAGTTTTGCAAATTTCTCAGCTTCGTTGAAGATATATTTCGCAATGTACCTTGCCATCAAAAACAGTAGGCAGTAAGTAAAAAGGTTAAAATTATGTAAACTCAGTTTAACAAAGTAAACAAACAATGAATAAAAAAAAGTAAACAAGCAAATTAAACGATCATTCTATTGCATGTAAACCATTAATCGCTGTGAATTTTTTCCAAATCGGCTCTTTCATATTTAGATAACTAGTCCATAGATGAGGCTCTGTTTCGAAAACCTCTTTTAGTGGAATCGTCACTTAATAATCACCATGAATGGAGGTGATAGGGTTTGAGTGTAGATTCAGTTTCGTCATGACGATTTGTTTTCTTCTTTTCTCATTAATATTTCGAAAATCCGAGAATCCCTAGATAGCCGTTTTGAGGCGTTCCCACGTTTTCACTAAAGGCCATCCCTAGCCTAACGATCAGAAAGTGGTTTGCTACTTTGCAAGTCGGGTTCTTCCGGAGCGGAAACCATTTCTTAGGTCGCAACGAATACTACAATTAGTCAACGAACTGCTCGCCGATGATGTAACATGCACTATTATCGAACTTATGTATAGAATTTCCCGTTCCGGATTGCTGAAAGTCTTCTCGCGGACGTTTAGTAGGTTACAGGTAGATGATAGAACAACTGGTAACTTACAAAAAGCAAATAAGGTGAGTAGAATCCATGATGAAATATTTCATATCTCAACTTGGGCACTTTCTCAGCCGCAATTCTTGAAAGATATGTGTACTATGGTGTCACAATGTAAAAATATCTTTCCACCTTGTCGATTCAAAAAATCCTCATCACGTCTCTTCGATCCGAAAAAAAATCCGGAAAAACAAACTACGAGCTTTCAGATAATGTTTAAAATACGAAATGAAACCGCAAACATGCTCAAAGTAACTGGGCAGAAAAAAACGTTTTTTTTAGAAACTGACCTTTCGCACTCACTAAATAGTTCTTTATAGATTCATATTACGGATTACATAATGGTAAGCGATAAAGAGTTCAGCTTTGATCAAGAACTGATGCCATGCATTCGAGTCAATTCGTAGCACAAAGTAACTGAATTCGCATCAGGTCCATAAAATGAGTTCCGTTGGCCTACCAGTGTTTTAATGTTTTTATGCTCTCGCAGACAAGTCTTGCACCAATTTGTCGACTTCTGCGACATGGCGGGCTTGATTTTGTCTGGACGCAGGGTCGAGCCAACCACTACCCGTGTACTGGGAATCTGTAACCACTACGCTATATACATCCTCTTAAAGTTACGAATATATTAAAAAAATCTCTACGAAATACTCATAAAAAACTGAAGAATAACTAAGAAGGACTACTTGACATTTTGCATTCGTAGTCTGAAAAGTCTTTATACAGCCTTGAAGAATTTCATGCCATACAGAAAAATTGCTGTAATAATTAGCTAAGCGAATCATATCACAAAACAATACAATGTTTTTTAGTTCGTTTCATGCGTTTATTTTTTGTATAGTTTACTCTTTTTTATAATTCAGATATAAGATGTTTCAAGGTTATAGCTCTTATAACTCTATACTATCTACAGACCAACGTCGAACTAATATAGTGTTTCAATGATGGTGAGATTTTTTACAAAATTCCGGACCGCCGGTGCTGCAGGGGGAACGAACGCGCTATTGTCCTTTCCGGGAAGTAACCCGTTCACCACCACACCATGCGGGTCCTTCGTTTCGCCTGTCTCTCAGCGATCTCTGCCATCAAAAAGAGTAGGCAGTAAGTACAAAGGTTAAAATTGTGACTATAACTATAGCCTCAGCTTAACTGGGTTCAATGCCGATTTGGGCTCCCCAGATCAAACCCGTTGACGGGTGATTGCTGATGGCAAAAAGATCGATAGAAATCGCTGAAAGACAGGCGAAACGATGGACCCGCATGGTGTGGTGGTGAACGCGTTACTCCCCGGAAAGGACAATAGCGCGTTCCTTCCCCACCATAGGCACCTGCGGTCCAGAGTTTTGCAAATTTCTCAGCTTCGTTGAAGTTATATTTCGCAGTACACCCTGCCATTAAAAAAGAGTAGGCGGTAAATAAAACGGTTACGATTGTGATATAGTGTTGTTTTAAAACTCTTTCAAGCTGTTAAAAAAAAGTTTCAGCGAAAGGAAAAGAAACTTTGAAACAATCATTCACTAATCTACAATCTAAACGCCAAGTGCATAAAAAACTGGTCTTCCTATATTCAAAAGATAACACAAAGTTGTTTAATGAGCAGTAGGAAATTTCTGTTTAGAAACCATTCTTATTGCAAAACTGAAATACCATCGGATGTGGACAAGTTGCCCATTAACAACAAAGTCCAAGCACCAAGGCAGTGCATGATAATGTGGTAACTGAATCGCTTGATTTTTAATACGATTCTTCCTTTTTTCAAAACACGAAAAGTTGGAAATGTGACCTATTAAAAAGTTTGTAATTAATTTAATATAAAATTTGTTCAATCAATTAGTATGGAATGGCTATGACTGGTTTTTCTATGTAATGTTTGCAGTAATTTCGTAAAAAGCAATACAAAAAGTCACTACCTACACTAACATTTCATCGCAAGCTCTCATGAACTCCCAGTAGCTAAAAGTTCGCTGTGAATACCCACACTCAAAAATTCCGAATTAGTTGAATGAATATTATTTTGCGTTTTTTTTAAACTACCTGTTATCGCATCAATCGTGCGGGTCAAACTCTTTCCTAGCTGTGGTTCGTTTTCTTCGCGCTAATTATCCACGAAGGTCTTCGAACATTTGGCGTATTGTTTCAGCTGCTGCTTGATGATGGTGATTTCGCTTTCTCTATGAACGTTATAGAATGCTGGTCGAGTCGATTCTCTTTGCAGTCATCGAGATAGCTTGGCTAAGGTGTCCAACCCACCTGGACTGAGGGACAGTGGTGAGCAGGGAGTCGAACTAGCGCCTTGCTTTCTGATCGATGGCATCAGTAACCACATCACTAACCCTCCCCCGGAGGTTATTCTAATAATTGGCAGCTTATTTCCTGCTTACTTCAAGTCTACGAACTCTTTCTTATACTATCAAATTAGTACAGTGCCCTTGTTAGAAGAACACTGCAACACACACACACACACACACACACACACACACACACACACACACACACACACACACACACACACACACACACACACACACACACACACACACACACACACACACAAACAAACACACACACAAACAAACACACACACACATACAAACACCCACACACACACACACGCACACACACATATACACACACACATACACACACACACACACACAAACACACACACACACACATACAAACACCCACACACACACACACGCACACACACATATACACACACACATACACACACACACACACACACACACACGCACACATACAAACACCCACACACACACACACGCACACACACATATACACACACACATACACACACACACACACACACACACACGCACACACATACAAACACCCACACACACATACAAACACCCACACACACACACACACACACACACACACACACACACACACACACACACACACACACACACACACATGGTCCTTGGTTCGATCCTCTACCCCAGACTTACGAAGCACTCCATTCCCAAAGGGTTCAGAATTTCCTGGAAGGATAAAAACATTGCTTGTATGCGCCACGATACAGTGAGAAGGAGCCCGTAATTCACTGTTTCTTTCAAGTATGCATTCAGTCGCCTCTACAATGCTTCGAATGGAGTCGAATGCATGACGCATCTCTAGGGAATGATCAACGCACCACATTTTATTTTTTTGTCGTTTTCGTTCAAGTAGAAAGCATTCTAAGCAGATCAAAGAACTATGACGAGAATCTTTAAGTTTTCTGGCTAATATTTTGAACAGAAGAGTTAAAACGTACCGGGATTCTAGGAAAGTTAGAATTTGCTCACGATTACACTTCCAACGAAACCATCACTTAAAACGACTCATTCTTTTGTGGATCCGTTTAATTGACATTTTGTTGTAAACGCTATATAGCAAAACTGGTATAACAAAACTTGCTGTCAGTGAAATTTTCATTGGTTGAGCAAAATGACATATGATGAACGAGACCTTTCAGGCGTTCACACTCTGAGAAATTCTTCACATTGTGATTTTGTCTTGAAATACGAGTTCGAGGACGCTCATTGCAAGACGTTGCTGCTTTTCGTGCGATTCTAAAGTTTCCGTACCTTGCCGAGTTTTATATTTTCAATCATTGTCCTCATCCAAATTAGTTTCTTATTGAATTTCAACAGTGCCTGCTAATAAGCTTCATATACTCCTGCTGTATACGAAATGATATCGGATTCCGTTGCTCGCAGTCGTCAATGAACGTTTTTGCACGCAGAATCATTCAAATGCCAGAATAACTCATGCTGACGAAGGAACCATCTTCCAATTTTTTCTCGAAAGCGTTCGAACAGTAGTAAACCATAACAATTTGGATCTTTGGTCCTTTCTCACATTGTTCGCAGCGAGTATCAGACGGTAGAAACCTCTTTTGAGTTATGAGGTCGGTAAATGTTCGTGACAACCTCGGTTCGAAAGCGGTTCAACGAAGTTTTGTTTAGAACACCGAGGTGATATTTGCTCTTCGTGGTTGTCAGAAATCTACTGAAGTCTATGGTATCATATGAATACTGTTGTTTTAGTATTCTCTATAAGCAGCAACGAGGAACAAGGAAAATACTTAGCAAACGAACCCGTGACACCGTTTTTTTCCACGTTGAAATTGCGCCGAATTGGTGAACTCAGTGAGCGTGACGTATTCATAACGGTGCAATGAGTAAGTGTAACCTAAATCTAGCGCTTAATTATGCAACTCTGAAACGCTAAAGTTTCCCGTAAAAATAAGTTCGTTAAAAAGTACTTAGGCAACTTAGCACGTTCACGTGCATATTTCCTCCTGCTCAGCCGACTTTTTTCTTGCCAATACAAATGAGCTTCCAGCATAATAAAATTCCATTTCAACTTACTCAATGCTTGAAGGCTCCTCATTTGAAACTACGACAAATCGCACAACAATGTGTACGCCGAAAATTACCTCGGTGTCAATCACAGACAAGTTCCATCGGCTCTATCCAAGTTCATGAAATTTTCTACTTTTAAGGAAAACTCTCTATCCCTACTTTTCTAATACTACATTTTATGCTTCATGCTTACATCTATGCCGGCAGAAAACAAGGTTTAAGCTTGGGAAAACCGCTTAAACTAAGATCAAAGCAGGCCGAATGTGTGACCTTTATACTGTTGTTACATCTTCCACATAATCCTTCAGCATTCAATTAAAGTTTCGATTTAAAAAGCAGTTCAAGTTATGAGAGCATTTTTAATGAGAACGATCAAGAATCTATTATATCCGTTGTACATTGTCTACTTCAATCTTCTCGTTTGGAGTTTGGCGATTTTCTTTTTTCTTCTTGCGATACGGTAATATGCTGGTAGTTTAACGAATAGGAGATAACAATTTTAACAGAAATTTGGCTAAATACAGGCACATTCTGAACATCGGTAAGTGCTACGGCTGCTCGTGTCATTTGGTGTCGCATCACTCGTCTTAAGTTCTGCGTTCTCAACTAAGATGTGCAAACATCACGTTTTTTAACGCTGTTTTATGTTGCTTACAATATTCTCGATTTAAGTTCATACGTCTTCGTCTCTGCGTTTGTAGCACAGTGTTAGAGGTACTATACGGTGCAAATGGTCATAGGTTCAACTCCCTCTACCGAGTAAACCAAGCCCTCTATCGCTCCGGTGTCGGAAAATTGGTGTCAGACTTGTCGAAGATAATAAGAATAACGACTTTGTACAAAGTTAGGTCTCCGCAAGGTGTTGTATAGATTACGAATGCGCTCAGCGATCTATAAGGTGCTTAGTGGAGTCGAGTAGGTGACGCATCCATAAAAAGATTGATCAACTTTAGACCCTTTATTGTCATGGTTAAGTTCATGTCGTTCATACGTATCTCTATCATCGGTTTTCATAATCTTCATCTCTGTTGTCGTTATCTTCAGCACTATCCCGTTGTTTATCATCACATTATTAGGGCAATAGCTCAAAAACGACATAGAATTACGAAATACACCACGGGACATAGCGTGGAACCATTGGAAGTTTGTCATGTTTACCAGATTGAATAGTAAATAAACATGAAATCGAAGTCACCTGACAAATAACTTCACCGATAAGTATATTTTATATTCAACAATCTGTCAGCTTCACGCTACTACCTCCACCCTTCTCCTTCAGCTTTTTCATGGCATATACGCTAAGACCTTACAGATACAAGGCCTCCGGCACACCGTTATAATCCTTTTTCATATCATGTTTGATTCTCCTACTTACTTGCCATGTATAGACGAGTGGAGTTTTATAAAAGAGACAACGCATATTCGATAGGCACCAGGCGATAATTTGGCCGTACGATGTTCCAGTGTGCACTAAACGTCCCCCATATCGTTACTGCCATCGTTATCTGAAATGGTCTAGCAGCATTACATGAAAAGAAATTCTTGGTCTGAGAGAGAAATCTATGTCAGTTTTGTAAACGAAATACAGTATGTATAATACTATGTATATACTTCGGCAATTTCATTATGCAATTAGTCATCAATATCTATTGAAGATTTTAACTTAATATTTGCTGCGTACTCTTTTTAATGATATGGTATATATAGCGAAATATAACTTCAATGGTGCTGAGATATTTATAAAACTCCGGACCGCAGGTGTCTGCGTTGGGGAACGAACGCGCTATTGTCCTTTCCAGGGAGTAACGCGTCCACCATCACACCATGCGGGTCCTTCGTGTCGCCTGTCTCTCAGCTAGTTCTATCGATCAGCGCCATCAGGAGTGTCCCTTCAACGGGATTCAGGAACAGGCGAAATGAAGGACCTGCATCGTGTGGTGGTGAACACGCTACTCCCCGGAGAGGACAATAGCGCGTTCGCTCTTCACCGTAGACACCTGCGGTCTGAAGTTTTGCAAATATCTCAGCGTCATTGAAGTTATATTTCTAATGAAGATTTTATTTTTCGACTAGGATAAATTTGATGTTTCCTTCTATCATTTAGACCACTTCTTTTGCGATGTTGTTGAACATTTCAATGGTTTAGAACCACTTTTCAGAAATGTTTAGTGATCTTGGAGATATAATGTAAAAAAGTTTTCCTGTTTAAAAAAAATTACTGAGACTTAAGAGAAGGAAGAAAATCAGGCGATGATTCCGTTGACGTCTGTGGAGGTCTACTATCCATGTAATAAAGGTCTTATCACTGACCTTCCCATGAAGAAATGTTACTAGTTTTTTAACTTCTTGTCATAAAGTACGGATCATCGCCGAGATATCTCGTCCATTCCAATCTGTCGTTATCACTGAAAATTAAGCCTTATCTCTCCACCTACACATTTTCACCTCTTCTTCATCCGTGACCACACTATTCACAGTCCATGTTCGTTTGAGTACGGTCGCAAAGATCCGTGTTATTGATCTTCTTTGATCCACAAATGATCTACATCGTGGCCAGAAAACGTAACAGGACAGTTCAATAGGCAGATTTCTTAGAACGAAATCTTTAGTCCCTACTCATTCTTGCTGCGTTTATTTCTTGCTGAGAAAAAAAGCGACATCAATGAATGAATTTTCTGAAGACTGAAATTGAACGCATTCAAAACCTGCTTGTTGCTCGTTTAAGTATAAGGGCATTTTTTTTTCCTGTTCACAACAAGTTAAATGTTTAATATTGTAGTAACTACATTTGTTTAATGTGTTAGACGCTACAATTCGTATATATTACGTAACCTTTTCAACGTCGTTTTCTTCTCCTCGCCGAGAACAGAACAGAGCCAACCCTTAACTGCTCAGACTTTAGCGATTCATGCGAAACTACAGCAACATTCTCTAAAGCACACATCTACGAACTGGTCCGTTTATTAGAGTTCCAATAATCATTGCACTTTTTGCCTGAATGAACTGTCAAGAACTACTAACGAATTAAGTCCTCAATAAATCTCCAAGAAGAACTAACGTACTTGGAAAAACTGACCTCATTCAGTTCTCTGATTTACTACCGTATCACATTCTAGGGCGTATTATATTATTATAGTATTATTTCAAGCTTTTTGGGCGTCATTTTAGATAGAACCCTATCAAAAAAATCGAAATAGGACTTTTTTCGAAGCTCAATGAAGAAATATGGGAAAATGAAACACAGTTCAAACTTCCTGCAAAATAATAAAATATTATTTTTTTAGTAAGTGGTACCTAAAAAACTTAGAGAATAAGCAATTTTAGCGATCCCTTTCTGCTTTGTTGTTGTGCGCACAAAAATCAATCGTTACATTAGTTTTCGGAAAACGTCTCAATCTTCCACTGAACTCGTCCGCTCCTCCTATTAAGCACTTTGTCGGCTTTCTTTTTTCTTTTTTCATCGCTGCTTTGATGATTCTTGTTTTTATTTATGCATTGCATTGTTCTCTAATGCGATTCCAATTTCCTTCCTAGTGAAATATTGCAAAGGACTCCCTTAACAAAATAAATGCTGCATTTCATGTTTACTTTTTTGGTAAACAGGTATAAATTCTTGCTTTGAAAAGAACCTCAACTACTATAATAATAAATGGAGTTTAATAACAATAGCAATATGGAAAGCGAAATGGATATAGCGAAGTGGGCTAGAGTCCGTTGCAATACACACGAGGTCGGTCGCTAGTTCGACTCGCGGCCTGGGCGCACTATGCTTTTTGTTCCTTTGAAATCGGCAAAATGATGTCAGGATTGTCTGGGAAAATAGCAGCACTGAGTCCACACATCGGTAGGCTACTTCAAGCCAAGCATACGCCAGAGATATACTCACCCACTTGTAACGATGCTTAATGAAGTCGAATGTACAGCAAATCCGTTCAGGATTCATCAACCCCGAGAACTTTATCCTTTTCTACTTTTAGTAGTATGGTTATTAGTATAAACAACATTACATCACGGACAATAGTAGTAACAACAACACTAGTATTAAAGAAGAATATAATGAGATCAGTTAATGCAATAAATAAAGATAAACGGTAACTAGTCCGAACTCCATCCGGCATTGATCAACCCCTTAGGGATACGTCATGCACTGAATTTTATTCAGCCTCGCAAGGATAAACAAACATGTTTGAGTTCAGAAGGACATCGGACGGCCTACCGATATACCATGGCAGTGCTTTTCGTCCTCACAAACAAGTCTGCAACCAATACGCCAACCTCAGAAGAATGAATGGCTTGGTTCATGCGGTGGGTGTCGGAGAACCGACGATCACCTGGGTATTGCAGTACGCCTCTAACCACTGCGCTGCACACATCCTTAATGACACAAATAATAGCGGATATTATCTTTCCGAGTTTCTTATCTCTTCGTGCCATTTGTGTGCATTATAGGCCAGTGTTACTGCTCAGTAATTAACACTAAGTTAGATTAGATAAAGAATAGCTAAGTGGGAGAAAACCGAGATGCTGTAACCGGGTCAATGGTTCGTTACCAGTACCAAGGCTAATGAAGCCTATATCAGTCCGTAGTCATAAGACCCATATTCCGTTTCCGGTCACACTCAACACCTTAACAAATAATTTCTTCCATAACAATAATAGCAAGTAATAATAATAATAGTAATAATAATGCTAAAACGACTAAGTCATTCGATATTACGCTGGTGTCTAACAATTCTTTCTAATGAGTCACTAAATACTATGACTGCAAATAGTTTAAATATACCAACATTTATACCTTTTTCTCCTGTCTAGTGCGTGCACACAACTATACAATAAGTTTTTATTAGCGTTCTTCTGTGATACCTTCAACCGTGGATGTCATCGTCACAATCCCTTAGAGTTTGTCAAGTTGCAATCAGAATTGTCTGCAGACGGAGAACATGCCCACACCACTGGCTCTTTCATCGGTTTGATCGCCGAATACGTTTTTTACCAAGCAAAACCACATTTGTCCCCGTCAGAAAATTCATAAGTGGAACATAAAGGTGACAATGCAGTGGTTCTGGATGACTGATCGACACCATGAACTGCAACTTGCCTGTATTGCAAGATAAAGCCAACAAATCCATCCTAAACAAAAAATAAGCTAGTTTAATGAAATCGCTGAGATCTTGTTGCGAAAAGATAGACGGAAAATAACACTACAAGTAACCATACGGTGGTAGGAAATCAAGTACTACCAAAGATTTTCCAACACTTTCATTAAATTCGTCGTTTTTTCTCTCAGCAGTCGCAAGGTTGTTAAACAGCACACGGAATTTGCATATCAGTATACCCTTCCAGGTTCTGAAGAAGGCGGTTCTGCCGAAACGTCAGCTACGGTTGTATTGTATGTGTGTTATTGTATGGAAGTAAACGTATGCTGTTTAACAACCTTGCGACTGCTGAGAGAAAAAACGACGTATTTATAATCCAATATCAAGGCTAATAGAAAGACGATCCTGGGAACTTTCATTAAATTAAGAAAATATTTCATTCAGAGTTCTTGAAGTTAAATTCGTTTCTTCTAACATGTATTTTGAAAAAAATACTATGCCAAAAATGAGAGGATCTCTACCAGATAGTGTGCGAGCACGTGTGAACTCGTACACGGTGTGAGTAACTCGTACGCATACAGTTCGCAGTTCATTCAATAACACAGGCCGGCATCATTGCTACAATTGAACAAGTGAACTTTTCTTCATTTTTCTTTCTCTTTTCTCCAACTAATAGGATATGCTTTCCTTAGTTATTACGCGATGCATCTTGTTTTCCTATGTCGGTAGGGAATTTCTCCAAAACGAAAGCAGCGCTTTTTTACAAGTTTGCTAAATTGACTTCCCTCACTCCAGCATTAAACTCAGCCTATCATTCACTTCATTTCTTCTGAATTTTTTCCTAGAAACAATATGATAAAAGGCGCGCTCATCTATGTCGACTGATGGGACAATGTGACAACTAAACTGCGACCAAAAAGTATTTTATACTTACTTTGCATTTGCATCAATAGCTTCCATTAACTGCGATTCTGTCCAGTTTACAAGTTTCTTGGAAACCAGGGACATTTTTTCGAAAAAATTACTTCGGATCTTTCCAATTAGGTGCTAAAAGCAGAAAAATCGATATCTATCGTGTCAGTGTGCTCCATTTTTCCTGAAAGATCGAATACTATAACTACGGTCCTCGGTTCCCACCTTTTTTTCATGTCCATTTAGGAACTCATGAAAAAAAATTTTATAAATTATGAAGATGGAAAGCAAAAAATTGGAACTCGAAAATTTCTTTTCATTTTCCTACCACGTTATAATACTATTTTTTTTTGCCTTAATATTTTTCGTGATATTTTTCGTTTTGCTGATGGCGCTGATCGATAGAACTAGCTGAGAGACAGGCGAAACGAAGGACCCGCATGGTGTGGTGGTGAGCGCGCTACTCCCCGGAAAGGACAATAGCGCGAGAGTTTTGCAAATATCTCATCTTCGTTGAAGTTATATTTCGCAATATAACCTGCCGCTAAAAAAAAGAGTAGGTAGTAAATAATAAGTCAAAATTGTGACTATTTTTTTTATTGAAGTCAAACTAAGTCTTATTCATTTAAACTGATTTAGAAGTCATTATTCGAATAAAGGACAAGGTCTGCATTGTTCAATCCCTTTGTGGCGTTCTATGCATCCGACTCCATTCGTAGCATCGTAGTGGTGTCTGGATGCATATCTGATCTATACAATGATTTGCGTTGTCCTAGCGGTTGTGAGTGTAGGCATGTTTTTGTCCACTCAGACAAGTCTGATAGCAATTCCCCGGACCAGTGGGTGAGGAAGATTTGGTGTGCTCGTGTATCGAACCAAAGACCGATCTTGAGTTACATGGTGTATGGAACGATACCGCCAACCACTATTCTATACACGTCTCAATTATCCAAATATTGCATTGCTCAGCACTTTTCATAGGAGATTATCAACACTGTCTAATGTTTCTAGTTCCTCTATTAAGTGGAAACGGTTAATTTGTAAAGAAAAAGTAGCAATAACTCGCTTTTTTCACGTGTCATAAGCTGCCTACCATATTGAGAGATTTCGTTTAATCATATCATTAATCGACTGGAGATTTCAGATGGCTGATGTGAAAACGGAGCCATGTTCCGAACACTGTACTAGAAGTATTCATTGTAGTTGCCTTATTGATTTGTCGTCTCCTGCAACAATTGAACGAGATTTCTACGCATGGCTTAACGTGAGTGTGTCTAAGTTTGTTACAAAAATAAATACAATGATTAATTCACTGGTGGCTTTAAGGGAAGCGGAAAATGATGGGACTTTGTTTTCGCTAGACAATAAGGGCAGAGAGTGAATTGTGGACTTGAGAGCTAAAACCGGTTTCCGTTTGACTCCTCTGATGCGCAATTTATGGGACAGCTTCCCATGTACTGCTTCAAAAGGAAATCGCATGGAAAGCATATGAAATTGGACATTTTGTTGACTCGGAACCACCTGTTTCCATAAATACGGTTTTCTTGGAGAATTACGGGATTAAAAAATGTTCTGCTTGATCATCATGATACTTTTTGGGTAGATTCATCTAGTTGTACCACATACATACACACACGCACGCACGCTCACACACACACGCTACACACACACACACACACACACACACACACACACACACACACACACACACACACACACACACACACACACACACACACACACACACACACACACACACACACACTAATATCGTTGCCACGAGCACTTCGTATTGTTTCAAACTTTATTTTAATCGTTTTTTATGCCAGAAAATTCTTACGAAGATGATTAATACTGGTGGATTACGTCTGTCTGCTATCAAATGTTTGAAACTCAAATAAAGCTTCCATTTAAATGAGAAGAAAGTGGTTTGTCGAGGAAGAAGAAATGTTCAGTACGAAAACTCGTTCGAAGGAAACATTACGTCAATATAATTGCCTAAGAAATGGTGATCGTTGGTTGATGGCTTTCATACAGTCACCAGCTGTGTTCCTGAAGTGGTAGTTGTGCTTGAGAGACCGTAACACAACTCAGAACCCCATTTCTTAAATGGGCGTTACCGAATTTTAGAATTCAGATCCGCAATCATAGTCATTGTCAGATGAAGTAAACATTTTTTATCTTTTGAGAATTGTTGGAATTCGTGAACAAACAGTTCTGCATTAAATTATATATAAAACCAAATGATTTTACGGCACGTATCGGACGAGTTTGTTGGCCTGTGGTACATTATGTGAAGTTATTCAACTTATTAGATGGTCTTCAAGTTGTCACGGTAGACTAATCGCGGGGTTCGCTGCAATCTTAAAAGAATCCTTGTCACACACGGCAGGAAGTCTTTGTCTGATTCATGAGAACTGGCGACTTGTTGCGATCTGCGAGCGCTCTAGCACGAGTATCTCGAAATTCTGCTCAAATCAAGTCCGACCAACATTCAACATCGTAAAGAAAAATGCGGATTGATAGATTCTCAAGTAGTAGGTAACCACACACACGCACAAATCCGACCGCCTCTGTGGATGACGCCTGCAAAACACAGCCAGCACACACCCAAAAACACACACATTCACACTTATATATATATATATATATATATATATATATATATATATATACATACATACACACGTATACACATATCCACCGTATATACATATATATATATATATATATATATATATATATATATATATATATATATATATATATATATATATACAAGTGATTCCTCTAAGAACGTGCCTTTCAATAGCCAGTCTCTGACCACATGGAAAGTTCGCTTATTACCACTCACAAGACAGTTTCCTATTCATTGTATGTTATTTTCTAATGGCTTTCTTAAAAAACGATATTAGTCTGTCAAAATCCACCAAAAGTAAGGTGCTTCTTTTTGCCGTCTTCGTCGTCACTTAAACGGTCCTAAAATCTATCGTTTCCTTTGAATGAAACTCCTTGTTTTTTGTGTTGCTAGTGATAAACCATTGCATCGACTGAAATCAAATTTTTCCTTGACTATGTGCAATTTTTAATAAGTTCTATTCTCGGTAACATGGGCTGTGGTCGGTGATTGTGAGTATATTTCTACAAAAATCTCTTCAACTACCTTATTGTCCACCTTATTATGTCATATGACACAATTTTACACCTGGAAGGATGGCTTCATGAAGCATTAAAAAAAATTTTACTCGCGATCTTATTTCTTACCAACATAAAAGACATGGTTCCATGCAAATATTGTCCAAGCACTGGAAACTATCCTTTTTACGAAGTACTTTTTTTAACCATAATGTTGCTGAGATATTCAAAACTACGGACCGCTGATGTCCACGTTGGTGATTTAACGTTTGCGGCACTTATTTTATTTCAATCTAGGATTATGGGTTTTTGGTAGATTTCTTGGCAAAAACGTCCCGTAGTACTTGTCGAACTCTGAATGATACTGACTGTATAAAAATTTTACCGTTCTTTTCACTTCATTAGTGTCTTACCATTCATCAACTCACTGAGTGCTCTGATTACAGATCTTTCTAACCGAAAGCGAAGAAAGCAGTTAATCATTTCGAAAAAAAAAGATTATTTGTGATATTTTTTTGAATGCACACAAATTGCAGTGCCGAACCAGTTAGCGACAAGTTTTCTGTTTTTTTTTGATCAACTGACTCCTATTTATTTCTTCATTTAATCTTTTGATAATACCAAACACACGGCAACGACGCTTGATCACCTCTTTGAGATTTAGAAGGATTCCTCAAAGCATCTTAAATAAAGGATAAATCTCTCGGCGTTGATCAACCCCCTGAGGGATGCGTCTTGCATTCGACTTCATTAAGTATCGTTGTAGGTGATTGAATGGTGGCTTGCCGATGTATCGAACCAGTGCTGCTATCCTCCCAGACAAGTCTGGTACCAATTTACCGACCCTGGAGGGATGGAAGGCTTGGTGGGACATGGGCGCTGGGACCGACTCCACGTGTGTGTCACATTGGCACTTCCAACCACTGCGCCACACGCGCCCCCCTCTCAAAGCATTTTTAGAAGATTAAACTTTCAAAAGAAAAATTTTGTCTATATTACCATTCAGTAGTAAATTGTTCCCACGCTAGTATTTTCTCTCGCAATGACTGAAAAACGAAAATGCCCCACTTCAGCTTACTCTTATATTTCTGCTTTTCTGACCTATGCTTACGAAAAATCACACGCATGCGAGGAGAATTTTCATTTGATTGCTATTTTATTGTGTGGGAAAGGTTGTTTTCCTTGAAGCTTTAACATAAATCAGCCACGGCGTTTCTAAGCCGTCATGGGGTCTGGATGACTGCAAGGTTATCAGACTTGCATGTATGCTTCTTCCGTCAGCAAACCGTTTGCAACAGAAACATTTGTTTACTTTTCTTAGACCTTCTTGTTATCGCGGTATTTTTTCAAGGATCAGGGTGCCATGGGATAAATGAAATTCAGAGAACAAATTGAACACATTGAACTTTTCTCCAATTGACTATTCTCTCTTATGGATGATAATGTAGGGAATGCAGGAGTACTACGTGTTCAACTAACATCATGCAAGCCAACTTCTGATTTCTTCTGATTTTTTGCCTGCCCTTCGAGACGTTCCCCATAGTCGCCACCATAACACGGTCCATATGAAACGTATAAAAACTTAGAGGAGACACAGCGAATTTTTTCGCTGAATCTCTATGGGTCTCGAAGGAAGTATATGATCGTTTTTGATCGGCGTCTGGTTTTCTGAACACAATGTGGAACCGTTGAAAAGTAAGTGGGCTGGAGATCACTTTCAAAAGAGAAGACTGTTTGTTGCAATGTGATTGGACGTGGTTTCTCGTAATTCTGGAGATAACCAACCAGATCGTTTCCAGAAGTACGTTGATGGGAGTCGTCGATACGTATAAAGATTTAATTCAGTTATCTACGAGTAGAAATCCATGCTAATAAAATCACAACGATTTGTAATTTTTCTCTTCTCATGGCTCCTAACATGTAGCGTCTCCAATGACCAGTTTTTCATCACTTTACTACGATTCGGTTTCCTAGCACGTTTTTTCTCGAGTATCCAATACTTACTTGAACGACTAGCAAATGTGAGCGCTATCATTCGTGCTATCTGGAATTCCGGAACGGCGACCACGCCTTCATGAAACAGAGTTCAGTTTCGGACGTTATATAGTTCAAAATTTTAGCACTTTCTAATAGATTTAATATGACAGAAATCATCAGCCGAACTTTCAAGAAACAATTCAGAGAGTATGGAACTGGGAACTAGGATTAACTCCGTAACCAGTTTCTCGTTCAAATTCTATATCGAATGTTCCAGAAGTAAGGACAGTAGTAGTGAAAATATCTTTTAATGTTTCAGTTGCCAATATTTGGCATACAAAATTAGTCTAAGCATTAGAGTTCGTGATCTGTAAAACTCAAACCTGCTACAAATACGGACAAAAGGCTTTGATTTGTGAGATGCTAACTAACTTTAAAAGAAGACATACTTCAACAAAAGAGAGGGTGCAGTCGTGTACCGTAAACCTGCCGCTGTGCACTTTCTACCGGTTTGTAAGAAACTCATTTCAATTTCAGTCCAGGCAATACGAAACCCACTTAGTTTAACTTTAAAAGTAAGCGTTTCTCGTTTCCCACTAGTCATTCGCTGTCCGTTCGCCTCCATTAGGCATCATAGAAGTCATTTAATGTATACTCACGTATACAGCGACTTGCCGGGTGCTACTCTTGTACCAGTTTAGACTTTCTATCGACCCAGAGAAGTCTGGGACTAATTTGTCGACTCAGTATTGATGGAGGGATGGGTTTGTCCAGGAACATAGGATCGAGCCAGTACACTAGTATACTAGTGTACTAGACATTTGTGTACTACATGGCAACACGAACCGTTCGTCGCATGAGCTCTTAAAGTGCAGCTTAACTACATAATTTGAAAGTTCTCTCTGATGTAGAGGTTATGCTGGGAATTTGTTGGAATTACATACTTCAATGACGGCACTACTTAGCGTTGCTAATCAATGGGTATCCAGACTCAAAGCGGTAGTGTCTGCCGCTTTGAGAGGGCATGTACTTATTTCACTAGTGACAGATCAATCCAGTCCAGTATATTTCATGGCTGCACAATTAATACTGTGGGTGTCCTGAAAATTTTAGAACTGTGGTAGATGAATTATGAATGAACCATACAATTTAAAATGCGAGCGTACTAAATGGAGCTTCGTAGTCTTAAAATACCATATTTATGGGTATCGTTCAGCAATAAAATGATTAGAACATAGAAGTTTTAAAATAACTTAATGTCTTAATAAAATTCTTTGTTCACAGGACCTACAACAGAAAAAATGGCTAGCTACAGTAGTCATTGATATTTTTTGATTCTTCAATTCGGCGATCACTTTCGTTTTCAGGAATTACTAAAGTGACGTCAAATGACCTTGTGGTTTTGGCTTAGCTTCAAAATTGTTTTCTCGTTTTCTCTCGGTGGAATCGTTTCAAGGACGGTAGTCATCTTTAAAAAAAAAGGGAAAAAAAGCCTTTCTTTTCCTATTTTAATATCGGGTTAAACTATGCATTGATAATACCAAGTTATTAAAACTTTACTAAGGAAAAAAAATTTAGTATTTAACGTATGGAATATTGAAAGATAAAGTTATGATGAGATGATCTACTGTGTTCAAGCAGTATTTCTGATTTTGTTTAGGCAGAAAGTACGGGTTTGAGAGGCAAAAAAAACTTATTGTGAGGCAATGTAACGGAATAGTTAGCGTTGTTTTGAACTTTGCCAGACCAACATCCTAAAAAATTTATTAACCATCAAGATATAATACTAGACAGAAATAAAATCTGAAACCTGGCCTACAGAAGGACTCGTGGTGGACTATCGATATATCGAGCCAGTGCTGATATCCTCTCAGACAGGTTTGCTACCAACTATTTGTGTAAGGAAGTAAACGTGTGCTGAATAAGAACCTTGCGATTGCTGAAAAAGAGAACGGAACATTTATAATCCAATGCCAAGGTTAATAGAAAGTCAATCTTGGGAATTATAATACTACAATAGAATATAGTTGAAATGCGCTTGCTCCATTCTGTGTTTAGCTGTTCTTTGTTAAGGTTTTATCTAGTTGTCGTATTTGAGAAGCCCGTTAGTGGCGGTGCACCGTTAAACTGTTTATATAGGTTTGTCCTCCTCGTTTAAATCGTATAGAAGTTGTACCAGGTCGCCTATAGGCCGTCATTAATACAGCCCATTACTGGTTGTTACGGAATTAGTTAGAAGTTTCCGTGACGGACCTTTTCAGTACTGCGACTAGGCTTGTAAGATAATGGCGATGCTCTTGGTACATTCGTTAATATATCTTTATGAATACGTCATACTTATTCTCGGGTTGTAAACATGACGTTAGGTGAACTGTCTGGTTTGGTACGCAGTTGAGAATCCACGAAGAACTGATCACGCAAGAGGTTAAAACATCAAGTGGAGTTATTTATACGTGGATGCGTAAAGTATGCAGCTTACTGTGACTACTGTGGACGTTTCGCTCACGATCTCTAACGGTTTTGCTCGCACATTACCGCTCAAAAAATGGTTCATAAAGTTTTTTTCCGATTTTTTCTTTTTTATTTTGTGTACCTTTTACTTGGAGTAGTTCGTTCCTCCCAACAGTTTACCGCCTCATCGTGGCTGGGAGGTGTTCTTGGATCTCGGGCTGCGATCTACAGCGGGGGGATTCATCTCTCTGGCAGGGTCTCCCAATCTAATCAAGACTCCGGCGTTTCCATCAGGAACTCCAGCTAAGTGCAAACCAACCAATCAGCCACTGCCATCCAAGTGTAAACTAGTCACATGGTGGCAACTCTCGCTCTGATCGACAAAGGCGGCAACTGCCTGTGGTGGTAACGATCTGGAGCAGGCTTTGGCCAGACAGACCACGGGACTCCAGAGAACCACAATGGCTAAATTAACAAAACCCAGAAGAAATGGGAAACCATATTAGGGGCGCGAGCAACCAGTGAGGACCGCCATCCAAGTATCCAAATAACATTTTAGTTCCTTTAGTAAACAGTAGACCTGAGCTTTTATAGTATGATTATTCTTAGTGAGGTACAATGAAGTGTATAAAAATAAACGAAATACTACAGAAAATGTATCCATTGATCTTCCATACTAAGCTCGACAAAAATTTTTTTCTTTATGCGACCTGTCCTCACGTCTGCTGTGCAGATGCCAGCACTTCTCACATTCGATTCGTATTTCTCGCATTCATCATTCACAAAGATCATCCAACTTTTACGTCTGGTTTGGACTGCTGCTTGAGGATTTTCATTTCATCCTCGTAGTCGTAGAATGCGAGTCGATTCTCTCTGGAGTCCTGAGATAGCCGGCTGGAGCGTTCCCACTTGGAATGCAGAGAGAGATTTTTTCCCTGACAACTCCGGTACCACTTTTTTCGACCCCGGCGGATAACAGGCTTGGTGGGTCTAGGGTAGGATCGAGCCAGCACCGTGTTCGTGATGATCGGCATCACCACCACTGTGCTATCTCCCGCTAAGCTTAACAGCATGCTTCGCACAATGTGATAGTACTTTTGATATATATTTTTATATTCGAAACTATAATCAGTTACTTCTTTGACAACTTGAATGACCTGCGTAAATAAAAGAAAAACAAGCGTACAGGCGCTAGAACGATTTCCGCTTTGTTAACGTTGACTGCTTGGACAAGGTGTTTCTTTCCTTGAAGTTTTCAAAACCATGCTATGGCTCTATGAATTCCCTCAATCGGGTTTTTTAGATCCGCAACGGGAAACCCTACTGTGCCGCTGTACCATAACAGCTCAGTACCTAGTAAGACCCGTTGGCCACCATGAAAGGGTAGACCATTTACAATCACGCACTCAAATACCGTAGATGTTCGATGTTCGAGTAGTAATTATTTTTACGAGTATAAAATCTCTCTATAATACAGCAAAACTCGAAGTTGTCGCGCTCCTATCACGTTGTTAAACATAGCAGGAACTTTTTTTTCAAACCTGAGTTTTACACTGAACAAATTCTTAAAAGAGAAGAAAATTTTTATATCACTACAATTATTGGATTCAATATACCATTCCTAAGATAAGGAAAGACAAATTCGTTTATCTGTTTTATATCAACGAGAATGGCTGTAAAAAATTTGTAGAAAAAAACTGGAACGACTACAATACGAAAGAGCATGGGCTTGGAGTGAAGTTTATACTATTAAGAGTTTCCACATCTACTGTACTCAATAAGAATAAAGTTTTTGTGACCAATGAGCGAAAGAAACCATATTCTTGTAAAGCCGAGAACTAAAGAAGTAATGTAACAGCCTTTCTAAATGATGAATTCTGGTACGGAAACACAGTCATGGGACCTCAACGAAACACTGAACTTTATGTCATACCTCAACGAAAACAAAAAAAGATTTCCTTAAAGTAAAACAAGGAGCGCGTGTGGCACATTGGTCGGAGGCGCCTTGCAACACACACGTGGAATCGATCCCCGCGCCCATGGCCCACCAAGCCTTCCATCCCTCCGGGGTGAGCAAATTGGTACCAGACTTGTCTGGGAGGATAGCAGTACTGGCTCGACATATCAGTAGGTCACCGCGGGTCATTGTAAGAACCAGATATACATTCAATCACTTCCAAACGATGCTTAATGAAGTCGAATGTATGGCGCATCCCTCAGGGATTGATCAATGCTTTGCCTAGAACTTTATCCTTTTTTTACCCTTTTTAAGTAATACAGCCACTGGCGGCTTATCGTATACCATTAGTTTTTCCGTTTGTTAAGAGAGTGTCTCTGCCTTTAATGCTGGCCCGATATTATTTTTGTTCTGATAGAAGTTAATAATGTGCTGTGTTCCTCACATACCTGGAAATAATTCGACGCCCAGAATTTTCTACTTGGACTGCCGTCCTGTGGTCTACCAAAAAGTCAATAAAATCATATTACAACCACGTAGCACAGATAACTTATCTAAACTAGTGGCTCGATAGCTACAACTGAATTTTCAAAGTATGTAGTGGAACTGTAAGCGCACGGGTGGTGTAGTGGTTTGCGATATCCTGTAATACTGACATTGGTTGACTTCTCGTCCCAAGCATGTACAGGTGTCCATTTTTTTGGGGCCGGCGAATTGCCATTACATTTCTCTGGGACATAAACACAGTGACACGCGGTAAATCTGTAGAACAATGCAGGTTATTAACGTACTAAAAAGAGTCGAATTCTTAACGTATTTTTTGAACCAAGCGCCTTATTTAGTCCTATCAGACCACGCTACGTAAAAAAAAACGACGTAAGTAACCTGTACTGCTTTCTTCTCTCTATGAGATTTTTTTGATAGCTCCCAAAAAGTTGAACACTCCAATGAACTTTGTTTGTAATTATTGTCATCGTTGCTTTTAATAAATAGGATCGTTGACGTTCCTATTAAATGGCCGTTTCTCTCATTCTATCACACCGTTACCGTCCATCACCCATCACAATCACCCACCATCATCATCACCACACGAAGGGCGTCTGATTTCGATCGACGAACGTATCTACAACGCCAAACGCTTCGTGAATCTTATAAGAAACATCGGCGTCAACCAAAAAAAGGTGATGTAGCCAGTTTTCGACGACCGAACGACGTTTGCACCCTTTTGCCATCGGTTCACGTACTACGTTGCGGGCGCTGTTCTAACGAACGTTGTCATCGTCATCGTCGTCGTTGTCGTCAGAATTTTCTCGAACAAAATCACCAGAAGAGAAGAAGAAGATGATGATGAGCTACTATCTGCCACAAGTACGTCAATGACATTCTTTTTTGCGTTACTAAGAAACCCTAAAAAGAAAAATTAGATCGACTGTGAATTATTTGACAGTAAAGGTTGAAATAGATATTTTTTAGCCCAATTTTTTTTATTTTCAGTCGTAAAATGAAAGTGGTGGATTATGCTTTTTTTAAAAAGGGCTTTCTATATGAACACGTCGATGTTCGTTGTTAAGGTTGTAGTGTTTAAATTTCATTCAGTTTCCTTAGAATTTCTATGCTTTTCTTGTCGTCCTAAAGGAAGATTGCAATAACCTTCCACCTACATTCGTTGACATATCTGGTATACGAAGTTTTCATGCTTTTTAACTTAAGATTTTTGTTCAGTCTTCATTGGTATGTAAGTGCTGAAAAAATCTCTTCACTTTTTTCTTCATTGGAAAGTTTTTTTCAATCTGTCTGCGAAATGTTCAGTTTATAAACAATTGAGATTTCCCAGTATCGGCTTTCTTGCATTTCACTGTTTGTCCGATTATAATACAAAGTAGAGAAATGTATTCAAAGCACGAAAGAAAGAGAAGTAGCAGGATGTCTAAATATGAAACGATTCCTTAAGTTTTTGGTCATTTTTGTCCCTAACTCTGGTTGAAAAAGTCTTCCTATCTTTTGAAACTCTCGCGTACTGGAAGGCACTCCTTATTTTAGATCTGATTACTGCAAGAGTATTATTCATCAACAGTACAAACCGTCATCGCTGAAACGCTTTACTATGGTTGAGGTAACCGGATGAGTGGAATATTCAGACATAATGTAAAGCCTTATTTAACAGTAAAAAAAACTGGTAGCAATGTGCATGGATTTGAATGCGTGCTGGAACACGGGCTGATGTAACTGCCATGCCAGTAGTGGCGTCAATGCGGTACGGTTGTCATGAATGGTGTTTGCTTTCCAAATGCCACTACACATCATTGTTTTGCCATCGAAACACTTAAACATGCCATATTTTCCAAAAAACACGCTTGTTTTTCCTCCATTACAGTGAAATACGTTGTAATAAAATATAGAACTAGACGCATTGTTTCATCGGCCATGAAAGAATATCATAAATAGCTAAAATTCTGTTCTTCTGGTTTTCAGGAAGAACTAATTAAGTAACAAATTTATCCTGAAACAGGACTCCTGGAGTAAGTCGTCATCCTTCGTTAGTTGTGGAGCCTACCACTGTAGCTTTTCATTTGCCACAATTTAACAGTAGTATTAAGGAATCCTTTGCTGTCACTGTGGAGAAGCCAAGCTTTTTTTTGAGCAGTGGAACAACTCACGGGCACTTTATTCTTGCTCGGGGCTCGTCATGCACTTGATCTAGCGAAAACTAATGCCCTTTTTTTCTTGGGAACAGTTGTCGACTACCCAACGGTTAACAGGGCCTCGGTCGAGTTTCCTGTTCATCGAACTAATCTCGTCAGAGAACAGTAAAAAAGAGAGCCTTCTTGCTTAGTGTGTATTTGTTTTAGTTTCACTTAAGTAAAAAGCATCCTGAGAAAATCATCTATTCCTTAAAGGAGTGCGGTTTGATAGTGACACGCCTTTTAAAAGCTATTTTTTTTCATGCCATCCTTTTCCTAGGTAACAAAGTCACTAGTACTGCCATTATTCAAACAATCGGCTTGTGTTTGGAAAGTTAGAACAGTACCTTTTTTCCAGTTTTCTTCAGCAAACTGAAAACCTCGCCTACAACTGTGCATTGCTTCCTACAGAAAGGATTATTTGGGTATAAAAAAAAGAACAGGATGGTGTTTAATAACAATTTGGTAGGTTTTCGTCAACAAAACCAATTGAGACCACGACCAAAGTCAAGCTCGATAAGCTTTCGGTCTAATGGTTGCGGATAGATAGAAACACCTTCGCAGTAGATAATGCCAAGACATAGTGGACAGTCAGTTGAAAATAATTGGATATCGTACCAAAATCTCATACCTGTTCTTCTTGAAGTCAGCAGTTTGAGAGCTTCTAACCTATTTCATCGCCTCGCATTTCTCAGTCCACTGAAATTTTCTATGCTACTCATCATAGCAGATGCACATGACAATGTCTATGGCAGCTATTGCTACTAATGCAGGAAAATTCTCTCTGATGCCGATATCTTCGGAGAAAATCAGGAGCGGCAATTTGTTGTAGATGAAAATATGACGGGAATACCTACCAATCATTGGAATGTTTTCTTAAAACGTCATTCAAACGAATAAACTTTGATTTGCTAGGATTTCTGTCACAGCAAAACCATGCTAACTGGTTCAAAGCAAGCTGGTTTTCGTGCTCGCGAATTTCATCCACCTTACCAAGAATGCGCTTTAAGATGACTTCTGCATTAATCAAAGATATTTAGATGAAGAAGAAAAAAAAACTTCATACCAGATGAGGTTACCTTTTTAAATAATAGCACAGAAAGCGACTATTCCTCGCAATGGTTTGCCACCTCATCGTTGTGGGGAGGTGACCATGAATGTCGGGTGCGATGTGCAAAGGGGGTTTCATCCCACAAGCAGGGCCTCCCAAGTTGGGAAGGAGTCCTGCATTTCCATCAAGAAGCTCAGCTAAGAGTAAACCACTACCAGGATCCACCACCGTCCTGGTATCATACTAGTCACATGGTGGCAAATCTCCCTTTGATCCACAAGGTCGGCAGTTCCCTGTGGGTGCCGACCTGCGGCAGACCATGGCTAGGCCGACCTTGGGACTCCAGAGAACCACAGTGGCTAAACCTGCAAAACTCTGAATAAATGGAAATTATGCTGGAATCCGTACAAGCAGTGAAGGTGGGGCATTCAGGTATCCGATTATCCAACTAAAGCGGGCATTTCCTTGTGTCTTGCACTTCTAAAGTTGACCGTGAGATTTACATTATGGCAGGCTTATTGAAGTTCTCATGGAAGAGAGTAGATTTGTACGACAAGAAATGAGCAGACAGTTTCTTTATTAAACTCATTAAACTTAATTTCAATGTAAGATTTAGGAACCTTTGAAACTGTTCAAAATGGTTTCTGTGCAACATTTTCCTGAGCTAAAAACACTTTCACATGGAATTCACTGGCTACTTCCCTATGTTGTGACTGTCTGACTCGTCACTTTACTTGACTTGACTTGTCTACACGAATGAATAGGAATCGGCCAGATGAAGAAGACGCCACGTAGAGAATACGAACGACTGTGGAACAAATCTTTATCAGTCTCGTCTTAGCCTAGTAATCCAAGAAGGTATTGATTATTAATGCCGTAATCAATGACGGTCGATTTGAAAAATACCTGAATTGTACTTGAATGGGTTATTAGCGAGAAAAATCGTATGAAACTAAAGGCGTTTCCATATTCCACCAAGTAAACAGTTTTTTCTTTAGTAGAGATCTGGTCAAGTCCGTCTAGTACGTTTTACAAGACGAAGCTTCAGTTAGTCGCAGGAGCCCTCGTAAATCAAAACTCGGTTCGCCACCATACGTCAGCCACACGGCCGTCGTCATATTTCTTGGTGAAGAGCAGGAATTCCTGATTTTGCCTCACGCTTATCTATGTGTTGGGATAAAGTTGTCAGCACGCAAACACTACTTTTTGGATTTTTCAAGCGTCTGGGCTATCAATGAACTGTGTTCACTGTGATAAGACTTTTCTGGTGAAAGTATAGCTGGCCGAAGTCCACTTTGAACTTGTATGAGCCGCATGCATGGACAGGTAGTTTGTTGTATTTTGCTGGAGGCTTATTTTTCGGAAACGATCCGGAACCGCTACACGTTTTCTTCATATCCACTAGTATATAGACTTCCGAAGCTCTGGCTGACGTCCAGGATGTGATCCATGTACGAAGAGTTACATCATCGTGTTTATGCATGAATATGATTACCTGCATGTGGAACGCTTATAACAGTTCATTGCGGTACAATGAAGACACGGTGGCAAGTACCAGGCTGATTGCGAACACCATTTAAGCTTCCTATATTCGCGCTGCCCAGTTTTGATCCATATGGATATGAGATCACTTCAGTGTTGGCGAACCACGAAATTTAACTTTGATTGGAATTAGCTATACTAATTTTAGTCAAAAGTTTTACGATTGGTACAGGTTCTAGTTATAGAACACTTCGTTCTAGTGTTCCGTAACCTGTTTTGTGAGAGACAATTCTACTGTTGAAGAACAATTGAAATCGTTTTTCCCTTTCTCTAAACGCAATGCGAAGTTAAGGCAATCAGAAGAAAAAATCTGACGGAGCGATCAAGAAAGCAACTACTTTTCAATGATTTACAACTAATGGTTCACCATCGATTGATGTGCAGCTTATTGTGATTTGTAGTAGTACATTAAAATATGCCGTCAGAGCTGTTCAAAACGAACTAAGTCATTCTGTAATCAATAACCATTGAAATCACTGCGCCGTTTGTTCAGTAATGATGAAATGTCATAAAATTTATGTCTAAATCTGTCTAAAAAATTCCCTTTATTTTTTAAAAAAACAGTAGGTTAAATAATCGCCATACATTTAAAAAGGCATTATTTCAGTGCTTATCAAGCTGATTAAATCTTTGGTTGCATGTGACATCAAGAACAGTGAAAATTCATGTTTAATAAATTGACATTGATTGATAACTGAATGAATGTTTGGCTTATATAATAACTTGAGGAGACCTAGCGAAATGTATCGAATCATCGCTTAACCCTTATTTCCCGTTTTAGAGGCTCCTCACATCAATTTGTCAACCCAAACAGATCAAGTGTTTGGCTTGCACGGAGTACAAGGCCGAATCAATGATTACCTCTACTTTGCAGAGCAGCCATAATCATTGTGCTAAACATATGCTTTCAGTAAATTACTGCACATAGTTCAACTTTAGTATCATCGTTGATTCATCTGTGGTTGCTACATCTTGATAACCTACCCAATAATGTTGTTGATAAGCGGCAAACCAATCAGCTAGCTATTCTTTAGCATACCTATCTTCAGCGGCAGGTTTGCCGACCACCTTAATCGCCGGTGTACGGTCTGTTGAGGTGTGAAGATCGCTTTCACTGTCGAAATCGTTAAGTGCTCTACTATCTGATTGCAAAGACGCGAAAAAATTTTTTTCCAGAAGCGTCTAATGATGGTTGGCCAGTATCAGTAACCATCACTTTGTTTCTTCATTCGTTTATCATTTAGTGATCAATTATTATTTGAGAATCGAACGACTTGCTGGAATACAAGTAAAAATGTCGGCATCCTGGAACCGATTGCCAACGTTATCATGCGAACATTTCAGAAATGTACGTTGATGAGAAGTAGTGAAACCACACAAGCAACGTCAGCAGTAGTCAACGAGAAGATGGTTTAACGATAATTTATTTGCACAAATGACCCATTCCAAGGTGTTTTTCTTTTATTTTGTTTTTCACAAACGACTGGACGCTGTAGCCTGGTTGGAAATTGCTAATAAAGCAAACGACACTGTCCGTAAAAAGGGTTCTGTATCGGACCTTTGCTTAGTCGCGCAACAGAAATGTGTCATTCAGTGCTAACAAGTGAAAGCAGCTATACGCCAATCTGAAATCCAGTTCAAAACAACAAGAAGAGTTAGCTACTGTAGGGACTCCCACCGAGAATCTTATCTGCCAGCATTCAACGACGTTTGTAAGGAAGATGACTATCCTCAAGCATCAACCGAATCCACGCGGGAAAAGTTCAAAGACTTTAATGGACGACAGATGCTACTAAAGGAATAGAATGCAGTGCTGGAATCCGCATCGTAAATGTGAAGATGGGTCATATAAAAAAGTGGTCTAGTAACAAGACAAAAATATAATGGCTACAATATACATATACAGTGGGTTAAAAATTTTTTTCTCGATAATTGTTGGGTAAAAGATTCATGCATGTTATGTGAATGTTTAAATGGCCTTAATAATCACTAAGGATTGCACGAACTTCACCACAATTTCTATTTGCCTGGTAATTTGATGAGTGGATAAGACGTTTTTTTTTCTCTGGTGTCTCGAAAATCGTGAAAATTCTTTTCCATGCCGTCATTCTTTCCAGGTGGTGCCAGGATGGAAACCGTTTCAAGAAACGGTCTATTCTCACATACGTTTGTGCATGGAGCGTGGAATACCCTCTCAGAGTGGACACCTTGCTGAGCAGATGTCTTGCTCTACAGGGCAGTTCAACACTCAAGAACACCAGTCAGTCATGGAGAGGGCAAACCTAAGCCACTGGGCTGGCATGAAGGACATAGGTGTTGCTAGTGGAATATTTACAGAAAGGAAATTCAAGTGCCAAATATTGGTATTCTAAGGCGTGTCAGCTGTATCATCTGTCGTCTATTGATCGTCGAGTGAATCGAACGGGCGCCAGTAAATCTTCCATTTTTTCCCTGTCGCGTGCAAGGGTTGCCCATTGGATTCTGCTGGCTCTAGGGGATCGGTTCAGCACCAAATCATTCTTCTAGGCTTTTTCGTGAAGAACTCTGACCATCAGCTAACTCTGCTATACGTTTGACATCCTGAGGAATCCAGTCACGAGTAGCTCTTGTCCATCGGTTGTCGTTCATACGCATTACGTGTCCGACCCACCTTAATTTTGACAGTTTGACGTATAGAACGGCATCTTCGACTTTTAATCGTTGATGTAGATTCGTGCTTCGGATTGCTTCCCTCACTTGGGTGATGTGAGACGCTCTTGCGTCGTCTTTCGACTGACTGTCCAATAACGATGAGTGGTCTTTCATTCTTCTTACGTAGCAACCATGTTCCTGACGCATACGTTAAAGCAGGGGAAACCGTGGAGTCGAAAAGGTGGGCACAGAGTTGAATATTATTTGTTCTCTTCACTGTGCTCCCTCGTGCTCAACTCTGGAACGAAGTCGTTCATCATGTTGATCTCCCGACTTAGAGAGACTTAACTGAAGCACTCGGAGATATTCACTCCTTTGACCATGAGTGGGACATATGTAACCAATCCGTTCCACATGATCACCATTTCTGTGAGATCTAATCGAAGATCAATCATTCCACAAGCGTTGTCAAAGTCGGCAAGCACTCATTCCGCCTGGCTAATGTTGGTGTTATAAGAGCAATGTCATCGACGAAGCGAAGATGGTGCAATTGCTGACCATCGATTTTCACTTCCATTCACTAGAGTCAAATTCTAAAGAACACTTAAATATAACAGGACTCTATATTGCCAGTGAAGGAGATACACTGCTCCATAAAATGAAGGGCATAATGATATCGTCCTAAGCAGGAATGTAGCCAGCTAGTGAAAACTGGTTTCCTTTCTGCAGTGAAGTTGCAAAAAAATTGTAGGCAATTAGCCAAAAACGATAATTTCCTTTAGTGAATTACTCTGCTTGCTGCGTGCTCATTCCTCAATTCCTTCTCCACTTCTGTCTTCTCTCTTCACATTTCAACGGTCCCATTCACCCTGCCTTTCTCCATTTGGCATTTAACAACAGTACCATAAGAATTGGATTAAGACATGCAAACACAGCTTTCCCTCCCAACCTTTTGCCACTTCGTCGTGGCTGAGAGTGTTTCTGGGTGTCGGGCTGGATGTACAGTGGAAGAATTCATCCCAGCAGTGTCTTGTAAGCTGAGAAGGAGTCCGGCGTTTCCATCAGGAAGCCCAGCTAAGAGTAAACCGATATCAAGACCAACTACCATCGTCCTGGTATGAAACTAGTCGCAAGGTGGCAAATCTCCCTCTGATCCACAAGTGCTGCGACTACTTGTGGTGGTGACAACCTGGAGCAGACTTTGCCCAGGCTGACCTCTGGACTCGGGGAACCACAATGGCCATACCAGCAAAACTCCGAAAAAAATGAGATTTATGCTGACGCCCGCACAACCAGTGAAGACGGGCTATCCATGTATCCAAGTAAACAATAGAGCTTTGGGCTTTGATCATTCCGTTTAGGAATGCACCTTGCATTTGACTCCATTCTCTGGATCATGGAGAAGATCAAATGCATATTTACCTTATACAACGACTTACGGAGACATACCGATCTATCAAATCAGTGTTTTTTATCCTCCCAGACAATGCCGGTACACTAATCCAGCAGATATAGATCGTGGTTTGGTTTGACCGATTGCCCAAGATCGTGCCAACGACTATGTGTATATTCTAATATACCTCCCACTACTGCGGTTCACTTCTCCTCCTATTATACAGTGCATAGTGGTTTTACGCGAGGCTATGAGGGGGACTCTCTGTCTTCTCTTGTGCAAATAACCATTCTTACTAAATAGTAATTTCTTCTCGAAATCCTGTTTTAACCACTAAATTTTCTAAATTTTAAACACAGTAAAAAATTAAAGAAAAAATTTCTCAACCATGGTTTTGTTTTGGTAGGAATAAAAACCCACTTAAGTGCTGAAATAAATATTATTCAAAAACCGCAAGGATTTCGATGATTCTCTGCGCATTCAAGGACATTATATCATCATGGGGCCAACATTGCTACTAATCTTACACATAGTCGTTGTAAATATAGTTACTCACGTCGGCATTATTTTATGCTTATAACTAGAAACTTCTTAGGGAACTTGTCTAGAAGAAAGCGTAAATACTATGTAATTTTGTAAATGTGTTATGAAAGTAGTCTAACTTTTAGTAGTCCACTTATTATTATATCAAACACGGAGCGACAATTTGGCAACAGAGCAGAAATTGAGAGTGTTCCGCTTCATCTACTGAAACCGATTTTAGCTGTTTTCTAGAAGTTCGTTGGTATTAATATGATTGGAAGAAATCAATTCGCGTAAATAAAAATGCTGAAAATGACCAAAGCACAAAACTTCTCCAGACTTTCACATGAAAAAATACCGATGAAACAATAGTAAAGAAAAAAGAAAGGAGATCACAATAAGTTTTTGCTAGTAGATGAACAATGAAGTGAACAGATTAAAAAGCTAAAGCGATTTATTACAGGGTATGGCGCCGTCAGTATCAAACACTTATTATCCATCATCGGAAGCGCCACGATTGACAACAGAAGTACCTGAAGACAATGACGTTCTTCCAGAAAACGTTATTGACTCGGCAAAACGAGAAGATGTTAGAAAACCACGGAGAAAAAGGTGATCGCTTAGTTTGTTTGTTTTTCTCGTTATGAATAAAGACGTTTAGTAGATTAAGTACGCATATGCGACGATAATTTTATAGACTTGACAATTCCACGATGACTAGACAAGCAGCAAATCCAGCGTAGAAAACATGAATAATGTTAAAAATCTGAAAGAAAAATTGGAAGACAAATGTTTGTAGACTCGTCAGAGGAGCAGATGTGATAGGCATGAGCTTAAGTAACAGGCGTGAACTACAGCATTCTTTTCACGAACGAATCAAGCTCAATCCTGACTGTGAACTAAAATTTCACATGTTATCTCTTTGTACTTTATAAATAGGCATAGCAGCAGTCGAAACCTAATTATAGCACTAAAGGCGAATGAAACAAATGCGTACTGATTTTCGCGTAGCGGGTGATGACTTGTGCCCCGCTGTTTCACTCCTCATGTTGGCTGTACGGTGCTCATAGATGTCGAACTACGACGCAAATCCTGGGTTCATCTACCCATTAGGGTCAGGCGAGATGTGAACTGTATCACCATTTCTATCAAGGAACTCAACTGAGAATAATCGTATACAGACGGTCGTTGTCTTTGCAAAAACATGGCGAGTCATGTGTAGTTACTTCTCGCAGAAAAGCGAAAAAACATTGGTAAACAAGGCATCATATCAAAAGTCTGATGCTTTTCGCAATTTTTGACCGATGTAAGTCCACCTCAGCAGCTTAGAGATGTAATTAGGGACGAATGGTGTTAACTGTTTGCTGCATAAGTTACTATTTGGCTAATTAGAGTACAAGTAATGGAAATAGAGTCAGGAGATCGCTATCATTGATTCATCTTCTGTCACCAAATGTAGTTAACCTCAGCTTTGTCATGATGCTAAAAACACTGGTTTTTACGTTTTAATTTAGACTGAAAAAACTTGAGAAAATCGCTTTAACCGTTTTCAGCTCTTCTCAACGCCGTTGTTTTTTTGACAAGCGACGATATCTTTTCAATAACTAGGGCGCATTGGGGGATTCGAAATTTGGTAACGAGATAAAACAATTGGCTTAAGCATGAATAACTTTCTAAGATGTCATTTTAACTTTAAATTTGTTCAAAAAGCCAAAATTTTGAGAACTGGAAGGTAGTGTCTTAGGAAAGAAATCCTGCTTGTCCAGTTACTTTGTTCTAATCGCGACTGAAAAGGATCTATGGATTCTAATGGTTTTGTTTCAATGAATGGTTTTGTTTCAATGTATAACAATGAGAGTAGAAGTGCTTGATTAAAATTTTAGTCTGAAAATATTTTCGGGCTTCCATGAGTTGAAATCAATTCATACGGTTGCAAATATGTTGGTAACAGCGGGCACTTTTAAGAGATTCCATGCGGCAGCTCAAGTATTACTAAAGGCATCAGTAATTCCGTTTCGTTCCGATTGAGAGCATTCAAAGTCTCTCAAGGGATACGAAAACACTTTAATAGTTTGATGTCATGCCGTCGTCTTACTGGTTATTTTTTTTTCGGATGAGTAACCGCTGGAAGCATCCTGGGCTCTACCCTGATATGGCTTGTTCTTTGATGCTTTTCTTGATAGGGAGGATTGGGCTTGTTTTCAGCAGGTTAATTAACCACTGCTGCAGATCGCCGTAAGACACCCAGGAAGCGCATGAAATATACTAAAAGAACCATTACTTAATTAGCTAATAGCAAAGCTTGCGAAGGACGAGATTTGTTCGAAAAAGCTATCAATAGCTTATACAAACGATAATTTCAGAATTATCGTGCAAATAAATTCACCGCGCAAGTAACTCATAACTTCGAAAATCAACAACACGCTTAGTGATGTTTACTGTAATTTAAACATCCACTGATCAACTAACGCAGTTATCGCAGCAAAGTTGATAAATTGGAGACATTATCGTTCGATTGGTGAGAATCACTTGTAGGAATGATGGTAGCCGCAGACAGAATATCATCGTTACAGGCACAAACCTCTACGGTCGCCCGTATTGTCCAGGACGGCCATTGTCGATGGTCGAACGACGGCGTATCATCGACCTTCATATGAGTGGAATGAAGGTGAACGCCATTTCAAAGGCGTTGTGCATTTCTCACGGATGTGTCAGCAAAATCATCAGCAGGTAGGATGCATTCTCATAAAACGTCAAAATTGACTTGTTCTGAATAAAGTCTTGGATTCGAAGGACAGTTTATACACGTTGCCTTTTAAAATACACTATTCATGTGAGAGTAGAACAAAGAGGAGCGGTCATTTTCTTCAATTAAAACACCGCGGAAGACTTAAGCTTAATGCTTATGCTGTTATGTTCGCCATAATTTAATGAATTCACTGAGATGGGATATGTGAATTCGTTATAACATATAGTTGACAGTCAATATAGAAATCTTCAATTTTGTATTTATAAGTGAATCTCTGAAACGACATAACTGGGTGTATGACAGAAACGCATGGTGCTACAGTGCATTTAATAGTTTGGCATCGACATTCACTGTAAAACGCCAGCCATTCTTTCCTTTCCAATGCTTCATCCAACTATATTTTCTCACTTCATATCTTCTTCGAATTCTAGCAAATGTTTCATTCGTCTTGGTTTCGTATATCCTTCATCCACAGAGGTCTTCGGGTTTGTTGTAGGTCTGACTGCCACATGAGGATTTCGTCTTCCTCATGAAGGTTGCTGAATTTGGTCGAGTTCGTTTTTCCCGGAATCTCGGAAAAGGTCTAAAAAGGCATTTCCAACTACTCGTTCATAGTAGTCTGTCTTTCGGATTAGAGGGAGCTTTTCCCTGACAGATCTGGTGCTGTTTCGCTGAACTCTGAGTGATTGGAACCTTCGCTCACCCAGGGCGGCCTCGAACAGCGGCTACGCTTCCTATACACGGCATCTTGGTGCCATCCACTTCAACTTATTCCACTTATAAGCATTTAAATTCAGGAATTTAACCGCAAAATAGCGATTAGGTTCGCTTCCCTGCTGAAGCACCTTTCAACGGGCATCCATCATGTAAGTTCTCTGCAACCAAATAGTTGAGAGTCTAACTGATTCGTTCTCGGGAGCCGATTTAGGGATTAAGCCAAGATGGACGAACAACTACAAACTCACCTGAAACTAAGGCGGATTTAAGGGATTGGTTTCCTCTATCACCTCCTTACATTCAGTTCTAAGTCGCTTCCGATTGGTTGTTTTCATACACACTCCAAAGAAGCTTAACTGATTAACCATGAGCATCCGTAGCTAATAAGAGAGCTAAGTATTCAAGTAAAATTGGTCAGCTAAAAGAATGGAAGAGACTTAAAAGAAATACGTGGTTCTCATTTTTTGAAATTAAACGGAATCACACAAGCACTTCTGGTGCGACAGAGAAATATAAAGGCTTTACTAGCATATGCCCAAACCACTCACTTAACTATTAACGCGTTAACCTCGAATTAACTTTAACCTCTTACTAGTCGTTATTAACCTGATTCGATTGCAGATACCGTCAAACTGGCATACTGTCTCCAGCATCTTCACCTGAACAGCGTCGAACTAGAAGGAAAAAGAACGAATCACCACAATCAGCATCATCGCTTGTCGATTTACATGAGTGTAAACCCGATTTCAAATACGAGTATGCTCACGCCTCTGCCGTCAACGACTATGCTACGCAAGATTTCCGCCTTCATTATGCTGCTACCGTTCCTCCACATGGAGTCGTCGAAATGGCTACCGTGCAGCACTATACGATGTTACCGGAACAAATGCTTATGCAAGACTATCCACAGTCAATCCTCTTATGAACGACATACACTTTCAATCGCCGCCTGGGACAAGGACGCGTGGTCATCTTCAACCCCGACTCCTACCGACTGCCGCTGACGATTCTCCTTCTTAGCCAAGAATCTGCCACATACATTGCCTTGTTCTTTGTTTCCATTCTTGATAAACTGCCAAGCTCTAATAATTTCCTATTATGGGCGATTTTTATAGCAGTTTTAGTATTCTAATGCATACCTGTACATTTCAGGACGGCTAGGCTAGTTTTTTTCCTGCTTTTCTTGTGAACCCCGAAAATTTCTGATCAATAACTGCAAAGTGCGAAACAACCAGTTTTTCTCTCTTTATGCTTCCTAGCAAAAAAATGGCTTAAAAACTTTTGTATACCATGTAGTAGTGCAAAATATGCATATTCATTTGCAAGATGAAATCGTACCCATTGTGTGCTCCTCGATTTAGATCTCTTGTCATTATGTTTGTCGGAAGAGCAAGACAAAAACGTTTTTTCATTTCCACTGCGAAAAAACTTTTTGAGATACGGGTAGCTCATGTTGGAAAGATTCTATAAGGAAAATAAAATATATAACAAAACTAGAACGTAGCCTAGCCACACGAAAAGTACAGTCCGCATTTTGTTCATGTATTTATAGTCTCATAGTCTACTTACGAGTGTTATAATTGAAGTTGATTAGATAACAAATCTATGGCGAATATAGTGTGTTCGAATTATCGATTTATCGATGTTTTCCCGGTAACACCGATCGTCGACGAGTAGTGAGCAAGCGTGGTTCTTTTCCGTTGCAGGTACACACAACCACATCAATTTTGCATACTGCGTCTATTTTTCGTGCTAAAATCAATCTATCATAGAGATGTAGTCAATAATGTAAATACTGGAAATCATGCCAATCGATTATTGCTACGCATTAAATGCCAAATTCACTATGCTCGTTTTTATTATCATTACCATCACCGCCATCATCGCCACCATCACCATCATCAAACGGTAATTTACAGCTTCTGAATGAATTATTCACGAAGAGGTCACGATTTCTTATATGTTCTATCTATCAGTAAATCTCCCGTAGAGATTTTCTAATGTTTTCTAAAGATTCGACACTTATTCTTCGAGTTGATAAGTGCCAACAATAGTCAACAATGCAGATAAGATGACTGTGCAAGTTGTAACGGTATAAAGCCCTAAAACAGTAATGTTTTGAAGATTCTGAGTTTGTTACCGTGATCATCTTTTCACCAGAAAGTCGTCTATAATGATATCCTGAATACAGATATTGTGAATCGTTTGTGTCTTTAAGCCTATAGTTTGCCAGAAGTGGGAGAACTATGAGGTTCATGCGGAAGTATAGAGACGAAATACACATGTTAAGAAAAAACTACACTGAAAGAAAACTCGACGAAAACAAAAGAAGAACACGATGAACAAACGAAATTTTATGATTGCAAATGACGTTCGCGCAAAAAGCGCAAGTCACCGTAATACTGAAGACAAGTGCCTTAAATTTTTAAAATCGCTCTTTAAATACAAGACAGAACTAAAAATGGACGACAGTAACCCTAAATGCACGAGAACATCGATTCTGGTGGAGAATTGGGTATGTAAGTGAGCTAATGAGGTTGCAGTACGTTCTGTGTTCATGAAATTCCTGAGATTCGACAAAATATGGTTGCATACGTTCTGTGCTCATAAAATTCATGGGATTCGACAAACTATGGCTGCAGTACGTCCTGTGCTCACGGATTCATGAAATTCGAAAAAATATGGCTGCAGTACGTCATGTGATCATGGAATTCTAGAGATTCAACAAAATATGACTACAGCAGGTCCTGTGTTCACGAAATTCATGAGATTCGAAAAAATACGGTTGCAGTACGTCAAGTGTTCACGGAATTAATGAGACTCGAAAATGTACGGTTGCAGTACGTCCTGTTTTCACGGAATTCAGGAGATTCAATAAAATATGGCTGTAGTACGTCCTGTGTTTACGGAATTCATGAGATTCGACTAACTATCGTTGCAGTACGTCCCCCTTTCACGGAATTCACGAGATTCGACAAGATATAGTTGCAGTACGTTCTGCGTTCATGGAATTCTGGAGATTCAACGTAATATGGCAACAGTACGTCCAGTGATCACGGAATTCATGAGATTCGACAAAATATGATTGCATACCTTCGGTGTTCACGAATTTCATGAGATTCGACAAAATACGGTTGCAGTACGTCAAGTGTTCACGGAATTAATGAGACTCGAAAATGTACGGTTGCAGTACGTCCTGTTTTCACGGAATTCAGGAGATTCAATAAAATATGGCTGTAGTACGTCCTTTGTTCACGGATTCACGAGATTCGACAAAATATGGTCGCATAACTTCTGTGTTCATGAAATTCATGAGATTCGACAAAATATGATTGCATACCTTCGGTGTTCACGGAATTCTGGAGATTCAACATAATATGGCTGCAGTACCTCCTGTTTTTCACGGAATTCAGGAGATTCAACAAAAATATGGTTGCAGTGCGTCCTGTGCTCACGAAATTCATGAGATTCGACTAACTATGATTGCAGTGTGCCCTGTGTTCACGGAATTCATGAGATTCGACAAGATATAGTTGCAGTACGTCCAGTGTTCATGGAATTCTGGAGATTCAACAAAATATGACTACAGTACGTCCTGTGTTAACGGGAATTCATGAGATTCGGCAAAATATGATTGCGTAACTTCTGTGTTCACGAAATTCGTGAGATTCGACCAAAATATGGTTGCATACCTTCTCTTTTCACGAAATTCATGAGATTCGACAAAATATGGTTGCAGTACGTCCTGTGTTCACGAAATTCATGAGATTCGGCAATATATGATTGCATACCTTCTGTGTTGACGGAATTCATGAGATTCGAAACAAAAATATGGGTTGCAGTGCGTCCCTGTGTTCACGGAATTCTGGAGATTCGACATAATATGGCTGCAGTACGTCTTGTGTTCACCGAAATTCATGAGAGTTCGACAAAATATGGCTGCAGTACTTCCTGTGTTCACGGAAATTCATGAGATTCGACAAAATATGGTTGCAGTACGTCCTGTGTTCACGGAATTCATGGAGATTCGACAAAATATGATTGCATACCTTCTGTGTTCACGAAATTCATGAGATTCGACAAAATATGGTTGCAGTACGTCCTGTGTTCACGGAATTCATGAGATTCGACAAAATATGATTGCAGTACGTCCTGTGTTCACGGAAATTCATGAGATTCGACAAAATATGATTGCAGTACCTTCTGTGTTCACGAAATTCATGAGATTCGACAAAATATGATTGCATACCTTCTGTGTTCACGAAATTCATGAGATTCGACAAAATATGATTGCATACCTTCTGTGTTCACGAAATTCATGAGATTCGACAAAATATGGTTGCAGTACGTCCTGTGTTCACGAAATTCATGAGATTCGACAAAATATGATTGCAGTACGTCCTGTGTTCACGAAATTCATGAGATTCGACAAAATATGATTGCATACCTTCTGTGTTCACGAAATTCATGAGATTCGACAAAATATGGTTGCAGTACGTCCCTGTGTTCACGGAAATTCATGAGATTCGACAAAATATGGTTGCAGTACGTCCTGTGTTCACGAAATTCATGAGATTCGACAAAATATGATTGCATACCTTCTGTGTTCACGAAATTCATGAGATTCGACAAAATATGATTGCATACCTTCTGTGTTCACGAAATTCATGAGATTCGACAAAATATGATTGCATACCTTCTGTGTTCACGAAATTCATGAGATTCGACAAAATATGATTGCAGTACGTTTCTGTGTTCACGAAATTCATGAGATTCGACAAAATATGATTGCATACCTTCTGTGTTCACGAAATTCATGAGATTCGACAAAATATGGGTTGCAGTACGTCCTGTGTTCACGGAAATTCATGAGATTCGACAAAATATGGTTGCAGTACGTCCTGTGTTCACGAAATTCATGAGATTCGACAAAATATGGTTGCAGTACGTCCTGTGTTTCACGAAATTCATGAGATTCGACAAAATATGGTTGCAGTACGTCCTGTGTTCACGAAATTCATGAGATTCGACAAAATATGGTTGCAGTACGTCCTGTGTTCACGAAATTCATGAGATTCGACAAAATATGGTTGCAGTACGTCCTGTGTTCACGGAATTCATGAGATTCGACAAAATATGATTGCAGTACGTCCTGTGTTCACGAAATTCATGAGATTCGACAAAAATATGATTGCATACCTTCTGTGTTCACGAAATTCATGAGATTCGACAAAATATGATTGCATACCTTCTGTGTTCACGAAATTCATGAGATTCGACAAAATATGATTGCAGTACGTTTCTGTGTTCACGAAATTCATGAGATTCGACAAAATATGATTGCAGTACGTCCTGTGTTCACGGAAATTCATGAGATTCGACAAAATATGGTTGCAGTACGTCCTGTGTTCACGGAATTCATGAGATTCGACAAAATATGATTGCAGTACCTTCTGTGTTCACGGAAATTCATGAGATTCGACAAAATATGGTTGCAGTACGTCCTGTGTTCACGGAAATTCATGAGATTCGACAAAATATGGTTGCAGTACGTCCTGTGTTCACGGAATTCATGAGATTCGACAAAATATGATTGCAGTACGTCCTGTGTTCACGAAATTCATGAGATTCGACAAAATATGATTGCATACCTTCTGTGTTCACGAAATTCATGAGATTCGACAAAATATGATTGCATACCTTCTGTGTTCACGAAATTCATGAGATTCGACAAAATATGATGGCAGTACCTCCTGTGTTCACGAAATTCATGAGATTCGACAAAATATGATTGCATACCTTCTGTGTTCACGAAATTCATGAGATTCGACAAAATATGATTGCAGTACGTCCTGTGTTCACGAAATTCATGAGATTCGACAAAATATGATTGCAGTACCTCCTGTGTTCACGAAATTCATGAGATTCGACAAAATATGATTGCAGTACCTTCTGTGTTCACGAAATTCATGAGATTCGACAAAATATGATTGCAGTACGTCCTGTGTTCACGAAATTCATGAGATTCGACAAAATATGGTTGCAGTACGTCCTGTGTTCACGGAAATTCATGAGATTCGACAAAATATGGTTGCAGTACGTTTCTGTGTTCACGGAATTCATGAGATTCGACAAAATATGATTGCAGTACCTTCTGTGTTCACGAAATTCATGAGATTCGACAAAATATGATTGCATACCTTCTGTGTTCACGAAATTCATGAGATTCGACAAAATATGATTGCATACCTTTCTGTGTTCACGAAATTCATGAGATTCGACAAAATATGATTGCATACCTTCTGTGTTCACGAAATTCATGAGATTCGACAAAATATGATTGCATACCTTCTGTGTTCACGAAATTCATGAGATTCGACAAAATATGATTGCAGTACCTTCTGTGTTCACGAAATTCATGAGATTCGACAAAATATGATTGCATACCTTCTGTGTTCACGAAATTCATGAGATTCGACAAAATATGATTGCAGTACTTTCTGTGTTCACGAAATTCATGAGATTCGACAAAATATGGTTGCAGTACGTCCTGTGTTCACGAAATTCATGAGATTCGACAAAAATATGGTTGCAGTACGTCCTGTGTTCACGGAAATTCATGAGATTCGACAAAATATGATTGCATACCTTCTGTGTTCACGAAATTCATGAGATTCGACAAAATATGATTGCATACCTTCTGTGTTCACGAAATTCATGAGATTCGACAAAATATGATTGCATACTTTCTGTGTTCACGAAATTCATGAGATTCGACAAAATATGATTGCATACCTTCTGTGTTCACGAAATTCATGAGATTCGACAAAATATGGTTGCAGTACGTCCTGTGTTCACGGAAATTCATGAGATTCGACAAAATATGGTTGCAGTACGTCCTGTGTTCACGGAAATTCATGAGATTCGACAAAATATGGTTGCAGTACGTCCTGTGTTCACGAAATTCATGAGATTCGACAAAATATGATTGCAGTACGTCTCTGTGTTCACGGAAATTCATGAGATTCGACAAAATATGATTGCATACCTTCTGTGTTCACGAAATTCATGAGATTCGACATAACTATGGTTGCAGTACGTCCTGTGTTCACGGAATTCATGAGATTCGACAAAATATGGTTGCAGTACGTCCTGTGTTCACGGAATTCATGGAGATTCGACAAAATATGGTTGCAGTACGTCCTGTGTTCACGGAATTCATGAGATTCGACAAAATATGGTTGCAGTACGTCCTGTGTTCACGGAAATTCATGAGATTCGACAAAATATGGTTGCAGTACGTCCTGTGTTCACGGAATTCATGAGATTCGACATAAATATGGTAGCAGTACGTCCTGTGTTCACGAAATTCATGAGATTCGACAAAATATGATTGCATACCTCCTGTGTTCACGAAATTCATGAGATTCGACAAAATATGATTGCATACCTTCTGTGTTCACGAAATTCATGAGATTCGACAAAATATGGTTGCAGTACGTCCTGTGTTCACGAAATTCATGAGATTCGACAAAATATGGTTGCAGTACGTCCTGTGTTCACGGAATTCATGAGATTCGACAAAATATGGCTGCAGTACGTCCTGTGTTCACGGAAATTCATGAGATTCGACAAAATATGGTTGCAGTACGTCCTGCTGTTCACGGAAATTCGTGAGATTCGACAAAATATGGTTGCAGTACGTCCTGTGTTCACGAAATTCATGAGATTCGACAAAATATGATTGCAGTACGTCCTGTGTTCACGAAATTCATGAGATTCGACAAAATATGGTTGCAGTACGTCCTGCTGTTCACGGAATTCGTGAGATTCGACAAAATATGGTTGCAGTACGTCCTGTGTTCACGGAATTCATGAGATTCGACAAAATATGGCTGCAGTACGTCCTGTGTTCACGAAATTCATGAGATTCGACAAAATATGATTGCATACCTTCTGTGTTCACGAAATTCATGAGATTCGACAAAATATGATTGCATACTTTCTGTGTTCACGAAATTCATGAGATTCGACAAAATATGGTTGCAGTACGTCCTGTGTTCACGGAAATTCATGAGATTCGACAAAATATGATTGCATACCTTCTGTGTTCACGAAATTCATGAGATTCGACAAAATATGATTGCATACCTTCTGTGTTCACGAAATTCATGAGATTCGACAAAATATGATTGCAGTACGTTTCTGTGTTCACGAAATTCATGAGATTCGACAAAATATGGCTGCAGTACGTCCTGTGTTCACGAAATTCGTGAGATTCGACAAAATATGTTGCAGTACGTCCTGTGTTCACGGAATTCATGAGATTCGACAAAACATGGTTGCATACCTCCTGTGTTCACGGAAATTCATGGAGATTCGACAAAATATGGTTGCATACGTTTCTGTGTTCACGAAATTCATGAGATTCGACAAAATATGGTTGCAGTACGTCCTGTGTTCACGGAATTCATGAGATTCAACTAAAATATGGCTGCAGTACGTCCTGTGTTCACGGAATTCATGAGATTCGACAAAATATAATTGCAGTACGTCCTGTGTTTCACGGAATTCATGAGATTCGACAAAATATGACTGCAGTACCTTCTGTGTTCACGGAATTCACGAGATTCGACTAAAAATATGGTTGCAGTACGTCCTGCTGTTCACGGAAATTCGTGAGATTCGACAAAATATGGTTGCAGTACGTCCTGTGTTCACGGAATTCATGAGATTCGACAAAATATGGTTGCAGTACGTCCTGTGTTCACGGAAATTCATGAGATTCGAAACAAAATATGATTGCATACCTTCTGTGTTCACGGAAATTCATGAGATTCGACAAAATATGATTGCAGTACGTCCCTGTGTTCACGGAATTCATGAGATTCGACAAAATATGGCTGCAGTACGTCCTGTGTTCACGGAATTCATGAGATTCGACAAAATATGGCTGCAGTACGTCCTGTGTTCACGGAAATTCATGAGATTCGACAAAATATGGTTGCAGTACGTCCTGTGTTCACGGAATTCATGAGATTCAACAAAATATGGCTGCAGTACGTCCTGTGTTCACGGAATTCATGAGATTCGACAAAATATGGTTGCAGTACGTCCTGTGTTCACGGAATTCTGTGAGATTCGACAAAATATGGTTGCAGTACGTCCTGTGTTCACGGAATTCATGAGATTCGACAAAATATGGTTGCAGTACGTCCTGTGTTCACGAAATTCATGAGATTCGACAATATATGATTGCAGTACGTCCTGTGTTCACGGAAATTCATGAGATTCGACAAAATACGGTTGCAGTACGTCCTGTGTTCACGGAATTCATGAGATTCAACATAATATGGCTGCAGTACGTCCTGTGTTCACGGAATTCAGTGAGATTCGACAAAATATGGCAGCAGTACGTCCTGCTGTTCACGGAATTCGTGAGATTCGACAAAATATGGTTGCAGTACGTCCTGTGTTCATGGAATTCCGGGAGATTCAACAAAATATGGCTGCAGTACGTCCTGTGTTCACGGAATTCATGAGATTCGACAAAATATGGTTGCAGTACGTCCCTGTGTTCACGGAATTCATGGAGATTCAACAAAATATGGCTGCAGTACGTCCTGTGTTCACGGAATTCATGAGATTCGACAAAATATGGTTGCAGTACGTCCTGTGTTCACGGAATTCGTGAGATTCGACAAAATACGCTGCAGTACGTCCTGTGTTAACGGAATTCATGAGATTCGACAAAATATGATTGCAGTACTTCCTGTGTTCACGGAAATTCATGAGATTCGACAAAATATGATTGCATACCTTCTGTGTTTCACGAAATTCGTGAGATTCGACAAATAACTATGGTTGCAGTACGTCCTGTGTTCACGGAATTCATGAGATTCGGCAAATATATGATTGCATACGTCTGTGTTGACGGAATTCATGGCATTCGACAAAAATAGGGTTGCAGTGCGCCCTGTGTTCACGGAATTCTGGAGATTCAACATAATATGGCTGCAGTACGTCCTGTGTTCACGGAATTCAGTGAGATTCGACAAAATATGGTTGCAGTACTTCCTGTGTTCACGGAATTCATGAGATTCGACAAAATATGGTTGCAGTACGTCCTGTGTTCACGGAATTCATGAGATTCGACAAAAATATGGCTGCAGTACGTCCTGTGTTCACGGAATTCATGAGATTCGACAAAATATGATTGCATACACTTCTGTGTTCACGAAATTCATGAGATTCGACAAAATATGATTGCATACCTTTCTGTGTTCACGAAATTCATGAGATTCGACAAAATATGGTTGCAGTACGTCCTGTGTTCACGAAATTCATGAGATTCGACAAAATATGATTGCATACCTTCTGTGTTCACGGAATTCATGAGATTCGACAAAATATGGGTTGCAGTACGCTCCTGTGTTCACGGAAATTCATGAGATTCGACAAATAATATGGCTGCAGTACGTCCTGTGTTCACGGAAATTCAGGAGAGTTCGACAAAATATGGCTGCAGTACTTCCTGTGTTCACGGAATTCATGAGATTCGACAAAATATGGTTGCAGTACGTCCTGTGTTCACGGAATTCGTGAGATTCGACAAAATACGGCTGCACTACGTCCTGTGTTCACGGAATTCATGAGATTCGACAAAGATATGGTTGCAGTACGTCCTGTGTTCACGGAATTCGTGAGATTCGACAAAATATGGCTGCAGTACGTCCTGTGTTAACGGAATTCATGAGATTCGACAAAATATGGTTGCAGTAACTTCTGTGTTCACGGAAATTCATGAGATTCGACAAAATATGGTTGCAGTACGTCCTGTGTTCACGGAATTCATGAGATTCGACAAAATATGGTTGCAGTACGTCCTGTGTTCACGAAATTCATGAGATTCGACAAAATATGATTGCATACCTTCTGTGTTTCACGGAAATTCATGAGATTCGACAAAATATGGGTTGCAGTACGCTCCTGTGTTCACGGAATTCATGGAGATTCGACAAAATATGGCTGCAGTACGTCCTGTGTTCACGGAATTCATGAGATTCGACAAAATATGGCTGCAGTACTTCCTGTGTTCACGGAATTCATGAGATTCGACAAAATATGGTTGCAGTACGTCCTGTGTTCATGGAATTCATGGAGATTCAACAAAATATGACTGCAGTACGTCCTGTGTTCACGGAAATTCATGAGATTCGACAAAATATGGTTTGCAGTACGTCCTGTGTTCACGGAAATTCATGAGATTCGACAAAATATGGTTGCAGTACGTCCTGTGTTCACGGAATTCATGAGATTCGACAAAATATGGTTGCAGTACGTCCTGTGTTCACGGAAATTCATGAGATTCGACAAAATATGATTGCATACCTTCTGTGTTCACGGAATTCATGAGATTCGACAAAATATGGTTGCAGTACGTCCTGTGTTCACGGAATTCATGGAGATTCGACAAAATATGGTTGCAGTACGTCCTGTGTTCACGGAATTCATGAGATTCGACAAAATATGGTTGCAGTACGTCCTGTGTTCATGGAATTCAGGAGATTCAACAAAATATGACTGCAGTACGTCCTGTGTTCACGGAATTCATGAGATTCGACAAAATATGATTGCATACCTTCTGTGTTCACGAAATTCATGAGATTCGACATAACTATGGTTGCAGTACGTCCTGTGTTCACGGAATTCATGACATTCGACAAAAATGGGTTGCAGTACGCCCTGTGTTCACGGAATTCTGGAGATTCAACAAAATACGGCTGTACGTACGTTTTGTGTTCACCGAATTAAGGAAGTTCGACAAAATATGGCAGTAGTACTTCCTGTGTTCACGGAATTCATGAGATTCGACAAAGATATAGTTGCAGTACGTCCTGTGTTCACGGAATTCTGGAGATTCAAGATAATATGGCAGCAGTACGTCCTGCTTTCACGAAATTCATGAGATTCGACAAAAACATGATTGCATACCTCCTGTGTTCACAGAATTCATGAGATTCGACAAAATATGATTGCATACCTTCTGTGTTCACGAAATTCATGAGATTCGACTAACTATGGTTGCAGTACGCCCTGTGTTCACGGAATTCTGGAGATTCAACATAATATGGCTGCAGTACGTCCTGTTTTCACGGAATTCGTGAGATTCGACAAAATATGGTTGCAGTGCGTCCTGTGTTTATGGAACTCAGGGGATTCAACAAAATATGGCTGTAGTACGTCCTTTGTTCACGGATTCACGAGATTCGACAAAATATGGTCGCATAACTTCTGTGTTCACGAATTTCATGAGATTCGACAAAATATGATTGCATACCTTCTGTGTTCACGAAATTCATGAGATTCGACTAAACTATGGTTGCAGTACGTCCTGTGTTCACGGAATTCGTGAGATTCGACAAAATATGGTTGCAGTGCGTCCTGTGTTCATGGAATTCAGGAGATTCAACAAAATATGGCTGCAGTACGTCCTGTGTTCACGGAAATTCATGAGATTCGACAAAATATGATTGCATACCTTCTGTGTTCACGAAATTCATGAGATTCGACAAAATATGATTGCATACCTTCTGTGTTCACGAAATTCATGAGATTCGACTAACTATGGTTGCAGTACGTCCTGCTGTTCACGGAATTCATGAGATTCGACTAACTATGGTTGCAGTACGTCCTGTGTTCACGAAATTCATGAGATTCGGCAATATATGATTGCATACCTTCTGTGTTGACGGAATTCATGAGCATTCGACAAAAAAGGGGTTGCAGTGCGCCCTGTGTTCACGGAATTCTGGAGATTCAACAAATAATATGGCTGCAGTACGTCTTGTGTTCACCGAATTCAGGAAGTTCAACAAAATATGGCAGTAGTACTTCCTGTGTTCACGGATTCATGAGATTCGATAAAATGTGGTTGCAGTACGTCCAGTGTTCACGGAATTCTGGAGATTCGACAAAATACGGCTTTCACTACGTCTTGTGTTCACGGAATTCATGAGATTCGACAAGATATAGTTGCAGTACGTCCAGTGTTCATGGAATTCTGGAGATTCAACAAAATATGACTACAGTACGTCCTGTGTTCACGGAATTCATGAGATTCGACAAAATATAGTTGCAGTACGTCCTGTGTTCACGGAATTCTGGAGATTCAACAAAATATGGCTGCAGTACGTCCTGTGTTCACGGAATTCATGAGATTCGACAAAATATGATTGCATACCTTCTGTGTTCACGAAATTCATGAGATTCGACTAACTATGGTTGCAGTACGTCCTGTGTTCACGGAATTCATGACATTCGAAAAAATGGGTTGCAGTGCGCCCTGTGTTCACGGAATTCTGGAGATTCAACAAAATACGGCTGTACTACGTTTTGTGTTCACCGAATTAAGGAAGTTCAAAAAAATATGGCAGTAGTACTTCCTGTGTTCACGGAATTCATGAGATTCGACAAAGATATAGTTGCAGTACGTCCTGTGTTCACGGAATTCTGGAGATTCAAGATAATATGGCAGCAGTACGTCCTGCTTTCACGAAATTCATGAGATTCGACAAAACATGATTGCATACCTCCTGTGTTCACAGAATTCATGAGATTCGACAAAATATGATTGCATACCTTCTGTGTTCACGAAATTCATGAGATTCGACTAACTATGGTTGCAGTACGCCCTGTGTTCACGGAATTCTGGAGATTCAACATAATATGGCTGCAGTACGTCCTGTTTTCACGGAATTCGTGAGATTCGACAAAATATGGTTGCAGTGCGTCCTGTGTTTATGGAACTCAGGGGATTCAACAAAATATGGCTGTAGTACGTCCTTTGTTCACGGATTCACGAGATTCGACAAAATATGGTCGCATAACTTCTGTGTTCACGAATTTCATGAGATTCGACAAAATATGATTGCATACCTTCTGTGTTCACGAAATTCATGAGATTCGACTAACTATGGTTGCAGTACGTCCTGTGTTCACGGAATTCATGAGATTCGACAAAATATGGTTGCAGTGCGTCCCTGTGTTCATGGAATTCTGGAGATTCAACAAAATATGGCTGCAGTACGTCCTGTGTTCACGGAATTCATGAGATTCGACAAAATATGGTTGCAGTACGTCCTGTGTTCACGAAATTCATGAGATTCGACAAAATATGGTTGCAGTACGTCCTGCTGTTCACGGAATTCATGAGATTCGACAAAATATGGTTGCAGTACGTCCTGTGTTCACGAAATTCATGAGATTCGGCAATATATGATTGCAGTACCTTCTGTGTTGACGGAATTCATGACATTCGAAAAAAAGGGGTTGCAGTGCGCCCTGTGTTCACGGAATTCTGGAGATTCAAAATAATATGGCTGCAGTACGTCTTGTGTTCACCGAATTCAGGAAGTTCAACAAAATATGGCAGTAGTACTTCCTGTGTTCACGGATTCATGAGATTCGATAAAATGTGGTTGCAGTACGTCCAGTGTTCACGGAATTCTGGAGATTCAACAAAATACGGCTTTCACTACGTCTTGTGTTCACGGAATTCATGAGATTCGACAAGATATAGTTGCAGTACGTCCAGTGTTCATGGAATTCTGGAGATTCAACAAAATATGACTACAGTACGTCCTGTGTTAACGGAATTCATGAGATTCGACAAAATATGATTGCATACCTTCTGTGTTCACGAAATTCATGAGATTCGACTAACTATGGTTGCAGTACGTCCTGTGTTCACGGAATTCATGACATTCGAAAAAATGGGGTTGCAGTGCGCCCTGTGTTCACGGAATTCTGGAGATTCAACAAAATACGGCTGTACTACGTTTTGTGTTCACCGAATTAAGGAAGTTCAAAAAAATATGGCAGTAGTACTTCCTGTGTTCACGGAATTCATGAGATTCGACAAAGATATAGTTGCAGTACGTCCTGTGTTCACGGAATTCTGGAGATTCAAGATAATATGGCAGCAGTACGTCCTGCTTTCACGAAATTCATGAGATTCGACAAAACATGATTGCATACCTCCTGTGTTCACAGAATTCATGAGATTCGACAAAAATATGATTGCATACCTTCTGTGTTCACGAAATTCATGAGATTCGACTAACTATGGTTGCAGTACGCCCTGTGTTCACGGAATTCTGGAGATTCAACATAATATGGCTGCAGTACGTCCTGTTTTCACGGAATTCGTGAGATTCGACAAAATATGGTTGCAGTGCGTCCTGTGTTTATGGAACTCAGGGGATTCAACAAAATATGGCTGTAGTACGTCCTTTGTTCACGGATTCACGAGATTCGACAAAATATGGTCGCATAACTTCTGTGTTCACGAATTTCATGAGATTCGACAAAATATGATTGCATACCTTCTGTGTTCACGAAATTCATGAGATTCGACAAACTATGGTTGCAGTACGTCCTGCTGTTCACGGAATTCATGAGATTCGACTAACTATGGTTGCAGTACGTCCTGTGTTCACGAAATTCATGAGATTCGGCAATATATGATTGCATACCTTCTGTGTTGACGGAATTCATGGCATTCGAAAAAAAGGGGTTGCAGTGCGCCCTGTGTTCACGGAATTCTGGAGATTCAAAATAATATGGCTGCAGTACGTCTTGTGTTCACCGAATTCAGGAAGTTCAAAAAAATATGGCAGTAGTACTTCCTGTGTTCACGGATTCATGAGATTCGATAAAATGTGGTTGCAGTACGTCCAGTGTTCACGGAATTCTGGAGATTCAACAAAATACGGCTTTACTACGTCTTGTGTTCACGGAATTCATGAGATTCGACAAGATATAGTTGCAGTACGTCCTGTGTTCATGGAATTCTGGAGATTCAACAAAATATGGCTGCAGTACGTCCTGTGTTCACGGAATTCATGAGATTCGACAAAATATGATTGCATACGCTTCTGTGTTCACGGAAATTCATGAGATTCGACTAACTATGGTTGCAGTACGTCCTGCTGTTCACGGAATTCATGAGATTCGACAAAATATGGGGTTGCAGTACGTCCCTGTGTTCACGGAATTCATGGAGATTCAACAAAATACGGCTGTAGTACGTCCTGTGTTCACGGAATTCAGGAGGTTCAACAAAAATATGGCTGTAGTACTTCCTGTGTTCACGGAATTCATGAGATTCGACAAAATATGGTTGCAGTACGTCCTGTGTTCACGGAATTCTGGAGATTCAACATAAATATGGCTGCAGTACGTCCTGCTTTCACGGAAACTCGTGAGATTCGACAAAATATGGTTGCAGTACGTCCTGTGTTCACGGAATTCATGAGATTCGACAAAATATGGCTGCAGTACGTCCTGTGTTCACGAAATTCATGAGATTCGACAAAATATGGTTGCAGTACGCCCTGTGTTCACGGAATTCTGGAGATTCAACATAATATGGCTGCAGTACGTCCTGTGTTCACGGAATTCGTGAGATTCGACAAAATATGGTTGCAGTACGTCCTGCTGTTCATGGAACTCGTGAGATTCGACAAAATATGGCTGCAGTACGTCCTGCTTTCACGAAATTCATGGGATTCGACAAAACACGATTGCATACCTCCTGTGTTCACAGAATTCATGAGATTCGACAAAATATGATTGCATACCTTCTGTGTTCACGAAATTCATGAGATTCGACTAACTATGGTTGCAGTACGCCATGTGTTCACGGAATTCATGACATTCGAAAAAAGGGTTGCAGTGCGCCCTGTGTTCACGGAATTCTGGAGATTCAACATAATATGGCTGCAGTACGTCCTGTGTTCACGGAATTCATGAGATTCGACAAGATATAGTTGCAGTACGTCCAGTGTTCATGGAATTCTGGAGATTCAACAAAGTATGACTACAGTACGTCCTGTGTTAACGGAATTCATGAGATTCGACAAAATATGATTGCATACCTTCTGTGTTCACGAATTTCATGAGATTCGACTAACTATGGTTGCAGTACGTCCTGCTTTCACGGAATTCGTGAGATTCGACAAAATATGGTTGCAGTACGTCCTTTCCTAGCGGATTCATGAGATTCGACAAATTATGGTTGCATAAATCCTGTGTTCACGGAATTCATGACATTCGAAAAAAAGGGGTTGCAGTGCGCCCTGTGTTCACGGGATTCATGAGATTCGACAAAATACAGTTGAATTACGTCCTGTTTTCACGGAATTCGTGAGATTCGACAAAATATGGTTGCAGTGCGTCCTGTGTTTATGGAACTCAGGGGATTCAACAAAATATGGCTGTAGTACGTCCTTTGTTCACGGATTCACGAGATTCGACAAAATATGGTCGCATAACTTCTGTGTTCACGAATTTCATGAGATTCGACAAAATATGATTGCATACCTTCTGTGTTCACGAAATTCATGAGATTCGACATAAACTATGGTTGCAGTACGTCCTGTGTTCACGGAATTCATGAGATTCGACAAAATATGGTTGCAGTACGCTCCTGTGTTCACGGAATTCATGAGATTCGACAAAATATGGTTGCAGTACGTCCTGTGTTCACGAAATTCATGAGATTCGACAAAATATGATTGCATACCTTCTGTGTTGACGGAATTCATGACATTCGACAAAAAAGGGGTTGCAGTGCGCCCTGTGTTCACGGAATTCTGGAGATTCAAAATAATATGGCTGCAGTACGTCTTGTGTTCACCGAATTCATGAAGTTCGACAAAATATGGCAGTAGTACTTCCTGTGTTCACGGAATTCATGAGATTCGATAAAATGTGGTTGCAGTACGTCCAGTGTTCACGGAATTCTGGAGATTCGACAAAATATGGCTTCACTACGTCTTGTGTTCACGGAATTCATGAGATTCGACAAGATATAGTTGCAGTACGTCCAGTGTTCATGGAATTCTGGAGATTCAACAAAATATGACTACAGTACGTCCTGTGTTAACGGAATTCATGAGATTCGACAAAATATGATTGCATACCTTCTGTGTTCACGGAAATTCATGAGATTCGACAAAATATGATTGCATACCTTCTGTGTTCACGAAATTCATGAGATTCGACTAACTATGGTTGCAGTACGTCCTGTGTTCACGGAATTCATGACATTCGAAAAAATGGGTTGCAGTGCGCCCTGTGTTCACGGAATTCTGGAGATTCAACAAAATACGGCTGTACTACGTCTTTGTGTTCACCGAATTCAGGAGAGTTCACAAAATATGGCAGCAGTACTTCCTGTGTTCACGGAATTCATGAGATTCGACAAGATATAGTTGCAGTACGTCCTGTGTTCACGGAATTCTGGAGATTCAAGATAATATGGCAGCAGTACATCCTGCTGTTCACGAAATTCATGAGATTCGACAAAACATGATTGCATACCTTCTGTGTTCACGAAATTCATGAGATTCGACTAACTATGGTTGCAGTACGTCCTGTGTTCACGGAATTCATGACATTCGAAAAAATATGGGTTGCAGTACGCCCTGTGTTCACGGAATTCTGGAGATTCAACATAATATGGCAGCAGTACGTCCTGTGTTCACGAAATTCATGAGATTCGACAAAATATGATTGCAGTACCTCCTGTGTTCACGGAATTCATGAGATTCGACAAAATATGATTGCAGTACCTTCTGTGTTCACGAAATTCATTAGATTCGACTAAACTATGGTTGCAGTACGCCCTGTGTTCACGGAATTCTGGAGATTCAACATAATATGGCTGCAGTACGTCCTGTTTTCACGGGAATTCGTGAGATTCGACAAAATATGGTTGCAGTGCGTCCTGTGTTTATGGAACTCAGGAGATTCAACAAAATATGGCTGTAGTACGTCCTTTGTTCACGGATTCACGAGATTCGACAAAATATGGTCGCATAACTTCTGTGTTCACGAATTTCATGAGATTCGACAAAATATGATTGCATACCATCTGTGTTCACGAAATTCATGAGATTCGACAAAATATGGGTTGCAGTACGTCCCTGTGTTCACGGAATTCATGGAGATTCGACATAATATGGCTGCAGTACGTCCTGTGTTCACGGAATTCATGAGATTCGACAAGATATAGTTGCAGTACGTCCAGTGTTCATGGAATTCTGGAGATTCAAGATAATATGGCAGCAGTACGTCCTGCTTTCACGAAATTCATGGGATTCGACAAAACACGATTGCATACCTCCTGTGTTCACAGAATTCATGAGATTCGACAAAATATGATTGCATACCTTCTGTGTTCACGAAATTCATGAGATTCGACTAACTATGGTTGCAGTACGCCATGTGTTCACGGAATTCATGACATTCGAAAAAAGGGTTGCAGTGCGCCCTGTGTTCACGGAATTCTGGAGATTCAACATAATATGGCTGCAGTACGTCCTGTGTTCACGGAATTCATGAGATTCGACAAGATATAGTTGCAGTACGTCCAGTGTTCATGGAATTCTGGAGATTCAACAAAGTATGACTACAGTACGTCCTGTGTTAACGGAATTCATGAGATTCGACAAAATATGATTGCATACCTTCTGTGTTCACGAAATTTCATGAGATTCGACTAACTATGGTTGCAGTACGTCCCTGTGTTCACGGAATTCGTGAGATTCGACATAATATGGCTGCAGTACGTCCTGTTTTCACGGGAATTCGTGAGATTCGACAAAATATGGTTGCAGTGCGTCCTGTGTTTATGGAACTCAGGGGATTCAACAAAATATGGCTGTAGTACGTCCTTTGTTCACGGATTCACGAGATTCGACAAAATATGGTCGCATAACTTCTGTGTTCACGAATTTCATGAGATTCGACAAAATATGATTGCATACCATCTGTGTTCACGAAATTCATGAGATTCGACTAACTATGGTTGCAGTACGCCATGTGTTCACGGAATTCATGACATTCGAAAAAAAGGGGTTGCAGTGCGCCCTGTGTTCACGGAATTCTGGAGATTCAACATAATATGGCTGCAGTACGTCCTGTGTTCACGGAATTCATGAGATTCGACAAGATATAGTTGCAGTACGTCCAGTGTTCATGGAATTCTGGAGATTCAAGATAATATGGCAGCAGTACGTCCTGCTTTCACGAAATTCATGGGATTCGACAAAACACGATTGCATACCTCCTGTGTTCACAGAATTCATGAGATTCGACAAAATATGATTGCATACCTTCTGTGTTCACGAAATTCATGAGATTCGACTAACTATGGTTGCAGTACGCCATGTGTTCACGGAATTCATGACATTCGAAAAAAAGGGTTGCAGTGCGCCCTGTGTTCACGGAATTCTGGAGATTCAACATAATATGGCTGCAGTACGTCCTGTGTTCACGGAATTCATGAGATTCGACAAGATATAGTTGCAGTACGTCCAGTGTTCATGGAATTCTGGAGATTCAACAAAGTATGACTACAGTACGTCCTGTGTTAACGGAATTCATGAGATTCGACAAAATATGATTGCATACCTTCTGTGTTCACGAATTTCATGAGATTCGACTAACTATGGTTGCAGTACGTCCTGCTTTCACGGAATTCGTGAGATTCGACAAAATATGGTTGCAGTACGTCCTTTCCTAGCGGATTCATGAGATTCGACAAAATACAGTTGAATTACGTCCTGTTTTCACGGAATTCGTGAGATTCGACAAAATATGGTTGCAGTGCGTCCTGTGTTTATGGAACTCAGGGATTCAACAAAATATGGCTGTAGTACGTCCTTTGTTCACGGATTCACGAGATTCGACAAAATATGGTCGCATAACTTCTGTGTTCACGAATTTCATGAGATTCGACAAAATATGATTGCATACCTTCTGTGTTCACGAAATTCATGAGATTCGACTAACTATGGTTGCAGTACGCCATGTGTTCACGGAATTCATGACATTCGAAAAAAGGGTTGCAGTGCGCCCTGTGTTCACGGAATTCTGGAGATTCAACATAATATGGCTGCAGTACGTCCTGTGTTCACGGAATTCATGAGATTCGACAAGATACAGTTGCAGTACGTCCAGTGTTCATGGAATTCTGGAGATTCAAGATAATATGGCAGCAGTACGTCCTGCTTTCACGAAATTCATGAGATTCGACAAAACACGATTGCATACCTCCTGTGTTCACAGAATTCATGAGATTCGACAAAAATATAATTGCATACCTTCTGTGTTCACGAAATTCATGAGATTCGACAAAATATGATTGCATACCTTCTGTGTTTACGAAATTCATGTGATTCGACAAAATATGATTGCATACCTTCTGTGTTCACGAAATTCATGAGATTCGACAAAATATGATTGCATAATTTCTGTGTTCACGAAATTCATGAGATTCGACTAACTATGGTTGCAGTGCGTTATGTGTTCACGGAATTCAGGAGAATGAACTAAACATGGCAGCAGTACGTCCTGTGTTAACGGAATTCATGAGATTCGACAAAATATAATTGCATACCTTCTGTGTTCACGAAATTCATGAGATTCGACAAAATATGATTGCATACCTTCTGTGTTTACGAAATTCATGTGATTCGACAAAATATGATTGCATACCTTCTGTGTTCACGAAATTCATGAGATCCGACTAACTATGGTTGCAGTACGTCCCTGTGTTCACGGAATTCATGAGATTCGACAAGATATGGCTGCATGCCTTCTCTTTTCACCAATTTCATTAGATTCGACAAAACACGGTTGCATTACTTCCTGTTTTCACGGAATTCGTGAGATTCGACAAAACATGGTTGCAGTACGTCCTGCTTTCACGGAACTCGTGAGATTCGATAAAATACGGTTGCAGTACGTCCTGTGTTCATGGAATTCAGGAGGCTCAACAAAATATGGCTGTAGTACGTCCTGTGTTCACGGAATTCATGGGATTCGGCAAAATATGGCAGCAGTACGTCCTGCTTTCACGGAACTCGTGAGATTCGACAAAATATGGTTGCAGTACGTCCTTTGCTCAGCGGATTCATGAGACTCGACAAAATTATGGTTGCATAAATCCTGTGTTCACGGAATTCATGACATTCGACAAAAAAAGGGGTTGCAGTGCGCCCTGTGTTCACGGATTCATGAGATTCGACAAAATACAGTTGAATTACGTCCTGTTTTCACGGAATTCGTGAGATTCGACAAAATATGGTTGCAGTGCGTCCTGTGTTTATGGAACTCAGGGATTCAACAAAATATGGCTGTAGTACGTCCTTTGTTCACGGATTCACGAGATTCGACAAAATATGGTCGCAGTAACGTTCTGTGTTCACGAATTTCATGAGATTCGACAAAATATGGTTGCAGTACCTCCTGTGTTCACGAAATTCATGAGATTCGACAAAATATGGTTGCAGTACGTCCATGTGTTCACGGAATTCATGAGATTCGACAAAATATGGGTAGCAGTACGTCCTGTGTTCACGGAATTCGTGGAGATTCAACAAAATATGGCTGCAGTACGTCCTGTGTTCACGGAATTCATGGAGATTCGACAAAATATGGCTGCAGTACGTCCCTGTGTTCACGGAATTCATGAGATTCGACAAAATATGGTTGCAGTACGTCCTGTGTTCACGGAATTCTGGAGATTCAACGATAATATGGCTGCAGTACGTCCTGCTTTCACGAAATTCATGAGATTCGACAAAACATGATTGCATACCTCCTGTGTTCACGAAATTCATGAGATTCGACAAAATATGGTTGCAGTACGTCCCTGTGTTCACGGAAATTCATGAGATTCGACAAAATATGGTTGCAGTACGTCTCTGTGTTTCACGGAAATTCATGAGATTCGACAAAATATGGTTGCAGTACCTCCTGTGTTCACGGAAATTCATGAGATTCGACAAAATATGGTTGCAGTACGTCCTGTGTTCACGAAATTCATGAGATTCGACAAAATATGGTTGCAGTACGTTCTGTGTTCACGGAAATTCATGAGATTCGACAAAACATGGTTGCAGTACGTCCTGTGTTCACGGAATTCATGAGATTCGACAAAATATGATTGCATACCTTCTGTGTTCACGAAATTCATGAGATTCGACAAAATATGATTGCATACCTTCTGTGTTTACGAAATTCATGTGATTCGACAAAAATATGATTGCATACCTTCTGTGTTCACGAAATTCATGAGATTCGACTAACTATGGTTGCAGTACGTCCCTGTGTTCACGGAATTCATGAGATTCGACAAGATATGGCTGCATGCCTTCTCTTTTCACCAATTTCATTAGATTCGACAAAACACGGTTGCATTACTTCCTGTTTTCACGGAATTCGTGAGATTCGACAAAATATGGTTGCAGTACGTCCTGCTTTCACGGAACTCGTGAGATTCGATAAAATACGGTTGCAGTACGTCCTGTGTTCATGGAATTCAGGAGGCTCAACAAAATATGGCTGTAGTACGTCCTGTGTTCACGGAATTCATGGGATTCGGCAAAATATGGCAGCAGTACGTCCTGCTTTCACGGAACTCGTGAGATTCGACAAAATATGGTTGCAGTACGTCCTGTGTTCAGCGGATTCATGAGATTCGACAAAATATGGTTGCATACGTCCTGTGTTCACGGAATTCATGAGATTCGACAAAATATGGGTTGCAGTGCGTCCCTGTGTTCACGGAATTCATGAGATTCGACAAAATACGGTTGAAGTACGTCCTGTTTTCACGGAATTCGTGAGATTCGACAAAATATGGTTGCAGTACGTCCTGTGTTCATGGAATTCAGGAGACTCAACAAAATATGGCTGTAGTACGTCCTTTGTTCACGGATTCACGAGATTCGACAAAATATGGTCGCATAACTTCTGTGTTCACGAATTTCATGAGATTCGACAAAATATGATTGCATACCTTCTGTGTTCACGAAATTCATGAGATTCGACTAACTATGGTTGCAGTACGTCCATGTGTTCACGGAATTCATGACATTCGAAAAAAGGGGTTGCAGTGCGCCCTGTGTTCACGGAATTCTGGAGATTCAAAATAATATGGCTGCAGTACGTCCTGTGTTCACCGAATTCAGGAAGTTCGACAAAATATGGCAGTAGTACTTCCTGTGTTCACGGATTCATGAGATTCGATAAAATGTGGTTGCAGTACGTCCAGTGTTCACGGAATTCTGGAGATTCGACAAAATACGGCTGCACTACGTCTTGTGTTCACGGAATTCATGAGATTCGACAAGATATAGTTGCAGTACGTCCAGTGTTCATGGAATTCTGGAGATTCAACAAAATATGACTACAGTACGTCCTGTGTTAACGGAATTCATGAGATTCGACAAAATATGATTGCATAACTTCTGTGTTCACGGAAATCATGAGATTCGACAAAATATGATTGCATACCTTCTGTGTTCACGAAATTCATGAGATTCGACTAACTATGGTTGCAGTACGTCCTGTGTTCACGGAATTCATGACATTCGAAAAAATGGGTTGCAGTGCGCCCTGTGTTCACGGAATTCTGGAGATTCAACAAAATACGGCTGTACTACGTTTTGTGTTCACCGAATTAAGGAAGTTCAAAAAATATGGCAGTAGTACTTCCTGTGTTCACGGAATTCATGAGATTCGACAAGATATAGTTGCAGTACGTCCTGTGTTCACGTAATTCTGGAGATTCAAGATAATATGGCAGCAGTACGTCCTGCTTTCACGAAATTCATGAGATTCGACAAAACATGATTGCATACCTTCTGTGTTCACGAAATTCATGAGATTCGAAAAAAAGGGGTTGCAGTGCGCCCTGTGTTCACGGAATTCTGGAGATTCAAAATAATATGGCTGCAGTACGTCTTGTGTTCACCGAATTCAGGAATTTCAAAAAATATGGCAGTAGTACTTCCTGTGTTCACGGAATTCATGAGATTCGACAAGATATAGTTGCAGTACGTCCTGTGTTCACGTAATTCTGAGATTCAAGATAATATGGCAGCAGTACGTCCTGCTTTCACGAAATTCATGAGATTCGACAAAACATGATTGCATACCTTCTGTGTTCACGAAATTCATGAGATTCGACTAACTATGGTTGCAGTACGTCCTGTGTTCACGGAATCCATGACATTCGAAAAAATGGGTTGCAGTGCGCCCTGTGTTCACGGAATTCTGGAGATTCAACAAAATACGGCTGTACTACGTTTTGTGTTCACCGAATTAAGGAAGTTCAAAAAATATGGCAGTAGTACTTCCTGTGTTCACGGAATTCATGAGATTCGACAAGATATAGTTGCAGTACGTCCTGTGTTCACGGAATTCTGGAGATTCAAGATAATATGGCAGCAGTACGTCCTGCTTTCACGAAATTCATTAGATTCGACAAAACATGATTGCATACCTCCTGTGTTCACGGAATTCATGAGATTCGACAAGATATAGTTGCAGTACGTCCAGTGTTCATGGAATTCTGAAGATTCAAGATAATATGGCAGCAGTACGTCCTGCTTTCACGAAATTCATGAGATTCGACAAAACACGATTGCATACCTCCTGTGTTCACAGAATTCATGAGATTCGACAAGATATGGCTGCAGTGCCTTCTCTTTTCTCCAATTTCATTAGATTCGACAAAATATGATTGCATAACTTCTGTGTTCACGGAAATCATGAGATTCGACAAAATATGATTGCATACCTTCTGTGTTCACGAAATTCATGAGATTCGACTAACTATGGTTGCAGTACGTCCTGTGTTCACGGAATCCATGACATTCGAAAAAATGGGTTGCAGTGCGCCCTGTGTTCACGGAATTCTGGAGATTCAACAAAATACGGCTGTACTACGTTTTGTGTTCACCGAATTAAGGAAGTTCAAAAAAATATGGCAGTAGTACTTCCTGTGTTCACGGAATTCATGAGATTCGACAAGATATAGTTGCAGTACGTCCTGTGTTCACGGAATTCTGGAGATTCAAGATAATATGGCAGCAGTACGTCCTGCTTTCACGAAATTCATGAGATTCGACAAAACATGATTGCATACCTCCTGTGTTCACGGAATTCATGAGATTCGACAAGATATAGTTGCAGTACGTCCAGTGTTCATGGAATTCTGGAGATTCAAGATAATATGGCAGCAGTACGTCCTGCTTTCACGAAATTCATGAGATTCGACAAAACACGATTGCATACCTCCTGTGTTCACAGAATTCATGAGATTCGACAAAATATAATTGCATACCTTCTGTGTTCACGAAATTCATGAGATTCGACAAAATATGATTGCATACCTTCTGTGTTTACGAAATTCATGTGATTCGACAAAATATGATTGCATACCTTCTGTGTTCACGAAATTCATGAGATTCGACAAAATATGATTGCATAATTTCTGTGTTCACGAAATTCATGAGATTCGACTAACTATGGTTGCAGTGCGTTATGTGTTCACGGAATTCAGGAGAATGAACTAAACATGGCAGCAGTACGTCCTGTGTTAACGGAATTCATGAGATTCGACAAAATATAATTGCATACCTTCTGTGTTCACGAAATTCATGAGATTCGACAAAATATGATTGCATACCTTCTGTGTTTACGAAATTCATGTGATTCGACAAAATATGATTGCATACCTTCTGTGTTCACGAAATTCATGAGATCCGACTAACTATGGTTGCAGTACGTCCCGTGTTCACGGAATTCATGAGATTCGACAAGATATGGCTGCATGCCTTCTCTTTTCTCCAATTTCATTAGATTCGACAAAATATGATTGCATAACTTCTGTGTTCACGGAAATCATGAGATTCGACAAAATATGATTGCATACCTTCTGTGTTCACGAAATTCATGAGATTCGACTAACTATGGTTGCAGTACGCCATGTGTTCACGGAATTCATGACATTCGAAAAAAGGGTTGCAGTGCGCCCTGTGTTCACGGAATTCTGGAGATTCAACATAATATGGCTGCAGTACGTCCTGTTTTCACGGAATTCGTGAGATTCGACAAAATATGGTTGCAGTGCGTCCTGTGTTTATGGAACTCAGGGGATTCAACAAAATATGGCTGTAGTACGTCCTTTGTTCACGGAGTCACGAGATTCGACAAAATATGGTCGCATAACTTCTGTGTTCACGAATTTCATTAGATTCGACAAAATATGATTGCATACCTTCTGTGTTCACGAAATTCATGAGATTCGACTAACTATGGTTGCAGTACGTCCTGCTTTCACGGAATTCGTGAGATTCGACAAAATATGGTTGCAGTACGTCCTTTGCTAGCGGATTCATGAGATTCGACAAATTATTGTTGCATAAATCCTGTGTTCACGGAATTCATGACATTCGAAAAAAGGGGTTGCAGTGCGCCCTGTGTTCACGGAATTCTGGAGATTCAACATAATATGGCTGCAGTACGTCCTGTTTTCACGGAATTCGTGAGATTCGACAAAATATGGTTGCAGTGCGTCCTGTGTTTATGGAACTCAGGGGATTCAACAAAATATGGCTGTAGTACGTCCTTTGTTCACGGATTCACGAGATTCGACAAAATATGGTCGCATAACTTCTGTGTTCACGAATTTCATGAGATTCGACAAAATATGATTGCATACCTTCTGTGTTCACGAAATTCATGAGATTCGACTAACTATGGTTGCAGTACGCCATGTGTTCACGGAATTCATGACATTCGAAAAAAGGGTTGCAGTGCGCCCTGTGTTCACGGATTCATGAGATTCGACAAAATACAGTTGAATTACGTCCTGTTTTCACGGAATTCTGGAGATTCAACATAATATGGTTGCAGTACGTCCTGTGTTCACGAAATTCATGAGATTCGGCAATATATGATTGCATACCTTCTGTGTTGACGGAATTCATGACATTCGAAAAAAAGGGGGTTGCAGTGCGCCCTGTGTTCACGGAATTCTGGAGATTCAAAATAATATGGCTGCAGTACGTCTTGTGTTCACCGAATTCAGGAAGTTCAAAAAAATATGGCAGTAGTACTTCCTGTGTTCACGGATTCATGAGATTCGATAAAATGTGGTTGCAGTACGTCCAGTGTTCACGGAATTCTGGAGATTCGACAAAATACGGCTTCACTACGTCTTGTGTTCACGGAATTCATGAGATTCGACAAGATATAGTTGCAGTACGTCCAGTGTTCATGGAATTCTGGAGATTCAACAAAATATGACTACAGTACGTCCTGTGTTAACGGAATTCATGAGATTCGACAAAATATGATTGCATAACTTCTGTGTTCACGGAAATCATGAGATTCGACAAAATATGATTGCATACCTTCTGTGTTCACGAAATTCATGAGATTCGACTAACTATGGTTGCAGTACGTCCTGTGTTCACGGAATTCATGACATTCGAAAAAAATGGGTTGCAGTGCGCCCTGTGTTCACGGAATTCTGGAGATTCAACAAAATACGGCTGTACTACGTTTTGTGTTCACCGAATTAAGGAAGTTCAAAAAAATATGGCAGTAGTACTTCCTGTGTTCACGGAATTCATGAGATTCGACAAGATATAGTTGCAGTACGTCCTGTGTTCACGTAATTCTGGAGATTCAAGATAATATGGCAGCAGTACGTCCTGCTTTCACGAAATTCATGAGATTCGACAAAACATGATTGCATACCTTCTGTGTTCACGAAATTCATGAGATTCGACTAACTATGGTTGCAGTACGTCCTGTGTTCACGGAATTCATGACATTCGAAAAAATGGGTTGCAGTGCGCCCTGTGTTCACGGAATTCTGGAGATTCAACAAAATACGGCTGTACTACGTTTTGTGTTCACCGAATTAAGGAAGTTCAAAAAAATATGGCAGTAGTACTTCCTGTGTTCACGGAATTCATGAGATTCGACAAGATATAGTTGCAGTACGTCCTGTGTTCACGGAATTCTGGAGATTCAAGATAATATGGCAGCAGTACGTCCTGCTTTCACGAAATTCATGAGATTCGACAAAACATGATTGCATACCTCCTGTGTTCACAGAATTCATGAGATTCGACAAAATATGATTGCATACCTTCTGTGTTCACGAAATTCATTAGATTCGACTAACTATGGTTGCAGTACGCCCTGTGTTCACGGAATTCTGGAGATTCAACATAATATGGCTGCAGTACGTCCTGTTTTCACGGGAATTCGTGAGATTCGACAAAATATGGTTGCAGTGCGTCCTGTGTTTATGGAACTCAGGGGATTCAACAAAATATGGCTGTAGTACGTCCTTTGTTCACGGATTCACGAGATTCGACAAAATATGGTCGCATAACTTCTGTGTTCACGAATTTCATGAGATTCGACAAAATATGATTGCATACCATCTGTGTTCACGAAATTCATGAGATTCGACTAACTATGGTTGCAGTACGCCATGTGTTCACGGAATTCTGGAGATTCAACATAATATGGCTGCAGTACGTCCTGTGTTCACGGAATTCATGAGATTCGACAAGATATAGTTGCAGTACGTCCAGTGTTCATGGAATTCTGGAGATTCAAGATAATATGGCAGCAGTACGTCCTGCTTTCACGAAATTCATGGGATTCGACAAAACACGATTGCATACCTCCTGTGTTCACAGAATTCATGAGATTCGACAAAATATGATTGCATACCTTCTGTGTTCACGAAATTCATGAGATTCGACTAACTATGGTTGCAGTACGCCATGTGTTCACGGAATTCATGACATTCGAAAAAAGGGTTGCAGTGCGCCCTGTGTTCACGGAATTCTGGAGATTCAACATAATATGGCTGCAGTACGTCCTGTGTTCACGGAATTCATGAGATTCGACAAGATATAGTTGCAGTACGTCCAGTGTTCATGGAATTCTGGAGATTCAACAAAGTATGACTACAGTACGTCCTGTGTTAACGGAATTCATGAGATTCGACAAAATATGATTGCATACCTTCTGTGTTCACGGAATTCATGACATTCGAAAAAATGGGTTGCAGTGCGCCCTGTGTTCACGGAATTCTGGAGATTCAACAAAATACGGCTGTACTACGTTTTTGTGTTCACCCGAATTAAGGAAGTTCAAAAAATATGGCAGTAGTACTTCCTGTGTTCACGGAATTCATGAGATTCGACAAGATATAGTTGCAGTACGTCCTGTGTTCACGTAATTCTGGAGATTCAAGATAATATGGCAGCAGTACGTCCTGCTTTCACGAAATTCATGAGATTCGACAAAAACATGATTGCATACCTTCTGTGTTCACGAAATTCATGAGATTCGAAAAAAGGGGTTGCAGTGCGCCCTGTGTTCACGGAATTCTGGAGATTCAAAATAATATGGCTGCAGTACGTCTTGTGTTCACCGAATTCAGGAATTTCAAAAAATATGGCAGTAGTACTTCCTGTGTTCACGGAATTCATGAGATTCGACAAGATATAGTTGCAGTACGTCCTGTGTTCACGTAATTCTGGAGATTCAAGATAATATGGCAGCAGTACGTCCTGCTTTCACGAAATTCATGAGATTCGACAAAA